>CM059210.1:28358244-28723244 GCA_030347435.1 Clarias fuscus | reverse complement strand
AGTGCCCGGATGATTGAAAGAAAAATAATAAAAAAAAGAAAAAAAAAAAAAAAAAAAAAATAATCCTAACGAAAACAAGAGGGCCCTGCGCACTCAGTGCTTGGGCCCTAATGAATGCAAAACAGCCAAGGATTCAAGACCGGACAAGGATATAAACCAATACCTTTACAAAGAAATACTTTAGAATTAGTATTGACTGTAAATTCCCAAGGAAAAGGTCACAGTGCCTTTAAATTGATGTCGTGGAGTGGGGGAGGGGGGGTGGCATGGGGTGGGGGAGGGTGGCATGGGGTGGGGGAGGGTGGCATGGGGTGGGTGTGTGAGAGAGAGAGAGCTGGTTGAAAGCTCATAAGTAGGTTTAATACTGTACCTGTTTTGCCTTCATAAGAATTTTTCATACCATTCATTTGGCAGCTGTTTCAAAACAACCTTAAAAGAGACAGTGAGGCTTTAGCCTGAGAGAGAGGGAGGCAGAAGCAGAGAGGTGTAGGCAGCAGACAGCGAGCTGTGACTTGTCCATTAAGCAGAAACGCCTTCACAGTTGTAAGGGTACAAGAGAGGTTCGACCTAGAAACAGCAAGAACGAAAGGAGAACACAAGAGGATCAATCTTCTGGATTATTAATTACACCTGTAAGTAGCCTTTCTGATACATGTCTTTTAAAAGTACTACAACTTTATCCTCTTTGATAGATTTTTGCAGAAAAATAAAGAAATATGGCAGTTTGTTAATAGGGCAATTTAGGAGTCTTTGCTTTCCAGGTAAATTTTGTTAGGTGTTATGTACACATTTTTACATTGGATATAAAAAGATTAGAGAGCGCGCGCGCGCGAGAGAGAGAGAATGGAAATGAGTTAACTGGGATAGAGTTGTCATATGTTGACATAATTTAACATAATCTATTTTATTCAACACCAAATGCAAATGTTATTGGATTAAGAATTTTAAAATAATTTATAAAGTATCCTTTATTATTATTATTATTATTATTATTATTACTATTATTATTATATTTTGGAAAGTGTCATTGTTTGTTTACCTTTATCTGTGCCATTTGGATCATTGTTACGAACCCATTAAAGTCAAATACAAAGAAATAAATGTGTGGCAAGAACAAGATTGTGTTTGCTGTGTATTTCATTCGTACACTTTTCTTTTTTCAAAGTGGTTAAAGCTTGAGAAACTGACCAGACCAGAACAGTAAACAAAATCCCCCATACACAAAGTGAACTAACTGCCTAACACGAAAAACAAAGTCGGCTTTCTTTCTTTTACCCTAGCTAACCCAAAAGCAGAGAGAAAACAAATTAAATGTAATTGGCACTGACTTCCTACTCCCACGGTTTACACTGTATGAACAGCCTTCAAGTCAAACTGGGACTTTTAGTTGTGCAGAATAACAGAACACAGTTATGAGAGTAAAAACTACCTTTATTTCTTTCTATAATATCCTGCTCCACTTATCCCAGTGTTCCACTAGTGCTTAGATACCATCAAGGTAGAAAGTTTTCTCAATATTCCAGGGCCATGATCAGACTGCCTGCTTCACATCGGAAACGCTGGCCTCCCAGGAACTCCTTTAATGGCCAAAACATGTGGAAATGGCCACAGCTGTATTGGAGATGTGGCAACGAATTTCCAGCCGAGTTCCTGTAATGTACAAGTGGAAATCATGAATGATTATATGTACAGTTCCCACAGACACTGTTTTCCCACAGACATCGGTTTTCTGATATCATTCCCCAAACCGATGGTGATACACAGAACAAAATCAGCACATGTTGCAGAATTCACATGGGACAAAGCAATGGCCATGATCTGCGCAGTAGAAGTAGACTGATGAGGTTTAAATATACTATAATTCTAGAAACTTTGACTAACTGATCCCAAAGCATGAGACAGAAGCAAGGAGTGTGATCTTCCAAGCCAAGCTGAAAGCAGTAATGTGAAACGTTGCAATGGGCTGGGCCTGAAAGAAGACAAACGACACCCATTCCACAACCAAAATAAACACACACACACACACACACACACACACACACACACACACACACACACACACACACACACACACACACACACACACACACACACACACAGAACAGACAGAAATATAGTCAATTACATGACATCATAAAAACCATGACAGGCTTTACATTCTGGTGCATTCTCAAACAAACATGCAATTCTTACAACTACAGTATATACAACTATATTTTTCTGTATATCTAAGATAAAAGTCATGGTATTAATAATGCTGTTCAATTGCAACAGATGAACTACAACCACAAAATAATTGTTTACTTAGGAAGCCTCCTCCCAAATTAAACACCAATCTATTGTCCTTGAAACAATATTGTTCACATTTCCTAGTACGGGATATCGTAAACCAAATTATATAGGTTAAAGAATGATATGTTTCTGTTTTTTTGCGAAGTGTGAAGGTGTTTAGTGTTTGCATGCCTATATGCACATGACTTGTAAGTATCAACATGAATTGCTAAATGCCAATCTATGCCAGTCTTTATTTTGTAGTGTATAAAGTCTATTTTTCTGTCTCATTTGTTCATTGTAATTTCATGATATTTGTTTAAACTGGAAATGAAGTGTTTTAGACATGCAACACCTAATCACACTGAATTCCGGCTCCATAAAGGAACCTGTTCACAATTAAACAAACTGTTTACGGGTGAATGCAAATCGGCCGCCAGAGACTCAGCCATGCAAGAGTTGGATATCATATCCCAAAGAATGATCATTACCTTTGATAATACGTTTAGTTTATGTGATTAAATGTATTGTTTGATTTTTAATTGCATTTTTTTCTCTGTTATGACATGATTTGATTCCAAAGTGAATACAATTTTTTTCAAATGCAAAGCTTGTTAAAGATGAAATCCTTTAGGTATTTATATTGATGCATATATATAAATGTTTCAGACTTCCATGAAGCAAGATGGCTGCCCTAAATGATTCCAGTTTCATCAAGAGTAGTTCTCGATACGACTGCAAGTTTAATGAGGACTTCAAGTATATCTTACTTCCTGTCAGTTATGGAATAGTGTTTCTCATTGGCTTGGTGCTCAACGTCATTGCGCTGTATTCCATGCTGTTCCGGATCAAACACTGGAGCCCCAACACCATCTACATGATCAACCTGACTGTATGTGACACACTCTACATCCTAACACTACCCTTTCTGATCTACTACTACGCTGACAAGAATGACTGGCCTTTCACTGAAGTCTTTTGTAAACTTATACGCTTTCTTTTCTATACCAATCTCTATGGTAGTATTCTTTTCCTCAGCTGCATCAGCATCCATCGCTTTCTTGGCATTTGCCATCCAGTGAAATCAATGCAGTGGGTGAACGCTCACCGTGCCCGTTTTGTCTCGGTCATCGTTTGGGTAATCGTTCTCATCTTCCAGGCACCAGTGCTCTACTTCTCCCGAACGACTGATAAAGTCTGCCATGACACCACATCCCAGGAGCTCTTTAATTACTTTGTAGTCTATAGCTCGGTCATTTCGTTATTTTTTTTTGTAATACCCTTTGCATTAGTGTTAGTCTGCAATGGCCTCATGGTGCGAAAACTTATACAGCCCTCAACCATAGGAGGTGCCACGTCTCACCGCTCCAAGCAAAAGTCAGTGAAGATGATCGTCATCGTCCTGCTGGTCTTCATACTCTGCTTTCTGCCCTTCCATCTCACCCGGAGTCTGTATTACATTTTTCGATACGTAAAAGTAAACTGTACACTGTTGGAAGGTTGCAACGTAGCTTACAAAGTCACAAGGCCACTAGCCAGTGTGAACAGCTGTTTCGACCCCATCCTGTACTTCCTGGTAGGCCAAGGTTTCAGACGCAAACTAACCAAGAAACTCAAGCAATCTCAAAGATCCGAGGAGAGCAAGTGTCTTTCAACACCTTTATGAACAAATACCTTGAAATATGGAGCTGAACGAGCAAGTGGAATGACTAAAGAATGTTATAAAAGGCATAGAAGTGTTTTCAAGACTGCTGAACTAAATGGATGCTTCTGAACTCCAAGATGTCATTAATATTGCAAAGGATTACTAAATCTTACATAGACACATATAGTTATTCCATTTAGTCTATCTATAGCTCTTTAAAAATACAATGAAACAAGTTAAGGATCTAATTAAAAGTTTAAATATTTTTTTATCCGGAATTCAGATCAACAGAGTACTAATAGTTACCTTCTACCAGGGGTCTCAAACTCAGTTCCTGGAGGGCCACAGCCCCACAGAGTTTTGTTCCAACCCTGCCCCAACATACATACCATGTAGTTTTCAAATAAGCCTTAATGACTTGTTTAGTTGGATCAGGTGTTTTTAATTATGGTTGGAACAAAACTCTGTGGGGCTGCAGCCCTCCAGGAACTGAGTTTGAGACCCCTGCCTTATACAGTATACTGTAAAACAATGACATGCAGCTGGCCTCAACATAGACCCCTGTGGGACACCAACCGCAAACCCAAATTGTGGGTGACAATTGTTCAAGTCATTAACATTCTACCTCTTATGAAAATAATATACAGTAAGTCCCCTACATACGAACATTCGAAATGTGAAAATAATTGAGAGAATGGCCAGAGAAAAGATGGCAGACATTGTTTACTCTTTTAACAAGAATTGGTCAATCATTGGCACAATTATAAAGAACAAGGACAATATCATGGAACAAGATAGTTTTAATTTGTGTAGAGCCAATTGTGTTAGTATCCTAGTACCCAGACAAAGTTTGTTGGACTTAAGAATGAATTGGACTTAAGAACAAGGACTCAAAATGGATCTCGTTCATATTTTGGGCACCTAGTGTCAATTTTTTTTTTAAATAGAAAAACATTGGGTGATTATTTAAGGATATTTAGGAAAAAAAAGCTACACAACAATGTTTCTTTTGAATTAGCAGTACCTGAGTTGTTTACATTGCTATCCTTCTTTTGTGCATATTTAATAATTTTTGTAGATTTTGAAGTATATGTAGGCAAACTCAGGCAGGGAGTCTCAGACATAACCAGGTAACAAACAAATGTTGAGACCACTAATCACTTACTGTAGTGTCCTGGAAACTCAGTACATCTGCACATTTATTAAAATTTCCTTAATATCAGCACATCACTACCAGTAAACATTGTCTGTATTTCCTTGTAAGATCCTCATATGAGTATATGGGTATTACTCATGAACTGGGTATTACTCATGAACTTTAATAGTTATCAGATGCTAACAAAAGGACACAATGAGGAGAAATGACAAGGAATGTACTGCCACATTAGAGTTTGGGACTACTTAAGCTACAGTCTTAAGTTACTAAATTAATTGTAAATTTAATTATGCCTTTCTTTTGTAAAATATACCTTAATATTGAAATATTGACATTGCTCCATGTGACAAATAGTTTCGTTTACATTATGTCAAAAATTACAGGAAGATTCCTAGGAAGATAGCCCAAGGTTTTACAGCAGCGTGACAGCACTTACTGTTTATAAAATGACTTCATTATGATAGTGAGGTGTCAGGAACAATGTTGCAAAATATCCAATGATCAAATTCTAACAAAAAATATGTTCAGTTGTATTTCACAATAACGTCATTTTCACAGCTGTAGATACTGACATTGCAATGAATTCAGCCTACTTAAATAACATTAGCTACATGCTGTCAAAGTAAAATAATCTGTACTTGAAATTACTTAAAAAATGATTTGCTGGTTTGTTGCATTTTGTTGCAAGTCTTGACCCACCCTCATCTCTTCATCTCTTAATGTTAAATTAAATCAAACTAAATAGTGTAAAAATAAATTCAAGAAATGGGAACAAGTGTTTTACTTGAAAATCTGCAATATGCCTAAATATACAATGACTGTTTATATACAGTAACAACCTCAACAGCAACCTCATTTCCCCTCTCGTCTGTTGCCAGTATACAAATCAACGGCCTGATCATCTGTCATCATCTACACTTGTTTCTCACTGGTTCATGCCTTAAGTTAGATGTTTTTATGCTCGGATAATTCATACTGTATGTCACTTAATGGCTTAACAGACCAAAACATTCCTATGGAACTGGTCAGGTACAGGGACTGGACTGAAAGTGAGAGCGAAAGACTTGCTAAAAAAGAGAGAGGAAAAAGTCCTTCAGAAATCCTGGAGAACAATTTCTCAAGATTACAATAAATATATCAAACAGTCTGACTCTTTGGAATTGAAATATGAGGGTTGGCTCAAGACATATGTACAGTACTGTATGATTTTTCTTTATCATGCCTTTTCCTGGCTTCCTTTTCTCCATTTTTCAGAGCAATTTCAAAAGATATGAAATTTCTTATTCCATTTTTTTTTGTTGCTATAAAATAGCATCTACATTGTGCAGATACTGTTCAGAATGTCTCTACTTACTTCTGCAATGGTTTTATCCACTTTTTCCATGACAGAATAAATTAAATCTATGAAATCATTTTTTATCTTCCCCAGCTTTCACATTATGTTTTATTGGTTCAGCACAAATTCCTGGCGTAATTATAAAATATAACATCTCTGCCTGCCAATTCGAGCTTTCGTTACTATTTACTTATCTTTTCCTTCACATCGTTCTGCTCATAGTGCATCTCTCATAGAATAAATAATTACTGTTTCTTAAGCTATGCTTTTACTACAAACCCATGGGGAAAAAAAGTTAAAAAAACATTTCTTCATTCATCAGTTTTAGTATTTACATCCTTAATGTAAAATATACCATTATTTTACTTTCTTGGCCAAAGTTATCATCCATTTACATTCAGAGCTATAAATAACCTCAGGCATTTTGCTAAATCATTCAAATCTTGCATTTTTTATGAAAAAAAATATCGATGTCTTTATCCTTCTTACCCCATTATAGAGGGTTGCAGTGGCCTGGAGCAGGGAACTTAGGGCACAATGACAGGGTACACCCCAGATAGGGTCCTGCCAATTGGAATATGGGCAATTTTGGAAACCCCCAGTTAGTCTACACTGCATGTCTTTGCACTGTGGGAGGAAACCCACCAAGCCTGGAGGCAAGATTCTAATCCAATGGTGACAATGCAACCCAGAGGTGACAATGCAACCACCTACTGTACTGTACTTATTAGCAATGGATCTAGATCCTGTAGTGGGACCATCAGCCATGAGGTGTTCATCACAGGGTACCATACACACATACATTTCCAACTAGGTTCAATTTATCTTACCCAATCCCACCACTGGTATATTCTTTGGGTTTGAGAAAACGGGAAAAAACCACATGCACATACCGTAACCCTCACAAAGACAGTCACCTGAGCTCAGGATTGAATCCAGGAACCTAATGTTGTGACAATGCTACCTGCTATTCCACCATGCCAGTCTGTTTTTACATGATTTACAAATGATAAAAGTTGTGATCTAAAGCAGTTAATTGGTATGTTTAAATTTTAATAATCGGTGAAATTTTGACTAAGGAACACCATTGCGTAAATATGTGAAATGGAGACCTCGGTCTCCACTTAAAGTGACGACATCACTATGCTTCAGGCTAAAGTGGGACAACTATCAGCTGGCATGCTAAATAAGAATAGTTGAAACCCCAGAGGGTTCATGAGATCCTTACACTATAGTAGTCATCTTTTCTCTGCTCCAGGAAGCTTTTAGACATGAAAAATGACCCCTTTTTGACCATGCCCACCGCACTCTCCAGCCAAAGATAAAATCAAGTGAGTGCCAGCTGTAATTGCTCATTCACGCTACCATGTGGACTGTGTTGATGTTCTATGATGGGCCAGGGCTCAGAGGTCAAGATATGTACGTTTCTGTCTTCCTTACCCACACAGTTCTGTGACATCCAGCGCCAGCTCCGGTAGATATCAGAGATATGATTTGGACTGACACGCTTCTGACTCACCCACGGTCGTGTCGAAGTGGAGTTCACATTACTGATTCAGTTTCATCGATTTCCTTCACGTCTGTGTACTAAGCAAAACTTAGTAAAAACAATTGAGGATGTGCATCAATCAATGTCCAATAAATATTGTATTTCTGTATCACCAAGCTAAAGAAGCTGGCAGGTTAGAAAGCTATATATAAATAAGCTGTGTGAATCTCCGGGTTTAAAAAAATGGGGAGTATCTTGTACTTGCACACATGAATAAAATCCATAAAGCAAAACTGTAAAAGCTCTCTACAAAATGGACCAACAATTAGAAATGTGTTTCTCTCATAATCAATTTTTCTTCTCGAGTTGAACCGCAGACTGAATTTGACCTTATTATAAACACAGAACGCCTTCTCCTACAATTCTACAATTACAAACCATATATCATGATCATTGAGATAAGACAAGACAGCTTCAGGCTAAATAATTACATCAGCAGGCAGGTTTGCATGTTGTCCATGAGAGAAAGGCTGGAAGAGCCTGTTGCTGTTTTAAAATGTATTTTATTCAACTTTATATAAATGAGAACTCCTACCTGACAGTACTGAAATGGATGCTTTCAAAGATAGACTTCCTGAGATAAACTGTGATGTTGCAGAAGAACATGACACCCCACTCACTAACTATAAAGGAAAGTAACCGTTTCATAAAAAAAGAATAGAAAAACTCTTAGACCCAAAGCACTTTTCAGTAGATTACAAAAAAAAAGTTTCAGTATAAATTGGCCCACTAATGCCTTCCTTATATCCGGCATCCTTGCAACATGGGATTTTCCAGCCTTCCTTAAGACAAGCCTCTGTTTATCTCCTTCCAAAAAGACAAGAATCCAGATCTCCAGATCTCCTACAGACCTCTTTCTCTAATAAATACAGATTCTAAGGTTCTTTCCAAAGCTTTGGCTCTCTGTTTGGAAATTATTCTCACAACTATTGACTCATCCAAACAAACTTGTTTTTATTAAGTGATCCCAGCTGTTTATTGCACATACAATCTTAAAAATGATTTACTCCAAAACTAATACATCTACCCCTGAAGTAGTGATCGTGGTTGATCTCAAAAATGCACTTGCCAGAGTCGAATGGAATTTCCTGTTTAATTACTTAAATTACCTGTTTAATGACTTATTCTTGTATGTTTCTGACCCAGGCAACTCTGTACCCGCAGTTTTATATCTTTTGTCAAAGTTTGGCTTGATTAATGGGTATAAAGTAAACATTTCCAATAGCGAATCCTTTCCTATAAATGCTTAAGCACAAAGACTTAAACAGTCCGAAAATGTACTCTTATCCAAACCCATGTTTAGCTTTAAACAAATGAGGGTCAATGTAATCAGTTCATGAACCTCTTTGCTTTTTGGCCAGTTTAATGTTTTTAATGTCTAAAGTTAAATCAGATCTTGAACAAACCACTGTCATAGATTGAAAAGATTATTGTCATTAAAATGAATGATTTGGACAGGTTTCTATTGTTTGTTTTTTTTTTTTTTATATTTCACATTTTACTAAGATAATGTTTTTTTTTTCATTTCTTTTTTTTTTCACAGGACATTGATCAAGAAATCCTATGATTTCTATGGCATGGAATGACACCAAGGGGAAAAAATCCTACTTTAGAAATGTAATTCAGGTCACCGGCTTTGTTAAAAATGCAACTGTAATACTGGACTGCACATATTAAAAAAATTTAATTTGTTTAACTTGATAGACCTACAGAATATCAGTGTAAGTCAAAGACACAGCTGCTCGTGTCATTGTCTTTAATGGGTTTCCTTATTATTATTTTTTTTATATTTAAATCTACTTTTCTGCGTTTACAACTAATTATAATGTAGAATTTACTTTCTATTTTTTTTCCTGCCATTTTAGGAGGTACTTATTGTTTACTTCAGTATTTTGGTTAAATGACTCTATAGATCCCTTTTGGCAGCACTGTCGCTTTACACCTCCAGGGTCCGGGTTCGATTCCTGCCTCGGGTCTGCGTGCATGTTCTCCACATTCTTGGTCCACATTTCCTCCCGATACTCTGGTTTCCTCCAACAGTCCATAAATATCATAAATTGTCCGTAGCGTGTGAATGCGCCCATGAATGTTGATCGGAGGTCAATATCACTATACGGATTTTCTTTTATCATAATTCTGCAGAATTATCAAATTAATTTCATCCCCTTTCTTATCTCTTGTAATACATTTTGTATTGAATCTTTGTTTCCAGCCTTTCCTTCCTTAGCTACCAGTCAGCTGTGAGAGGGATTTTCAAGTAGCAAAAATGTGCAAAAATCATTACATCTCAAAGGAGTATAATTAACTTCTTCCTTATGACATCTTACCACCGATCAGACTTAAAGCAGACTGGGAGTGTATATTGTGATTGAATTTAATGGGTCACTGGTGGGATGCTGCACATAATAAAATTCATGTCCTTGTCTCACTCTTATACAGTTTACGGTGGTATAAAGGATTCATTGCTACAAAGCTTGATTATCAAAAATGTACCTGAATTTTACAGAAAAGTGTAATAAATGCCATGTTCCTGCTTACAATCTAACCCATATGTTTTTTTTTTGTGTTTTTTTGTCCTGCTGGGACTATTTACACTTAATGTCAAAAATACTCTCAATCAACATACCCCCATATTGCTATATTTAGACTCCCAAAAGACTGTGACCAATACACCTCCAACCAATTCTATATTCTAGTTTTTATTTTCCTACTGTTATGACACCTCCTTCTTCTCCACGAGCAGTCTATTAAAGCTCCTTATAGTACTCAGTAGCTCAAGGATGCGATGTCCTTCCAAAAGCAAAGAAGATTAAATATTCAGAGTAATTCCAGCATAATAATGGACTCATGTCTGAATTCTTTCATTTCACTTCACTAAATATTTACCCCCTGATTAAAGTGATCGTTAACCCTTGAGTCGCCCTTACCTCTTTTTTAATGAGAGTCGTTCAAGTCAAACCAGGACTTGTCATAAAATTTCTTGTTATAAAAGCCGTAAAAAGAAAGTAATTTATATTCACAGAAGACTTAAAGCATAGTACGGTTATGAGACTCTTAGTAAAACATTTGAATGGTGCACTGCACATCCATAAATGGAGATACTGGCCAAGGTGGCTTGAAGCCCACTGCAGTTGTTCCCATGAGCTTTCAGTGACTGGAACGCCTCATAATTGATAAAAATGATGGATAACTAGTGGCGAGTTATGGAAGAGACGGAAGGATCTGTCTGTGGAAACTGCACAAATAATCATTCGCCAACACCACATGCACATTACAGGAATGCAATTGGGAGTTATTGCCGCATCAAAAGTCCCAGTTTGACTTGAACAGGCCTTATCTAATTAATTAATAATTGTCATAAATTTGTATGTGCGTTTGAAAAACTTTTGATGTGCTATGCTGGCAGAAAATAATTTATAAAACATGACTGAAGAAGTCATGAGTATATTGAGATGCACAAGCTGTTTCCATGTTCTAAATGTGAAGATTGTTATGTATTATGGGTTATGGGGCTTTTTCAGGAAATGTGTTAAGCAGGTCTTGGTAGGTATACACATACAGTATTCTCAAAAAGACACCAAACTGAAAAAGATAATTCAGTTTCATTTGAATGGTGAATCAGTGTCAACCCAGCGGCCTTGTGTGAACACACACTCTGGCATCGGAAGTCAAAAAAGTTTTATGAGATTTTTGAATTACTTAAAGGGCAACAAGCAAAACCTTTAAGAAAAATGTAAAAAACAAACATGAAATGGAATTTTTTTTTGTTGTTTGGTTGGGGGTTGGACTTACAGTAAATGTGTACCAGGAACGATTACATCATCTTGGACTCAGACATGAAGATACTCGTCCATCTGACTCAAGTCCAGGAATAATCATGTAGCCAGGTAGTAATGCAAAGATTACTAAAAGATTTTTTTTAGTAAAATCTTGTTTTTACTGTCGTAGGTAAAAAAAAAAAAAAAATCTAATTAAGGTGCTTGTTTTAAATACAGAACGTATTGCAAAACACAGACATGGGATCTTACCTCTTGAATGCCACGTTTTCTGTGGTGGGTGGAGTACAGAACACTCTGACTTGAGCTTCTGTAATAATATCTGAGGAATGCATTTTTGGACAATTATTCTAACTTTGTTTATCAAAGTCGTATAAAGAAATGTAACTTTATCTGGCTACCAAAGCAAATGCTTTTCAAAACGGTGGATGGTAAGCTGTGAAATGCTGTTGTCTCTACAGAGTTTGCTTCATACAGTACAATTGACATATTATTGTTATGTAAATGAAGCATTTAAGCATTTAAGAAAGCTTCCATGATAAATTAGGCACCGCTGCTGATGGAGCATTTGCTCTGTTTTGATGGAGTAGGTAACTTACTACTAAATACCTGGCAAAAGGTTTATTCTTTATCCCTGTAGTGTAAAGTGTTTTTTACCTATCTACCTATTAGGCTAACTAAATATTAGCTTTGAAGAACAAGATCAGAAAATAAATGCAAATATATGGTCATAAAACATATTATATATTTTGACTTTGTAGGGAAAAAATGGAGTTGCCATAAATGCTGAACAATTAAAAACATCCTAGAAAAAGACTATGCTAGACAGGTTTATTACTTTTAAGTGCTTATCTGTATCAAGAAACCTAATGAAGATCGTGGTACTAGATTATATACTTTTACTCTAGTTAACATTTCTGAAGGCAATGTAAAACGAAACCCTGTGTGTTTGTGTTAGCCAAGAACAAGAGGCAGCTTGCCCATTGAGAAGTAACGCCTACACGGGTGAAAAAAGGACAGTCGGAGGCATCGCAGAGTGATAAAAGTATGCAGCACAGAGAGCGAAAGAAAGAGATCGAGTGAGTAGACACAGAGGAAGGACAGACAGGCAAAGCAAAATATAAAGATTCTGACCCTGTGGATTCATTCATGTAAGTACCCTTCTGTAAGGTATGATGTACAGTATGTAGAATACATTGGACATACAATAGAGGGCGGAATCTGATAAACTTAACAAACCGCTTTCCCCTTCTTTGACCTTTGTGGGAGACACTTGAATTCCTGGTGTAGATGTAGATAAAGAAAAGCTTTTGTGTGCGCATGTGTATGTGTGTCTATCTGTATATGTGTATATGAGACAAATATTGCTTAGTGTTTATTGACATATTGCTGATGTCATTGCTTTGGAATTTTTGGGAATTTTGTTCACAATTTACTACATGCAATGCAGAAGCACCCCAGCAGCCTAGTGATCAGTTGCCAAAAATCCTGTAGAACATTGATCTACTTAAAGAAAAACGAGCATACCTTTCTAAAATATGTTTGGAAAAAAAAAACATAATTCCTGGGATTACAAAGTGATTTTCTGTTTCTAGTTTACAAAAAAAAGTTGTGGGTTACAGTAAATGTGAACCAGGGACCGTTGCCGTTACCGTTTTGAACAGAGACACAAAGCCGATAATACATCTGATTCAGGACCAGATGAAACATGTAGCCAGGTAGTCATGGATTCCACGATAAATCAACATAAACAAGTTCAGATAGGAAAATCCTGATTCTGAAACTGTAGTAAAAATCACAACTAAGGTAACTGTCATAAAATTGCATGACTGATTTAGTTTCGTTTTTCTTATTAGTTTCCATTGGCGGAATGAGTACAGAACACAGTGACCTAAGTAAATATTATATAAATAATAATATGCTATTTGTAGTATAGAATTCACTCAAATTTTTGCAAATTACAAAATTTATACAACCAATACAAAATTATCTTTATTAACAAAGTGAGCTTTAGCTGGACATGTTTCAGTAAGGTGGATGTTAACATCTTTACATTTTTCTTTTAGTGTATTTACAATTCCCCTATAGCCAGGTTTTAGATTAGACAGGGGATGCTTATATGTCTCAGACACTGCTACTAAACCCAAAGAAAAATGCTCCTGTTTTGTAGATTTCTCTTTGCCATCACAATCAGATTCATGTGCCTATTTGTTCTTTACTTTTATCAGACTTTCATGAAGCAAGATGGCTGCGGAAAATGCATCCGGTTTCAACGACACCAATGCTCCTCACAAATGCAATTTTAGTGAGGATATAAATAACATCCTGCTTCCAGTTGTCTACAGCATTGTGCTGGTGTTTGGCCTCCTGCTCAACCTCACAGCCATGTATTCAATCTGTTGCCGGCTCAAACGCTGGAGCCCCAACACTGTCTACATGATCAATCTGACTGTGTGTGACACACTCTATATCCTTACACTACCCTTTCTGATCTATTATCACGCATACAAGAAAAACTGGCCATTTACTGAAGCTTTCTGTAAAGTTATCCGTTTTCTCTTCTACGCCAATCTCTATGGTAGCATCCTCTTCCTCACTTGCATCAACGTCCATCGCTACATAGTTGTTTGCCACCCAGTGCAATCAATGAGATGGGTTAATGCCCGCCGTGCCCGTTACGTCTCGGTCGTGATCTGGGTAGTTGTCCTCATTTTCCAAGCGCCAGTGCTTTACTTTTCCCGAAGCAAGGATCTAACAAATATCTGCACGGACACCACAACGGATGATCTCTTTGAATACTTCCTGCCCTACAGCTCTGTTATTTCAGTTCTTTTCTTTCTAATACCATTTATCATAGTGATAGTTTGCAACAGCCTTATGGTGCATCAACTCATACAACCCTGCACAGTAGGAGGTACAGTGTCTCGGCACTCCAAGAAGAAGTCTGTAAAGATGATCGTCATCGTGCTGCTGGCCTTTATAGTCTGCTTTGTGCCCTTCCACTTCACACGGAGTGTCAACTACTTTTTCCGCCACTTGGGAGTAAATTGCAATCTCCGGGAAGGCTCTAGAATAGCATACAAGATCTCAAGACCCATAGCAAGCATTAACAGCTGCATTGACCCCATTCTTTACTTCATGGCTGGCCAGGGTTTCCGACAAAGTCTACCTAAGTGGAAGCAAGGCCAAAGAGCTGAGGAGGATAAAGGTTTATCAACCTCTCAATCAGATTAAACAAAAAGAATGTGAATGTGAAGGACGGAGAGGTGTGCAAGACCAAGGAACAAAAGAATATATTGGAAAATTGACTGTATGGTGGAGCTGTGTTGGATCTGTGTTAAGGACTGAACGCTGTGACTCCTTGACTGCCAGAGAGCGAATTCTGCTTCGTAAATAACCGCAAACAGTCGCATCCATTTTTAAAAAAATATAAATGTAGTGCTTAGGAATTACACGGTATATCTTTGTAAAATCTCTTGTACAGTTTTGGGCATTATTACCTTTTAACAGCTTTTGCAGGGTTGAACTAATTTTCAGGAAAGGATGTATAGTTAATATTATACAATATAATGCTATAGTTAATAGTTGCTAATCTTTAACCATTGTAAAAAAGGTAGCAATATACTGTATATAGGGATGTACATGGTGGAAAATAGATAAATTTTTTTTGTTTAGGATATATTGTGGAGCTTCTGATTAGATGATGTTTTCCATGAGGATGTTTATTTTGCATCTGGATAGACTCCAGTGCTAAGGACTTTGTAATACTCAGAGATAAAACTATTCTCTGTTTTAATAAACATTAATAACTTTAATAAGCATAAGAAATCTTTTAGGACACAGAGAGGAAAAAAAGACCAATACAAAAAAAAAAAATGCTGGTGAGGAAATAATAGTTTATCATTGTTAATGTTAGGAATAACATGACCTAACGTGCTTTGTATATGTTTCACAGCTTTGATAATTGGGAAATTAAACACTATTAGTATGGTAAGTTGAAATGTTATATGCAAATTGACAGACAAAGAAAGAACTGACTCCCTGAACTTATAAATAACTTTCATGGCATTTTCATGACAGTACATGTCATATTATGTAAAGTCTTTTTGTTGTAACAAGTATTTTTCAATCAAATGATATGCAGCTCTCAGCAATGCCTTTTGAGTTAATGAATACGTAAAAATACATTTGCTTATGTCAGCAAGCTTCTGCCTAATTGAAGCAGATTTTTCATTTTTGTCATACTTTTTATTTATTGTCAAAATATTAAATTTCTTATGTCTCAAAATCTTAATCTGTATACTCATATGTCAAAAAGGTTTACTTTAAAAACCTTAGAAATCATATAAAAAGCAATACATTACTTCAGTTCTTATTCTTTATTTAAAGATTACAAATATCAAGAAAATGCATATAATGTTATAATGAAAAAAAAAGAAATAAAAAAGCAAGAATGATGATGAGAAACTTTTCTTTCCATTCTCATCACATGTTCATAGTTATAAACACCCTCACAAGGTCTACCTTAAGGTAGAACCAAAAGATCTTAGATCCTTAAAATATCATAAAATACTGCTATTTCTCAGGGTTAAATGGAAAGTAAAGCGTCTTTATAAAATGTGCGTATAGACAGCAGTGACAATGTTGCTTATGCCTTATCTGCCATCATGAGTTTAATAAAACAAAAAAACAAGGAAATCATTAACATGAAAATGTGAAATTTGTTCATTGTTTGAATACCACTGCGTTTCATACATTTTCACATTGTAATTTCCAGCAAAAGTTAAAGCTAAGAGGAGTGAGGATATCCGCCGTACACCAGAACAAAAGTTTATTTATATTCATCATCTGTTTTATGGCTTTGTCTAACGCAGATGTGTGTGCATGAGTGTGATTGTGCGTACCATCAGTACCTTTAATTTAAAGCAGGATTCTTTTAACACGAGCGGCCATTGTTTCAGTGTAAACTCTCACACAAGCAGAGAACCCTTGCTAAATCTTTTTTTAAAGAAAAAAATTTAATAAAAAGGAAATTTGTAGATAAATATAAGTGACACAGGGAGGTAGCTTTGATGATGCACCATGAGCTATCACAGTGGTTTGATGGGTCATTAATGCCCCCTTACCTGTATATTGCTCTTTAGTTTAAAACAAAAGCTAAACTCTAGGCTCTTAACACATACTTGTTGTTGTAAAGTACACCAGCGTTCCTAAGGCATAGTGTTTAATATGATCACAATGTACCCTAGCTGTGCCACAGACATAAAACTTATTTTACTGTTTGGATTTACAGTTGTATGTTTTCAAGTAGAAAATACAAAAAGGATTAAATTAAGATATCTAGTGCAACTAGCATGAAGGTAGATACCTAGCTTTGGCAACCCATAAGAAAAAATATGATAGTAAATACTATAGTTTTTGAAACTTTCTGTAGTAAAATTCCTATAGAAAACTATAATAAATTACATTAGCATGCTATAATGAATATTACAGCTTCCTACAGCATGTAGGAATTACCATAGTAAATAGTAAAGTATAGTACAGTAAATTTGTACTATAGTAAATGATTTAGTTTATGATAATTACTATAGTAAATAATTCAGTTTTTATTAAAGTATTTATTAATTACTATAAATTCTACATTTTTTCTATGGCATTTAGAAACTACTATAGTAAATACTACAGTTTACTATGCTGTGTTATTACTACAGTAAAGTTTACTACTGTGTGTGTAGTTACTAAAACGTGCTAACTACAGGTACTATAGTCAATATAACAGTTTACTGAAGCATGTAGTAATGGCTATAGTACAGTTTGCAACAGTACAGTTTGCAATGTAGTGTAGAAAATTACTATAGTAAATATTACAGCCTAATAAAGCATTCTGTAAATCACTATAGTAATTACAGCATGTAATAACTACACTATAGTAAATACTACAGTTTACTACAGCATGTAGTCAAATACTATAGCAAATACTACAGATTATTAAATCATGTAATTAATTACTATAGTAAATACATTTTTTTCCACAATATGTAATAAATTACTATAATAATTACAACAGTTTACTACCTTATTGTATAGCAAACTACAGTGGTAAACTGTAATATTTTTCCTACGGGAAGCTATCAAAGCTAGATGTGTAAGGAAGCTGAGTCTTTCTCTAAAGAACAATTTATTTAAAGTGAATTTTCCCCAAGCCCTCCTAGTGAAGATGAAATATAATAAAAGCTAAAACCTGAATAGGTTGCTACAACTGAAGGAAGAAACAGAATACAGTATTCTTAAAGCATTAGCTTCTTCCCTGATCCTTCACACCTTATGCAGCTAATGGTGCAATTTATGAACTGATTTAGGTACATGAACAGCTGTAAACTGTAAATTGCAGTGTGTGCCCTAAACACCACAGCAAGATGTACAGTAGGTGCATTCCTGCAGTCATTGTAGATCATTGTTATGGTTACACGGTTTCTTGGTTATTCAAAGTATATAATCCTGTGGTTTCAATATAGATAATTTCTACAAAATACCTACTAAAATACATTTCTCGCTATTTCATATTACAGTTTTTCAGTAATGATTTGCCTTTAGCATTTTCATAACATTACAAATACTGGCTAAGAGATTTTATTGAAAAAGTTTATAAAAATATATTTTTTGTGCAAAGATTCCGCAATACATTTTTCCTATAATTGTGCATTTTTAAATGATTGATTAATAACGACACTGTGAAACTGGTGAAACTGGGATTTTTAGACTAGGTCATTTCACCTTCCAAATGTGAATTCTTGAAAAAAAAAAACATTATTGTGAAATATTAAAATATTATATAATAATTTGAAATATTGACCAATAAGTGAAAGGATCAGGTTTTAAAAGCAAATTCTCAAACACTAATACTCAATGCATAATGCTACATGCATAATGCACATAGCATTTCTGACGATAATACGTAAAATTTGACTCAATTCCACCCTCAAACGCAGGAGGGGACTCTAATGCACAGAAACTTTAACCCATATTATTTAGACATAAAAGGAGGTGAGCATAATCTCTTCATGAGAATTAAATTAATTCCACTGATCAAAATTAGGAGCTATATATGGTCCTTATACAAAATAACAATTAATACCATCCTACACACTACACTATATATATATTAAGAGTTATTTACAGCAGTCAAATAAGTTCTTTAACAGTATAAAAGGCTGTACCTGCTTTGGAGGCTGGAAGATAAAAAAGAGTGTTTCCTGACATGCAAAGAACTGTGTCTGAGATACAGCCATGTGTAAAAGTTAGTGTCCCCTCTTTTAATTCTATGCTTTTTTGTGTAAAATCATAATACAAATCATCTGATCATAGCAGGTATTAGTATTAGGCAAATACAACCTCAGATGAACAACAGCATATAACTTTTTTTTTTTTTTACCATGCTTTACAACGTTAGTTTAATTGATTAAAGTTTTTTTTACATTGTCAGGGATAACTCCTAGGGGGCGCCTGGCGCCCAGAGACTTTTTGTGTGTTTCTGTTGGTATTTTTCTTAAGTTAACTTCAGTTCCCATGATGCACCTCGGTCAGGTGATGGCAGCGCTCACCTGAACTGAGTTGGCTTATTAGACTGTTTTAGTTATGCTGCTTGTCTTGCATTTGTTGAAATTAGACTTGTAGGTTGTCAACGTAAAATTGTTACGTGTTTGGTTAGTTTGTAGAGACTTGTGTTTGTTTTGTTCTTAAGTTAAGTGTGTTTGTTTATTTTCTTTATTATTATTCTCATTAAAAAAACCATCTACACCATCTTAACCTCTGTGTTTATGCCTCGCCCACAACACCCTCTCCTTGCAGCCTGAGACAGAATGCAAGACCGTATCAGAGGCATAGCGGAGGAGCCTCCCCTGGAGATTCTTTCGAGGGGGGGGGGCTATGATGTGTACGCCGTGGGAAGCCGATGTGAAGGGCGGCCGGATTACCAATCGGCGTAACGGCAAGAAGCGAGGAAGAGCAAGAAGAAGGAGATCTGGCAGGGTATCGCAGGTAAAAGTAGAACAGGAGAAGCTGAGAGAGCAGCTAAGCTGGGATGGCTACCGGCTGGCGATATGACGCACTCCGTTCCAAAATGGCGCAGCTCGGGGTGACGTGAGTCCCCGCACCAACCGGGGGCATCTACCAGAAGGTAGATGTCCCCGCACCAACCAGGAGGTCTATGTTCGGCGGTGACCAGGGTGAAGAGGCACCCTACAGCAAGCGTCAGCAGAGAGCGAAGTGTGAGCACTGTATGCAGCAAGGAGCAGTCTCCCAGCTAGCAAGGAGCAGCCTCAGGCGGTACGCTAAGGAGAATAAGGAGCGCATTAGAAACCTGCGGGAGCAGGTAGAAATGCTCCAGGGGCTGCTAACTCAGCTAAGCCTCATTGGAGGCCCAGACCGGCCAGCCAGCCTCACTGGAGGCCCAGACCGGCCAGCCAGCCTCACTGGAGGCCCAGAGCTGCCAGCCAGCCTCACTGGAGGCCCAGACCTGCCAGCCAGCCTCACTGGAGGCCCAGACCTGCCAGCCAGCCTCACTGAAGGCCCAGGTGACCCAGAAAGCTCGGCATGGCTGGAACTACTGCTCCAAATAATTAACAGGTTTGGTCAAATACTTTTGTCCCCATAGAGTATATATTATGTGACCATTAGACCATAAGAGAGAAAGAGAGAGAGAGAGAGATAAATCCAGCTATCAATCTGCCAATTCATCTATGGCATGGCTGGAACTACTGCTCGCCCCACCGCCGCCCAGCTGCTTCGATAACGGCGAGCTCTTTCCTCCGCAGCAAAGCTTCAACGCCGAAGACGCGCTCTTTCCTCCGCCGCCCAGCTTCGACGGCAATGGCGAGCCCTTTCCTCCACCGCACAGCCGCGACGGCTAGCTCCCTCCGCTGCCAAGTGTCAACGATGGCTGCCCTGTGTCAGCAACGGCGAGCTTCCTCCGCCGCCCTGCTTCGACAAGGACGGCGAGCTTCCTCCGCCGCCCTGCTTCGACGAGGACGGCAAGCTTCCTCCGCCGCCCTGCTTCGACGAGGGCGGCGAACTCCCTCCGCTTCCGCCCAGCTTCGGGGACATCGTGCCAGCTCCGCCACCCGACTTCAGCGACGCCGTGCCAGCTCTTCCGTCCAACTTCAGCGACGGCGTGCCAGCTCTTCTACCCAGCTTCGGGGACATTGCGCCAGCTTCGCCTCCTGACTTCAGCGACGGCGTGCCAGGTCTTCCGCCCAGCTTTGGGGACATCGTGCCAGCTCCGCCACCTGACTTCAGTGACGGCGTGCCAGCTCTTCCGCCCTGCTCAGACACTCCAGCACTCGCTACGCCGTCTGGATTCTGGGATCTCGTCTTGGTCCCGTTTCAAAGGGAGTTAGTTTTATCGTCGACCCTGCATGCCCTACCGCACTGCCCAGAGGACATGATCACCAGCCTCAGAGTAAGGTGGCCAGACATGGGACCTTGGGGAGGGTGCCCTGGACCTCCCGTGGCGCTCTGGAGTTGCACCCTTTGAGGGGGGGTTATGTCAAAGTCTCTGGGCCTGATGCCCAGAGACTTTTTGTGTTTCTGTTGAATTTTTTTCAAGTTAACTTCAGTTCCCATGATGCACCTCGGTAAGGTGATGGCAGCGCTCACCTGAACTGAGTTGGCTTATTAGTTTCCTTATAAATAGTTTGTTTTAGTTATGCTGCTTGTCTTGCATTTGTTGAAATTAGACTTGTAGGTTGTCAAAGTAAAATTGTTACTGTTATTATTATTACTATTATTGTTTTCTTTATTATTATTCTCATTAAAAAAAACATCTACACCATCTTAACCTCTGCGTTTATGCCTCGCCCACAACCCCCTCTCCTTGAGGCCCGTGACATACATTTGCATATGCACAGCTCTGTTGAGGTCTAGACATTGACTAGGCCATACCATGCTGTGGATCATTGTCCAGTTGCAAGAAAGTATTTCAAACAAGTTTTATAACCATTTCCAGAGTGATGTGCAATGACAATTGCTTATCTAAGACCATTGCCTATATCCTTTCTTCTTGGCATTCTGTTATCATACACCTGAATTCTCACAGACCTGCAAAGTGCTTTTTATAGCGGTCTGCATACCTGCTAATGATCAATTAATCGAGGGCTGCTTGATGATTAGCAACACCTGGCTGCAACTTATCCTCTTAAATCCTGTGGAAACAATAAGGAGGTTCTTAGTTTTACCCGCATAAAAAAAGTTATAAAAAAAAGTTTGTTTGAGGTTGTATTTGCCCTAATAATAGGACGTGCTATAATAAGTTGATTTTACTGTGTTTTTATATAAAAAACAGAATTTAAAAAGGGGCACTAACTTTTACACATTACTGTATCTTTGTCTGTCTATTGTGGTCTATCAACGTTAAAATGATAAAATGATATCAATGTTAAAAAATAAAATTATACTACAATTACCATAATATTTAGTTATATTTCACATTTTGTTTCAGGGTACCATGCCGGGTGTCGTCTCTCCTCTTTAAAGTTTTCTCATTTACAAATTTTAACTCTCAGCTTGTAAGACCTGAGGGAAGGTTTTTCCTCTGATTTTTAACATTATAAAATAAATTTCTAAACTCTTATTAAGATGAATTCCAGTTTTTTTTTCAGAATTCAAGACTTGCTCCCCATAGGGGTAAAATCAGTTCCCATCCTGCGTCAGCCTCCACACTTCCTTAGGAGCCCAAAGATGAGATTGTGCTTGATGTGGTGTTGATGAAAGAGTAATGATGGATGCTTCACTTTTTCTTTCACTCGTTTTTTTTTCATTCGTTTCACTTTTCACTCTAGTGAAAGGGGAAGGAAAAAAACAACATTAAGGAAACGATTCAGGAAAAGCATGGACTAGGACATCTTAATGACTAGAATTTGAGCTGTAACTGAATAAGAGAAAAAATTCTAGCAAATAAAATAAAGATGTGGAAGGAAGAAGGGAAATTATTCCCTTCACTATTCATTTTGTCCAAGGGGGGGTCAAGTCAAGCCGTGACTTTTGGTTGTACAGAATAACAGAACACACGTGTGAGAGTAAATCTTCCTTTATACCATCAAGGTAGAAAGCTTTCTCAGTATGCTGAAGCCATGATCGGTTTGTCTGCTTAACGTCTGAAATGCTGTCTTCTCAGGAACAGGGAATGTGCAAATGATGTGCAGGGAATGTGTTGCTGAATGATTATGTGTATAGTTCTCACAGATGGATGCTCCTCTTGCTTTAGATGGTGACAAGTTATCTGTTACATATCAGGCATTCCACTCTTTATTGGCTAAGGGTCTCATCACTGTACTGTGTTTGAAGTCTTCCGTAAATAAATCGTTTTTTTATGCGTTCATTATTTCACGAGTCCCGGTTTGACTTAAACACCCCTGGAGTAGAGAAAAAATCAATGTGTGCAGTTATTCCCTTTATACACTAGAGGTCAGCTCTGACTTCCTCAATTAGCACTAGCAGTAGGCCGACACATAAGAGAAGCAAGTCACACAAGCCAGCCCAATATATTCTTTCCTCTCTAACTGTATACATGAAAATTTTCCCTCAAATAATTAACCCACTATTCAATATTTATGTTTGACATAAACAACAATTAAAATGATGTAGTGGTACAATATATGGACAAGTATATATAAGTATTTGGCCAAACCTGCAATGACATTGAATCCAAATACATATATATTAATATTTATTTGGTCCCCCTTTTGAAGCTATAACAGCTTCCACTCTTTTTGGAAGGCTGTCCACAAGATTTTGGAGCGTTTATCTGGGAATTCCTGATCATTTATTCTTTAGAGCATTGATGAGGTCAGGAACTGATGTTAGACAAAAAGGCCTGGCTCGCAATCTTCGTTCCAGTTAATCCCAAAGGTGCTCAATGGATGTGAGGTCAAGGCTCTGTCACACCAAACTCAGGTCTTTATATTCTTTGCTTTGCGCACTGGGACACAGTTGGAAGCATAGCATTTTCCAAATGTTCAAATGCTGAATCATTAAGATTGCCCTTTACTTGGGATAAGAAGCTAGTCTTGAAACACCGGAATTAAATAATTAACAGGTTTGGTCAAATACTTTTGTCCCCATAGAGTATATATTATGTGACCATTAGACCATAAGAGAGAAAGAGAGAGAGAGAGAGATAAATCCAGCTATCAATCTGCCAATTCATCTATGTACCTATCCACCTTCCTTCCATCTGTCTCATGAAAATATATGTTCATCCAGGACACGATAATAGATCCATATACTGGTCAATAAATCAATTATAGTATTTTTGTTGCCTATGTTTTAAAAATCTTATAAAATGTGACCAGGGTAAAAGCATGTTACAAAAAGCCTGTGTAAGCTTTATCAGGATGTCTCAAATGGAGACAGTGGTATGGTCATTCCCAGAAACAACAGAGTCAAAGGAAAAGTCAGAAAACTATAAACTAATGGTGGCGTTTACGTTGGAAAGTTATACCCGGAGAGAAAATCTTGCCTTGACCTTATCTCATACACAGATCACCCATAACATTAAATCCATTAACATTATAGCCACCTACTGTAGAGTTTGGATTCTACTGGGGAGGCTCTGATCCCTTGGGACATGACTCTACAAGACCTTTGGGGTATCCATTGAATTGGACCACATAATCATCATCATTATTATTATTATTATTATTATTATTATTATTATATAAGAGAATAACAAGGGAGAAAGAAAAAGTGATAGAGACAAAAAATGCTAGTATGATATAAAAGTGAGAAATTGTGGAAGTCACTCACATCTTGTTTGCTCTTTGAGGAAGGACAGTTTGCAGAGTAGGACATGCCCAGAAGGGATACTTCTTCAGCAGACTCCCCGTGAGTACACTCTATTGAATCGGTGTCACTGGACTCTGGTGGGGTTGTTGCCATAGAGACTGGGTCACCCTCTAGGATATGAGCCACCTGGAACCTGTCAAACGTGCGTCAGAGGTGTAAAGGTCATGATCTGGTAGATGAGCTGAAGTATATTCGATTCCATGGGCATGATACACCTTTATGTGATTCAGGCTGCTAGTATTTTAACAAATGTTGTACGTATTATTGTACATTATTGTAATAATGGTGTTGCATAGAGAACGTTTGCCTTTCATAGTGGCTGATTGTGAATGTTGCCATTTGTAAATCACAAGCCTGATGAATCCTTGAATCTGATTGGTCAGGATGTGTTAATTCATTTTATATATCAGTAGCTCTACCAGGAAATAGATGCGAGGTTATTTAACAAAGACACAAAAATAGCTTTTTGTATGTTGATGCTTTTAACATTTATGGAAGGAGTCTCCAATGTCAGAGCTTTGTAAGTCTTTTTTTTTTTTTTTGGATTTTCCCCCGATTTTCTCCCTAATTTAGTCGTGTCCAATTCCTCCCCGTCACTAGGGGGCTCCCACATTAAGGCTACTACTACCACTCAGCCGGGAGGGCCGAAGACTATCACGTGTTTCCTCCGAACCACGTGACGCCAGCCGACCGCATCTTTTCGAACTGCTCGCTTGCGCACCGTTGGGGGCTGTGTAACACACTCGGAGGACAGCGCTATCCGCTCCCTCCGTTGCGCGAGCTCACAGACGCCCCTGACTGGCTGTAGAGCCGTGATTAATGTGGGAGCACTAAGTACCTCTCATCCCTCCCCTCTGAGAGAGCTCGGCCAATCAGCTCTCTCTAGACCTCCGGCTGCGAGAGGTTACAGCACCACACGGGATTCGAACTGGCGATCTCCGGATGATAGGGCGAGCGCTTTAACCACTGCGCCACTCGGAGGCAAGCTTTGTAAGT
The DNA here is from genome assembly GCA_030347435.1 of Clarias fuscus. NCBI lineage: Eukaryota > Metazoa > Chordata > Actinopteri > Siluriformes > Clariidae > Clarias > Clarias fuscus. The sequence continues at coordinate 28,697,675 of CM059210.1, read as the reverse complement.
CTTTAATTTGAACTTTTATGCTTTAATTAAAGAAGCATATTAATATTTGTTAGAATTTGATAATTGATTTTAATCTTAGTTGTAGACTTGATTAAGAATAATGGTATTTTTATGTAAAGGTTGACATTTGATGGTGTGTTGGTATTTGATTTCCAAAACCAATTCCCCTACCTTCCTACATTGAGGACACTGCCCTCACCAGGTGAGGAGGTGACAAATGTGGCACAGGATGTCTTATTTGTGTCGATGGTGAGCGGTAGCAGCACGTGTGGCCATTTCTTTTGACTGCAGCGGGAGCAACCATGATTAGAATGTGGGGCAAACCCACTGATAGTATGAAGATGTTGATTGTGAGTACAGAGCCTGGGCAATGAGCGGAACTGGAAGAAGCCAGGGAACCTAATGGACGAACAGAAAAACAGGTTTAGAGAGAAATCAGAACCCACCATACGTGAAAGTTCGATTTGTGATGATTTCTTGAACTGAACTGAACGGGAGACAGAAAGAGATAGATAATGAATAAACACAACAGAAAAAAAATTACTTATTAATAAGGGCTCATTAATTTTGTCTTTTTCCTGTCATGCTATTTAACTTTTTTTTTTTTTACAGCAGATACATTACAGTACATAATATTTCATAAGAGTGAGATATCACAAGAGATCATCACACATTTTTTTTTGTGATTAAATTGCCTCCATGTATAAATGACTGTGTGAACCTGTGTGCACATGATGCCCTGTGATGGCCAATGGACTCCAGATCACCCTTAACCCAACAAGTATACTATAGAAGATGAATGAATGACTGTGCTTAATACTAATTCATTCATTTTTTCCAATGATCTATTTATCCAGTTCACAGTGAATACCAAGATTATACCAGGAACACTGACAGGTGTGTCTAAGAACACACCTGCCCCAATTCCTAGAAACCTGTTTAACAGATGTAACTCAACTTCAATAAACGGGTCGACTATAGTTTTTTACCTATACCAAATCTATGAGAAATTATTTTTAAAAAAAGTGAATCCTAAAAGTGAAACTGACAGTTCACTCATCATAACACATCACAATCAAACTTTTATTGCTTAGAAAATGTCCTATCCAATCCTATTAGCAGGTGCTGATCTTATTATTTCTCAGCTTGGTGTTCTCCTGCCAAACCAGTCCTCCTAGCTGTGATGATGACAGCAGGTAATTTATCAAACTGACTTGTTATATTAGTACTGAATTACCATGAACAGACTGAACTCATGAGCAGGTATATCAGTAAAAATACACTGCCTGGCCAAAAAAAAAGTCACACACTATTGGATTTTGTCCAATTACTTTTAGCTTTGATTACAGCTCAATTTCTCATGCTCCCGCTCTTTCACAATTTGAGTTCTGGAATATGTCATTAATTGTATTTCAAGACTAATGTTACTAATTTTTGACCATACATTTCTTGTTCTATCTCGTACAAAAGATTTTGTAAACATTATATACACTTTTCTTTCATGTCAGATTGATTATTGTAATGCCCTATGTTGGTTTTGGCCAGGCTTGTCTTGCACGGTTGTAGTTGATCCAAAACGCTGCTGCATGTTTTTTAACAGGAACACGTAAGCGGGAACACATAACTCCTGTCCTGGCATCTCTACACTGGCTCCCTGTGCAGTCCAGGGTCAAGTTCAAGTTCTTGTTAATAGGCAATAAAGCCCTGAATAATCTAGCACTAACATATACTGCTGACCTTTTGAAGCCATACAGTCTAGCAAGGTCTCTCAGGTCAGGCGATCATCTTTTACTTATACTAATTATAAGTAAAAGAATTATAGTTCCCAAATCTGTCAGGGAGATTGTGCCAGGATATACTATTTTCCCTCTTTTTATGCATTATTTATTTATTATTGTTATTTATTGTAATACAGTCTATTTCTATGTACGCAGGCATTTTAGAATTGTACAATACTTGGGTCAGCGGTGTTGGATTAAATGTGCTATAAAAATAAAATTGACTTTGACTTTACTTTTAGTAGTATTAAACATTTATTTCTTTAAAGAAGCAAAATTATCTGCCAGAAGAACAAAACAAAATCCTGCTTAAAACTTGTGAAATTTGTCTAGAAAGAAGCTCAATTACCTTATATTTGATTGTTGCAATAATATAGCAAGAAATTTCAGATAAAATCTGCTATCACTTTTTGTGGTGCTTATGGCAACACAGCAGTTTAGTCTTAATCCTGTTCTCCATTCATCTTACTCCATTCGTGATTTTTAACAATTACACTACTTTCCAAAATGTTCACTGTCCTTCCAGGTTCTAATAAAATGTCGAGTTTTCTTAACCCAGATACAGTAATTTCAAATCTCCTTAGTTGTTTTCTTTGCATGATGCAATCCAATAATTTGACCCTTATAAAATGGCTTTTTTGAAAATGATTATTCAAGTGGTAGTAAATATAAAATGGATTTTGCTTTCTTACTTGATTGATGATCGTTTGCTAGCACATGTTTCTTTCTTTTCATATTCCAGTAACAGCTCTTCCAAGGCAGCTGCATTTTCTAAACACACACAAAGACTTGAAGTTTTTGCCAGCAGCACATATATGAACTGTTCTTTACTATAAATAAGATGGACTAAGATTAATAAAATACCTTTTTTTTCTGTGATGAGGCGTACCAATGCACTTATGGTGTCTTCATTCTGATCTTCTATAACATAAGGGCAAGGCTTACCTGTAAACACAAACACACCCATTCAGAGCTTTAGTTTCAGGATTGGATCATCCAAATGACAGGATGCTGTGTGATTAACAAAGAAACGCAGTTGTGTTTTAAAATTTTTTTTTTTTAAATTGATTGATTTATTTATTTTTCGTTTACAACAATCTTTGTTCATGTGAAAATAGTGCCTAAGTGCTCTGTTTACATGAGACACATGCAGGCATAGTATAGTATAGTGGTACTGTATCTTCCAGACACGCAGACTTAACTTGGTTGGCCTGTCCATGTACAGTTCCTGACAAAAGTCTTGTCGCTTGTGTACAAATTGACCTGAAGTGCCGCTGAAATATATTTCTAATCAAGATTTTTTTAAAAAAAGAAATGGCTCGTTTTAATCCCAACAGCTTTTGTACTAATGTTTCAGTGCAAAACGAAACTGTCAAAAAGTATTCTAATATTCACAGCTTGGTAAAGCCCATTGAGTCAATTTTAGCAAAGACATAAGTGTTGTCACCTTGTCATATGAGCTTCACCCGTGACTAATAATGGATCAATTAGGTCTTAGGTTTGTATAAAAAGAACCACAGTACACTGGACCTTCACATCAACTGCAACTAGACCTCTGCAAACATGCCTAAGATTCACCCTGAGACTAAAGTGTTGATTATCAAGAGGCTGAAAACCAGATCCACTGCTGATGTGGCAGACACCTTCAATGTGTCTCAGCGTCAAGTTCAGAGGATAAAAAAATTATTTGAGGAGACTGGAGACGTTTTTGACAAGCCCAGGTCAGGCAGACCCCGCAAGACAATTGCTCGAGAGGACCGTTTGTCGGCTTGAAAATCCAAGGCTGGCCCATTTTCCACTGCAGCAGAGCTCCACGAGACCTGGTCACCTGAAGTCCCAGATTCTTTCTAGAAAAAGCCTCCATGGTCGAATCAGTGCCCAGAAGCCAGCACTAAACAAAAGACAATTGAAAAACCGTGTGGCATTTGCCAAGCCTCACAGCCTGCTGAAAGGATGGACGCTGGAAAAGTGGCAGAAGGTGGATTTTTCAGATGAATCTTCTGTTGAATTACACCACAGTCGCCACAAATATTGCAGGAGACCTACTGGATCTTGCATGGATCCAAGATTCACCCAAAAAACAGTGAAGTTTGGTGGTGGAAAGTCATGGTCTGGGGTTACATCCAGTATAGGGGTGTGCGAGAGATCTGCAGGGTGGAAAGCAACATCAATAGTCTAAAATACCAAAAAATCTTAGCTACCTCTTATATTCCCAACCATAAAAGAGGGCAAATTCTGCAGCAGGATGGTGCTCCATCCCATACTTCCATCTCCACATCAAAGTTCCTCAAGGGGAGGAAGATCAAGATGCTCCAGGATTGGCCAGCCCAGTCACCAGAGAAGAACATCATTGAGCATATGTGGAGTAGGATGAAAGAGGAAGCATGGAAGACGAAACCAAAGAATATTGATGAACTCTGGGAGGCATGCAGGACTGCTTTCTCTTCGTTAATAAATTGTATGAATCCTTGCCAAACCGCATGGATGCAGTCCTTCAAGCTCATGGAAGTCATACAAGATATTACATTTGGATCTCACAGCACCACTACTTAATTTGCTGACATATTTTTGTATTTGCAGTAAATTAGTTCAATTTCTGTATAGACGACAAAACAGGCGACAAAACTTTTGTCTTGCCAAAATTCGACCTTTCTGTCTTGATTAAATGATAAATCTTTTTTCAGTGAAACTAATTTATTTCAGTGCATTAAACATCATTTGGGAGGGTTTTAGGTTTTCATATGAGCTATTTCTAACACCAATTGATTAATTAAAAGTCAGGTTAATAGCATGTTGTTCTACAAAATAGATAAGCGACAAGACTTTTGTCAGGGACTGTATATTACAACAGCATAATATAAAGAAAGCCAAGTCAAAAGCACCATAATGAAACTGGCTCTCATGAAGACTATCCCAGGTCAGCAAGACCAAAACCTACAGTACCTCTGCTGCAGAGGAGAAGTTCATTTGGAGTTACCAGCCTCAAAAAGCACCAATTAACAAACAGCACCTCAAATTAGTGCTGTTATGAAGGCTTTACAGAGCCTTCATATTTAATGCCTTCAACATTGTTGTACAATGTAGAAAGAAATAAAAAACAGGAAAGATCATGGAATTAGAGAGTGTGTCCCAATGTTTGGCTGGAAGTTTATAAGGGAATACAACGATCAGCCATAACATTAAAACCACCAAGGGTTTAGGTTCCCTTTGTGCCACATGGACAGTTCTGAATCTAGGTGGGGCCTCCATGGATTGAACTTGTCTGGCTCGACTGGATTGGAATCTGGGAAAATTGGAGGCTGGGTCAATTCAATCATCAAGCTCGCTGCCTGACCCCCTATAGGCTGTGATGCACTGGGTGTTCTGATACTTGTCTGTCGTGGCCAGCGTTTTTTCCCGCAGGTTGTGCTACATTGGCTTTTCCATTGGATCGGACCAGACGAGCTAAACTTTGGTACCTGCTGGGCCTTGGGTGCCCATGATCAAGCTCAAGTTTACTAATATATAATTGATAATGTTATTCAATTCACCCAGAGGTGGTGTTAATGTTATGGCTAATCGGTGTAAATGTAAGTCTTGCTGGATAAGACCTCATCTGGCTCTTCTGCCAAATGCTGTAAATGAAATTGTTAATGTTAACACATTTGACAATACCTTACTAATGGCTAGTGTTTCAAGCGCAGTATTGTACTAATATCTGAAACCATAATCAATAAAAATAGAAACTGCCACATGCCAAGATAACACATTTATTAGCAAATGACACCACATACACATGTCACGTTTACTATTGTCCCTGCTGACCCTTGATACTGCAAGATGGTCCAATTGTCTCTATGGTAACTGACCTTCCCCTCCCCCAGAATTCCAGAGATCTATGTGTATGCATGGTGATTTCTGAGAATAGCCCACTCAGCCTACTTGTCTATTCATCCTGGTTAAACCACGTCACTGAGAGCTCCTATTCTTATTCTAGACTACCCAGGATGATCTATTCTCCCTGTGAGATCTATTCTATAGGTTTATTGTGTGGCTTAAACATATATATTAATAACATATATATGGTATCACAGCAATGCTAGTCAGTTGTAGGAGCATGAATGCAGAAGAGGGCAAATAGACACAAAGACCTGAAACTAAAGGCTGGAGAAGTTTGGAGGAAGTGCTATTATAAAGGCGTTCTACATCTTTTATCCTTTAAATCAGTAACATTATAAATTCAGGAGATTGAACATTTTGGAACACAGACAATATGGCAGGAAGTAGACCTTCACAGGATTACGCTGCATTTTAAAACAGAACATTAATCCAAAGTCCCTCAGCTATTACACAAACGACTCACTGTATCTGAAAAGTTATTTTCACCTAGATCGTCTAGGGATTTCTGACTAACCTCTCTCCTTTTCTGTTCTACACCCTTTATTTCTTTCCATCCTCTCCTTTCTTTCTTTATCACAACACACTTATTCTGTCTCCAATATTTCTCTCCTCTAAGCTTTACTGTCCTCTGGCTGTCCTCTTATTTTCGACAGACAGACAGACAGACAGACAGACAGACAGACAGACAGACAGACAGACAGACAGACAGACAGACAGACAGACAGACAGACAGACAGACAGACAGACAGACAGACAGACAGACAGACAGACAGACAGACAGACAGACAGACAGACAGACAGACAGACAGACAGACAGACAGACAGACAGACAGACAGACAGACAGACAGACAGACAGACAGACAGACACACACACACACACACACACACACACCACAGAGTGCTGGATTAGACTCAAGCTCAGGAAAGTTATTCACGGTAATCTGTATCCACATTAAACTTATACAAGAATTTACATTAACATTAAATGGGACAACAGTGATACTAAAGACTCCTTTCAAAAACATCTCTATTACAATTGCAACCAGTTCATTATTAGGATTTGTTTCTGATAATTGAATATTGTGAATTAGGAGTTACTTTCGAATGAGCGAATACACAACTACCAATTAAAACTATTCTTCTTCTTTGACTTTCGGCTGAGCTCTTTCGGGTTCACCCAGCGAATCATCTGCCTCCTTCTAACTCTATCCTCTGCATCCTCTTCTCTCAACTAACTCTTCTCAATAACTAACATCCTCTCTCACGCCATCCATAAATTTCCTCTTTGGTCTTCATAAAATCCACATTTTCTTCAGAAATCAACAGTTTAATTAATCCAATAGAACAGTTAGTTCTGACCGAGTGATCAGATTGGTATATTGGATGCTCCACGAATGGTGATATGGAGCTTAACAGCACTGGGACGTTTAACTATATGTATCACTCCGCGTCATAGGTGTCCTAACAATTATTAATCACACTAACCGTCAGTCGCCATCATGGGTAAAGGTAGGTACTGTAGTTATGATTTGCAGTATTGAAAGAGGAGAGAACAGCTGCCTGCCAAAACCATATTTGAAACCAACTGTAGCACTTTCAGCAAGAAAACACATCTGATAATGCCATTGCATCTTAAACAACCTGAACCATTCATGTTCTGTCCATGGCTAACACAAGCTACAAAGCTATCTAGCCTCTTCCACAAGGCTGAATCCCAAAACCACCTCTAACCAAAGATCAACAGCACTATGGAACAAAAGTTTGTACACCTTACATATCACAAGAGCTTTCTACTTGCATGATTTGGATTGCACCCCTGTTGGTTTCTCAGGACTGTTCACCACATCCATGGTTTATTCTCCTTACGTTTCAGCTACATAATCGGAGCTGGCGACTCATAGTCAGTGACAGTCAGTAATTTTAAAATGTTACCGGTAACACGAGTCGCCAGCTCCGTCAGTCTCTGTTAGTTAGTTGCGCCAGTCACGGACGGATATGTGTTGGCTGAGCAAAATAACTGGTTAATAAACAAACAAATTATAATCTGCATATTATAAACGCTTTTATAAACTGTTTTATAAAAGAATGGTCACATTCAGGGTTGTGCTGTTGTACTGAATATAAAACATGCACCCGTAAAGCTCTATCTCAAGTGTAACATAACTTTATTTACCTTCAAAGGAAACATGGGATACAGTATGTTATACTTTATAGGGTCATTTATTGGAACAATACATCCGGACAACTGAAAACGAATACCCTGGTCTTTGGCTCTTAAATAGTTCAGTCAAGAGATTGTACAAGTTACTCACTTGACCCAATTTTGCAAAAAAGCCAATATACTGTATATTTGTTGCATTAAGTTTGCATCTACTGTATATACTACTGAAGGCAATTATGCCAAACATGTAGCTATTAATGTACAGTTCTATAATAAATGTGCCAACTAAGAACCCACAAGTTTAGCCAGGGTCCATAGCTCAGTGTTTTCCAAAAAGCTATAAACCAGAGGCTTCTTTTTATAGTCATTACATTTGTCAATGCAAATGATGTGTTAAAGGAGGTATTTATACCTCCATCCTACTGTGTAACATAAGTTGCAAATGATACTTGGTGCAGTATGACTGTTATTTATAGACACCTTTCATCAGATGGTCTTCACTGGGAAACATGTATCTATTTTCATAGAAAGCAGTATGTCGTACAGTTTCAGAAATTCAACAAGCAAGCTGTTTGAGATATTTGACAACAAGGGGAATTATGGAGTGCTGAGCCGTATATACTAATGACTCCATTATGTCAACTGCTTATTACTGCACTCTTCCAAATAGTCACTGCATAGTAGCATGCAGTAAATCAGGAGTGAGCCTCTCATCTTAATTTGAGACTGTGTCATTATTAAGGTAATCTTGCACCAATAATAGCTACAGTCATGATCTCACTCGGAGACGTCAGACATGAAACGTCGAGGGGAAAATTCTGCTAGCACATGAACGGAATTGCGAGAGGATAACATGAACTGCAGTCAAGGAACAACAGGACACAATAAGACAGACACCAATAAGACACTCCAGCACACAACGTGCCAGGAGACGACCTTAAATTATTGATTCGGATACACAAAGATAAAGTATCATGTTATGTGTGAAGCAAATGAGGTAAATGTTACACTCAAGCCACTGCACTCACTCTCATCAACAGACCTACTGTAGCTACAAGGATGTCTTTATGCAGATATGCTGTCCTGTCCAAACGTATTAGGTACGAGGGGCGTTCAAGATTCAGAGACGGAATGTACAAACCTGAGCCACTAGTTCTTCTATTGAGAAAAAACATTGTTTTTGTCATTTTTACTTAATATGTAGCCCAAATTAGAGAATGATTACTAAACCAATTTACTGTTTCAGTTTATATTCTAGTTCCATTTAATGTTGTAACAGGTTAGTTCATGTTATCACTTCCATTATCACAGCTACAATATAAACTCCCTGTCTTCTTAATTAGTAAGATAACCCATGCAGCTTGTTACAGAAAAACTGCAAAACACAGCACAAAAAAATGAACCTGGAATATTCATCTATCTGTTGGAACTTTTCTGCTCACCACAGTTGTAAAGAGTTTTTGTTGTTGTTGTTATTAGTTTTTAGGATGCTCCAGTGGAGGGGTCGCCACAGCGGACCATCTGATCCGCACACGACTTGGCACAGGTTCTACACCAGATGCCCTTCCTGACACAACTCACCTATTTTATCACGGCTTGGGAACGGCACTGCGTCCAACTGAATTGAACCCACGCCTTCCGCAAGGCAGAGGAGAAACCGACCACTTACAGTAGCCACCGATGTCCTCTACGAACATCTAAGAGTAATTATTTAGATTACCAACTTGTTTGATACCGACTTGTTCGATGTGTACCGATCCAAGTTCTCTCATCAATCAATGCATTTCTACTTTTAAACTCTAGAGGATATAAAAATGTATGTGTATGAAAATGCAAATTTCCGATTAGAGTTTTCTAAATACTCAAGACAGCTGGTCTGGCAACAACAACCATGCCACGGTCACAATCACAGAGAACAAATCTTAGCTCGATTTTATTAGTAGCTGTGAAGATTATATAAAGCTCTTAAAATTCACCTGCATGAATCTATACATTGTGCTTCTGCTGCAAACAGTTTGGGTGGGTACATGTTCCGCTATTTCTAATAAAGTGGCCAGTGAGGGTATATGCATGGATATAAACACCAAAGTACACTCACACACACATAACACTAGTGTATCCACATTCTGTCTTTGGCCTTTTAAGCAACATTAGAATTTATCGTGCACATGCAGAAGTACATTATGTGTGTGTTTCATGTGTGTGCATGGTCACCTTCTTTCTGCAGCGTACCTGCCTCCCCCTCTGCACTCTCTTTCTCTGTAGTGCATTTATAGCCCTTCTTCTTCAGCAGGTTGCAGATGAAGATGCCCAGCAAGCCTATCACGCAGAACACAGGGACGAGAGCAAACACGGCATACTCTGTAGGCTTCTCCTCTGCTGCATGCACAGCTGTGCTGTTGGCCCCCCCTGTTCCTGATCCAGCTCCGCCCGCTCGAGAGCTCTTTCCTGCATTGCGCCGCAAACGCACCATGGGGGCTGTGATGGATAAAAATGCGTGAGAAAAAAAGATTAACATTACTATTAGTAGTAGTAGCAGTAATAATTTTTAACCCTTTCAATTTGAGGATTATTTTAAGGAATTTCTTTATTTTTATAAAAATTATTAACATAAATAGTAATTTACACTATACTATAACTATTAAAATGAGCTTTAATTCTTATTTGTTTTTGTATATGTTTCTTGTATAATTTAGTCCTTATTTTTCACTATTTTTATATTCTATATAATTACACTGAGACGCAAATAGTTTATCATGACAATGTCATTACAATGTAAATCAACATTAATAATGTTTGTTATTTTATAATTATATTTTTAATCATAATTGTAATTATGAATTATGAATAATTGTCAGAATTACTTATTATTAATAACTATTCAAAGTTATAATATACCCGTGAGGTGCTAGGCGACAGTGTAAACCACCAAATCACCATGCTTTAACTAATAAAAGCATTACTGTCTATGAATAACATGATAGAACATGTAATTGTGCAACAAAACAATATTTACAAAAGTACTCACTCCTCTCGCAGGAACATGGGGTGGAGGAGCTCTGTCTACTTAGTACAGGGTGAAACCTGAATAACGACAATCATTCCATTATCATACAAACACAAAAGATAAACAGCAACACACACACACACACACACACACACACACACACACACACACACACACACACACACACACACACACACACACACAAACGGAAACCACTCACAAACCTTAACTTAAAATAACACGTCACCACTACAGTGTATCGACTGACTCCCAAAAAGCTAAATAGTGATGACTGGTTACTTATTTGTGATTCGGTTGTGTGGCAATTCATGTGTCACCACATTGATTGCCAAATAGATTTTTTAAAATGACATTTTCAATTTATTTAAAATGTAAAATTTGAATCCGAGTTTGCATTTGAGGGGGTAACATGCAATTCCTCTATAATCCTACAGGTGGCGTGCTCTAAACTAGTCACATGTTGGCAGGCAGCACAGCATCCTATATGGTAGGAGCAAATATTTGCAGAATTTGATCAGATCTGATTATTATTCTATGATAAATAAAATATGATGATAATTCTGTTCAGCATCATGATTTTATAATATGAATGATAAAAATTTTATCTGGATATTATAAAATCATGATATTGAACAGAATTGCAATACAGATCGAATCAGCACCTACAGTAGGTATTATGATAATAATGTAACAGGTCCCTGGTGATTCCCATCCTTAATGATTATCATCATATTTGAATTATTATAGAATAATAATCAGATCTGATCAAATTTGGCCAACAAACTGTTAGTCACTTCTTATATAAGAATACATGAAAGAAATAAATGTCCTGTAAATGTGCATTTCAGTCCCCTCACCCAGGCAGACAGTCTCCACACGCTGCGTTAGATTCCGAGGTGCCAGCTGTCAGCGGTTGCCGGTTCAGACTCTTGCACTGTGTGTGTACAGCGCACTGGTCTGGACCGTAGGAATCTGAGAAAGTCCCAGGTGGACAACTACGACACTCCGCCACTGCGTCAGGACCCTCCGCTTTGCTGCACGCCTAAAACACACCACATGAACGGTATTATATTAGGTTCATTGACTGCGTAAATGTGTGATGTGTTGCTGTTTTGTCCCTCACAATGGACGGCTCCTGTCCAGCAGGACAGTGCAGACACGTGTACGCCTGTCCCGTCTGATACGGAGCAGCCAGCACCACCCACGGCGACAGCAACTGCAGCGAAACGTAAATAAATTGGACTTACTACTTCAATACTTTGAAACCTATATGGATGTTTATACAATACAGTCTTATTTTATTTTACACATATTTATATTAATGATTCATTACACCCTCTTTGCTTCTCAGCTAAGTTTACCCCAAGGCTGCTTCTCAGCTCCTGTTGAACTTGTGACTTACTGTATCTGTCTAAATCTGTGTGTGTTGTCACACACATTAGCCTAGGGCTCTTTGGAAAAATAGTTCAGTGAACATGTCATGGTTTTAAGACAAAACATATACTCTAAATTGACAGTTGCTCTAAAAAGGATCTTGCTCAACCCCTTCAACATGTCCTGATAGGATGTCAGCCATTTACAGTAAGTGATTTTGTATAGAGCCTCTTTTAGCTCAGCGCCTTGGTGCTATAAAGGAAGGCTATGAGCTCAGTTTGCTCTCTACAGAGCCGGCCTACAGAGGCTGCATTGTGGTGTCAATGGAGCAAGTGTTGCATACACTGCAAAATATAATGAATGAAAAAATGAGCCAGAATTCACGCACCGTGCTGCCAGTGCCGCCAGTTCCACAGCTGTTGTGTTAATGGTTTCTAAAAACAGACCCAAAGCAATTGCTTACCATAAAAAACAGAGAAGCTGAGCAGCCAAGGTGGTTCCTCATCATCTTCATCATGTTCCTCTATGAACATAAGACCTGTAAAAGAGCAGCGCGACAAGATGAGTTGACAAAATAACAAGCATCAGCAACGGCACTGGTGACGTTATGATGAAAAACAGCAACGTCATAAGCCCTGCCGAGGTAAACAGCACTTAAAGCTGAGCTGTCTTATGAATGAACAGAACTGTGGGCTTGGATTCGTTTATTTAAAAAAGCCATGGGCAATAGTACGACATAAATAGGCAGATGATCTATATTTGTTGAGTGGTTTCACCAGCTGCTTTAGTCACTTGTTATTTTTAGCCTAAATCATGAACAGCTGAGTCTGAAATGACACACTATACAAAATGACTGGAGAGTGAAAAGTGGGAGGGTATAAATTGCATGTTATAACTCATTTATACCCCCTCTTTAAGCACTCTTTTAAGCAGTTTTACCAATTTTGGTGCGAATATCTAGATTAGTAAATGCAACACATTTCCCTGCCTCTTTCTCAACCATAAAGTTTAGTCTTTTCCAGACAGCCAATTCTGGCACCCTGCTCTGAGCACCCATGCCTCACCCATCCCTCACCTCCTCTTACAGTTTCAAAATAACAATGATGACCCATCGTTTTATCACCTGAGTCCAGTGTGAGACACAACCCAGGAAGATAGATAGTGTCACAGTGAGTGAGTGAGAGATTATTGCTGCTATTACTATTAATACTGCTATTGCAATTATAATGTTAGACATGATGTGCAATACAATATAATGAGCAATCAAAGAGGAAAACTTCTACATCTACATCTAAACCAAATATGTTCAATCCGGAAAAAAGAACTGAACTTGCAAAATGTTAGCAAATAATATGGAACAAAAAAAGTGTTCCACATTACAAAAAGTGTTTTTTTTTTCACTTTTCCTAATGCATCATCAAAAAAAAAAAATACATAAAAAAAAAACATACCATACATTTGCTTTTCATGAGAAGAACAAGCCTACACAGACTAAAAAATTTTGGAGTGGAATACGTTTCCATCCTTATTCGTAATTGACTTGTGAAGTCAACTGGAGAAACAACGACGACAATCAGAAATTCTAATTATCACTGGACTAATCTAGTGCCTCATTTACCCTAGCACCACCCGAAAGCCTAAAACTGCCAAATTATAGTTTTAGAGCTCCAGTTCCCTCAGCGCCAATAAGGAGACTCATGTAGCCTAAAGCCACAGCAAAGTACCACTTACCCCAGCACCAGTTTAGAATTTCAGTTATCCCAAAGTCAATATGGAGTACCACTCAACTCAGCACCTATCAGTATTTCCATTGACCACAAAGTAATTCTGTTTCACTTAACTCAGCATCAGTAGAGAAAATAATTAAGCAAATAGCCATTCCAAATACTTAACGCTGTATCACTCGACAGTCCTGATTACCCTAGAGCCATTCAAAAACCCCATGTAATTCATCACAGCCCAGAACCAAGAACCAATTTAAAGTCCCACTTTTTCATAAACCGCTCACATAATTTAGCACCAATTGACAGTCTTAATCCAACGGTCATTCTCATCATGCCCCATTTACCCCATATCTTAAACCTCACCATACATGGGAAGCTCATTCTACTGTCCCAATCTCATTTAGTCTACCTACTCCAGCCCCACTCAATTGCCCATTTCACACTAATACTTACTTAAACCCATTCCCTACTTATAATTTCAAACCCCACATACCCCAGTCTCAATCTAGAGTTCCACTCGAAGGTCCCGTTGCAATGATGAGCTAACTTCAGAGGACCGTATGCAATGTCAAAACAGCACACTGTGCATGCATAAGATGAGCTGTCATCACTTATACCGCTACTTAAACCACAACTCCGCCTACACCTGAATGAGGCACCACCCCACTGTACTTATGTTCGCCGCTGACTGACAAAGGGTTACTCAACAACATTGTGGTTAAGGCCTGCTTTTTTATTTTAACCCAGGCATTTAGGGAGGTTGTCCAATTTGTAACAAACAAAAAAAAAAGCATGCACATTAACATAACCAAAGGAAAATGCACAGGATTAAACATAAGCATATAGACTCAAGTATTTATGGCACATTGAAATAAATCTAAAATCTTATCAGCCCTCTCTAATCGAAAACAAATCACTTAGGATAAGAGAATCTAGCAAACAACAGTGTGACAAAATGAATTTGAATTGTTTTAACTCACCACCAATGTCTAATATTAATAGAAAACAGTTGGCACTAAATACCTGAAATACCTAAAGATGCTGATGAAATAAATATGACCTAAATATAACCTATGGAGTCAAAAGTACAATTTAATGATAACTCAATTAGGTTAAAAAAGTAGTGCCAACATCGTGCAACAGCTGTAGAGTATCTACAGTACAATAGACTTTTACTGACTATTTAAAAAAGATTATGTTTTCACCGGCCAAAACATCCAGAAAGGAACCTCCCAAATACACCACTTTTGGGTGTACAAAAACCCAGTGTCCTCCATTGATGAAAGCATGCCTGGTTCAACAATACCATTCACACAATATCCTCCCAGTCACTCCTATTTGAATTTAAACAACAATCTGAAGCTTTGCTCAGATGAAAAAGCACACCAGGCATAGTGCACTATCCAGACAGAGACTTCCCTATCACAAAATGTCAGGTTTAGACAACAATCCAAAGTGTTCCTGAAAGCATGCTGTGCTGAGTGCACTATTCGCAACGAGACCTCACAATCACTACAATTCAAGCACAAACCTTCTATGATACTCTGCATGCCAGGTTCAGTACACAGGTACAGAATCAGCTCGATAAGCACTTCCTTGAAATTTGGTTACAGTGCACAAATACATACAAACACACATCAAATGAGTCTGTTTTTGGCTAAGGACAGCAATTTGCACAACTACAAAAAGAACCCACAGGGTCTTTCGCAAAACTTTATGCATACTGTAATTTCAGGGGTTTCGCGTTCACTTTCTCTGCCTTAACCACGATTCCAGAGCGTACATTGCATGGCTCGACATACAGAAGCAAAATGAGAATCAGTAATCATTTAGACATGCCCACTGCCTGATGAGTGGTTATAAATTAAGCCCTTTAATTAAAAAGTCAAAAGGTTTCAATGAACTTTAATTACAGCTCTTTTGGGCCTCGCTCTGCACCAAAGTCTTCATTCAGTGTTTTATGAACACTGGAAACCACATGAAATGAGTAAAACAATAATAAACATAAGAAAATCACCCAGAATTATTCATTTCAGCAGATGTCAAGTTACAAATTGGATGCAACAGGCCCGACATGACCTTGGTACAGGATTTACAATACATCCTGACAACACCAACTACATAGACAATTAAACAGGAATATTGTATCCCAAATAAATGTAATAGGATCAGAGGAAATCATACTGCAGATCTACAAATCTACAGGCATTAAATTTATTAGATGCATCTACAATAAGAACAAGTAGCTTAATTTTAACTGTGGCGCCCCTTATACTCCCAATGAGTCGACTCCATGTCAGCCTTTTTCCACTGTAATTACACTGAAATTCAACACCTACATCTGCGTCAGCTTTATAATGTCTCCACCAAAATAACACGGCATTTTAATTGTAAGGCATGTCTTGTGCCCCTACGCTCATATCCTGCCTTCGCTTGGCATTTCATGACAGACCATGATGTGATTTGAAATTATAATGCTTTAATTAGCTTGTTTTGAACTTGTTTTAGCCTCTTGACCTAGCCAAGCATATGCTTTCTTTGACGACCCGATACGATGACCCACAGGACACTACGAGAACACGCAAATTCAATGCACACAGACACAAGGCGGGACTCGACCCTCGACCCTAGTGGTGCAAGGCCACAGTTTTAACTGCTAGGGCCACCGTACCATCTCACTTTCATTCATTCATTCATTCATTCACTTGTCTTATACTGTATACTGCTTATCCTGTACAGGCTCATGGGAGGCCTCTAGACCCTAAAACCATCACAAAAAAAGAAAAAAAAAAATCCCTTTTTTTTTTCATTATTTGTTCACAAATCAAAATTGCAAAGAACGGATACAAAGTGTTCACTTTTATAGTATGTAGTGTTACAGTAACTGTGCCAAAAAGGGGAGACATGCTTCTGTGGGCTTTTCATGTGCTTATTTCTGTGAGTAAATCTCAATATGGCAATTGACAAATTATACTTATATAAAAGTAATGCAAGAGTAAATTTAGACAGTAACTAGTGATAGTAATATTATTAGTTATATAAGAGCAATGAGAAATAGTAATATACAGTATGCCTTTCACTAAAAAGAGTAATAATGATAGTAATTTATTTCTTTTATTTGTAACTAGCACAACATTGTCTGTTTGTAAGCCTGGCATGAGTCAGCAATTACACCGGGCCATTCCAGCTACTCTGGAAAGAAGCAAAAAAAAAGTTGGTGATGTCGATTGTTTGTAAGCGACTTGTTTCTGTTTGTGACCTAAAAATTGGAAGACAGACACAAAAACAGGCTCACAAGACACGATCATCACTCTACTGTGGTTATGTCAATGGAAGAAAACACAGAGAAGCTGTCCATTATCTTGGTTGTCCTAGCCAAAGACGTAAATTTAGCATCATTATGTAAGGCCTTAAGTGTAATGTGGTTTATTTACCTTTCGCATGTTACAGAAGTGAATTGTGTAAAACATATTTTAAATACTCTGCCCGGGTACAAAAACCTGAGTCCACACTAAAAATCTAGGAAATAATAAAAAAAAAATTTAATTAAAGAACAGAAATGGATGCTATTAAATATTTAATATTCAGTATTTTTATCTATATTTAAGTTTAAATTAAAGGAAATTTTTAAGGAACTGTAAGGAAATTTGTCATATTGACCAAAAGAAATTCTGAAATTCATTAAAATTTTTATTTGCCTCAAGTTGCTGTCAGTAACATAATTTGTAATAAATAAAGAATGCACCATCAATCTTTTCTCTTTTTTTTTTAAGTGCTCACACACACACAGTTTTGGAGCCTGCTATATATTTACTCTGGCATAAACATTGGGATAAAGAAGACTAATCCTCACGACCATTACACAACCACAAAGACACACTATTATCCTTAAATAAGCACACCTGCCTCACTCTCCAGTAAGTTTATGTTATTTAACAATGATATTCACTGAGTACAGCAAAAGAAAAACAAAACATTAAATGTATGTGCTTATGGTTATTTTTTGCTAATGTATCCTGCTTATGTTAGATCCAGCTTCAAGCGGAGACGGGTTGTAAACTGACACAGGAAGAAACTGTGTCATGGTACACCTTCATAGCCCGATCATTCTGACATCACAGGCATCAAGGTAAAAGGAAAATCAAGCAAGATCCTATGGAATTGTCATTATCTCTGGTATACTTTCAAACTTGTTTAAATTAATCATTGAATATTAGTGGAAGCATGAAAGAAAGTTTACACTTTCAAACTGATGTGCTAATCAGGAGTAATTCCTTGGCCTGTAGCTTTATTCCATTCATCCCATTAGATAGATGATGGATGACATTGTCATATACAGTATTGTGCAAAAACCAAGAGCCACCCCTCATTTCTTCATATCAAATTATATTTCATTTAAATTAAATTACGTAGATTGTGATATTGTCCCCCCAAAACAAGACATTGGGACAATGTTGGTTTTGAAAGTTAGAATGTTTTAATGAAATGAGGATAGGATATGGTTAAATGAATGAATTAAAAAACAATGTTACAAATACAACCTCAAAAAAACAGCACCATATAAAATTTTACTTATAGGCTTTATGCCTCTTAAAGTCCCAGCTGGAGAACTGAATGAACCCAAATCCTTCCCACACACACACACACTGTGTATATTGAACATGGAATATAGGCATTGTGTCCCAACGACCGGAATGTTGCCACAATGTTTTGACAACCAAAAATTCCTGCTGGGATGATGATAAAAGCCATTTCCAAAGGTTTAATAAGAGGCTTCTTTACTATGTGAAAAAAATAAAATTCCCATTTGGGAAATTCCACACTGAGCAGGTAAATCACAACCGTGTAATCACATAAATGTTAATCCTACCCACATGTGAAGCCAGCGTTAGCAAAGATGCCTTACTGGCATTTCGAGAAACCATCCTGGGTAAATTTTAGATACTTTTTTTCAGAATAGTAATTAGTATTTTAGAATAGCATTGCCCCGGTTTGTTCGAGGTTTCCAGTTCTTATGATGATGATGAGTACCCCTGGCTGACTTCTGTAATTACACATCGCTGCAGCTGTGACCGTGTTACCGAACACACAGCCTGTATTAATGAATGGCTGTCCCTTGTATTGCATGTCACACATGGACCACAAACCAGTACCATTGCACTGGAGAACCTCAGCCCTAAATGTTGCCACAGTTATTCCTTTTTTCTGAAAATAAGCTAAATTGATGTTTTCCGGTGCTGAGGGCAGTAAAAACCGCTAGCACACAACAGAAAACTTCTCTGCTCATGCAAAGATATAATTTCTATTAGAGCATAAATTATGATGAGGAGTGTGCATTGATTTTGTTAAAATGGCCACCGATGTCCCATCTAGGGTGTATTCCTGTCCATGTTGGGCATTACACAGTATATTCACTTTGTTCCATATTTTGTTTTGATGAATTGTCAACATGGCAAAATGAATTAATGAATACGGTAAGGCCTAGAATATGTGCAAGATCAGGCTGAAATTGTCCCATGGGGCTCCAAGTAAGCTATTAATTTTGCAGCTTCAAGCTTGAACTTTAAATGCCATTCACCAACACCAAAGGATATCTCAGTTCAAAAGCACCGGATTGTTTCATTTTCAGGCACAGGTCTGGTCAAGAGCATTGTGCAGTGAAAGTTATGAACAAAGCGTTGATTTAGCATAAGTTCTTATTAAAATTGTACCATGAGTCAATTTCGTAGCAGATGGCTGGCAAGTGACCCTGTCAGAAACATTCAAAGCTGAATAACTTTCCAAGAATCCCTCAAAATTACAGTTGATCTCAAAAATGCACACACCTATGCAGCCTTATGAATACTCTGAATAATTCACTAGTTAAGCCCTCAACACTTAAACCAGTAAGCAACTAAACCAGTACCTGCCTGAAGGCTTCTGCTATACTAGGCTGAGAGGCTGACAAGCAATTACATTAAAGTGACAAAAAAAAGATTAAAGGTTTGAAATGAGAGTTCTGGGATGTTCTTTAATATTTGTGACAGAAGCAGAACCGGCATGGTTCAACGGGTGCACATATACTGTAGCAATTTGCTGACACTTCAATTAAGCTCACTGGATAAGATACATTTTAGTAGCAATCAACATGGAGATCACCTGATAATGATATTATCACGATATCTACGTACTCTAGGTGCTATTTTGATTTGTATTGTGATTCTGTATTCAATAGTATTATTATTTTGAAATGTATTACTACTTTTTATAACAGCTGTGAAGATGTCCCTTCACCACACAAGATGTTGCGCTGTCTGTCAATGTAAGGATAGTTTAGAGTGCACCACCTGTAGGATTATAGAGGAGCGATGCGATGTTTCACCACTTTAAATGCAAACATATATAAAATGAAAATTTATTAAAATTTAGTTAGTGTGACGCCACAGAATAGAAATTCCCTCCATCTCTAATTTTTAGCTCAGGGTCTTTTTCCTTAACACATAATTTACACAGTTTATACTGTATATGCCACTTCTTGCTTATGGAACTATGAAAAAAAGCTAGCTAGGTTATTTATTTGAGGAGCTAGTTTCTACTGAAATGAATAAACTCATTCTTCACAGAAGTTCATGTACAGGTAAGTGCTGAAATTGTGCAGTGGGTGTAATTGGCATAATTTATAGTATATTCCTGTGACTCTCTTGTTGTTACGTAGCTATGCTTGTGTTCTGCTTAGCTATGATAGTGAAACAGCACTACTCACCAAACAGATGTGAAAATATGAACTATTACAGGTGTGGGTGAGCAAATGTTTAAAAACCATATTTGGAAGTGAATCATCAATAGAGTACTGCTGGAACAAAGGCCAATTACTTATTATATTTACCATTTACTCAGGTTTGAAAAAGATGTATGATCAGGACAAGACTAGAAGAAGAGGAAAAAGAAAACTGTGATGTTCCTGTTTATGAGCTAAAGATTAGAGGACAGACACAAAAACAGGATTATGAGACATGACCATCACTCCACTGTGGTTTCTGTCAGAGGGAGAAAATAAAGGAAAACCGACCATTATCCTGGTTACTCTAGCCAAGGACTCCAAATGAGTATCATCATGTTGTGCCATAACCGCAAAGAGTAATGCTGCTTATTTATAACAGTAATTTACTGTAGATAACAGACACCTTTCAAAAGCTATGTTTACTCAAGCGTAAATATCAACGTAGAGAAAGAACAGCAGGCCACAAAGGTTGTCTTGTCTTACGTTTCAGGCAATTATCAGAATGATGTTTACAATGTTGTCCAATGGTTACAAAATCACATGACATTTACCGGTATATGTATACAGTACCTGTATACTATTTAAAGAGTTTTAGTATAGGGTTACTATAAAGTGCACTTCACATCAGAATCTGAGGGATACAGAATACAAGGGTGTAATCTGACATAGGAAGGAATGGGGTCATGAGTAAACTCAAGCATGTAAACAACCATGCTGACATCATGAGCAGCATCGAGTGTAGAAAGAGAAACTGAGAGTATCCTCCAGATGCTCCGATATCGGCAATATCCACTGAGCTGAAATCACAGTAAGAAACGCTAACACTGACAAAGTTTAATTCTTTTACATTGTTGGTAAACCTGCTGAAAAATACGTTTTTCATTTTTTTTTTTAACTAAGATTTGTTAGTTATGTTTTGTAAACAAGGATTTACACTTTTTAATACAGGTAGGTCCATAAATCTTGGAACAAAGATAAATTATTTTGGCATTTG
Source organism: Clarias fuscus (assembly GCA_030347435.1). Lineage (NCBI taxonomy): Eukaryota > Metazoa > Chordata > Actinopteri > Siluriformes > Clariidae > Clarias > Clarias fuscus. The sequence goes on along the minus strand of CM059210.1, from coordinate 28,675,976 downwards.
ACCTCTGTATACCACTACACGCAATTTAAAATTTAAGTTGACTTTTAATTCAAGGGGTTTGACAAAAGTGTGTTATCAATTGAGAAATTATATCCATTTTCCTACACACCCCCATTTGCTCATAAATAATGGAACAAATTGCTGCCAAGCAGTTGCATGGCCAGGTATGGACACGTTACTCAATGACTAATCATCTTAAGGCCCGATACAAGCCTGGAAGTGATTCTGTGTGTTACAATTGTATCTGGTAGGTGAACGCTTAAACACTCCACATGAGGTCCGAAGTGGTGTCTGTGCAAGTGAAGGTGGCCATCATTAAGCTAAAAAATTAAATGCACTCATCTTTGTTAAAAAAATGTATGGACCTGACTGTAGATTTAGGCCTTCAGACTGAATTGAAATCCGATTTGTTTCACATACAGTATGTGAGATATATTGGATCTACGAACCAAAAAATAAAAAAACTATCTGTGACCCCCTAGAAAATTGCATTATATAAAAACATATAAATTAAAATAAAAGACAACACATTAATATACATATACATATACACTATATACATACACGATAAAGAAAAATGTAATTAAATAAAATTTTGCTGTTGGATTTTAATGCCAGTGCTCTTTCACAGGGCTTGTTATTTTATGATGTAATGGACAGTTTGAAATCTGATTAGAATGGTTAGAGCTTTGCTTTAGAAATCCGATTTCAAACCACCTCGGGATGTGATTCAAATCAGTTTTGCGAAATCAGATATAGTGTTATTTATTTATTTATTTATTTATTTCAGACCATGTAAAAGCAAATGAAAATCGAATCTGAGCTGTACAAGTCTCTTATAGAAGAGATCCAATTGTGTGATTTAATTATTTCTGAAGGTTCCAAGAAGATGCTTCCTTAATGAAAATGTGTTTACAATACAGGAAATCGATTGATTAGGTGAAGCACAACCTTGTAATCAATGAGACATAAAATCAGGCCATACATAAAGCATGCTAAATTTAGTGAAGAAAGCCAGAGTATATTTTCAGCTAGTTTGTCAGGTTAGTAATTAGTGCTCCCTGTATTTTAGAATAGAACTGTCTCAATTTTTAAGTTTAGGATTTCAAATGCTTATAATGAGGCCAAGCGTTTTAAGACTGGGCGGTGGCAGACTTCACCCCTATGCACATGGCTCCCCTTCCTTGGCTCGACTTCTATAAATACCCTTTGCTACACTGGTGGTGTATTACCTTATGCTCACACATGGACCGCAAACCACTACCATGGCATTGTGCAACCTCAAGCCTAAATGTGATCGTCTCTTAAGAAAATTGTTTGTCAACTCGCGGTCTGTGGTCCGGATGCACACCCAGGAAAAAGTGTTCCCTGGGACCGATCTGAAAAAAATATATAGTAGAACAACCTTTATTGTATTAAAATCTATACAATACTGGACCATATTATAGCAGCTCCAGACTTCCAGCCTTGACTATGTAGTGTATCTCTCATCTGTTGCCAGAAAAAAAAAAAATTAAACAAACCAGTTTAAACAAACCAGTTTACAGAAGAATGGACAGAGAACTATACATTTATTCTCTACTTCAAGCTACAGACATATTTCCCTTTTCAGTCTGTTGCATTAATTATAAAGAGTGCTTTCAACCGCATTGCTTTTATTGAATTTTATTGAAAACTGATCCATCAGTTTTTATTGCCATAACTAATCATTAATGGTTAATCATTAAAATAAATCACAATACAGTCATATTAGTTTCTTATTCAGATCTTGAAAAGAAGAAATTTAAAGAACCTTGCTTTTTTCCTATGTAATATACATTTTTAGTCTTTCCTGTTATAACATGCCTGTCTTATCAGCTCACAAATAAGCCCTTAATTGGGATAAATTATACTTGTCAGAGCAAGGAGACACTATATGGAAATATCAAGAAGGATTAGAAAAACACAAGGACGCAATGAGTGTCATATAGGCTTAGAAGATTTCTTTTGATTGCTTCTCAACTGTTGGTTTATCTTCCAAAACAGTGTTATGATACAGTATATCGAGTTTAAACCTAAGACAAAAATATGACTTTCAGTAGTTTGTAATAACCAAGGGCCTGGACCAGAGAACCTGAAGCAAACCCACATTTACACGGAACGAAGATGTGAATCTGAGCTCTATTTTGGAACAATCAGCAAACTAAACTCAGGCTTGAACCCTAGATCCTGGAGCTATGAAGTAACAATGCTACCCTCTAAGTCATCAAATGTTCATTTTAAATTAAACTGAATACATCTTCATATTAAATTAAATTAAATGAAGTTGATGTAATGAATGCAATGGGAACAAATGTTTTACTGCGACAGGCTGCAAAGGCCCTAAAGATACCATTTAAAAACTGGCATCAGGAGCAACCTCATTTCCCCTTTCATCTATTAGAATCACTCTGCCTGATCATCTGTAATCATCTGCATTTGTTTCTCATTGGCCTGTGCAGTAAGTAAGATGTTTTTCATGCTTTAATGATTCACTAGAGGGTACCCGAGGCTGCGCCCGCGTGCAGATCCTGATGCCTGCAGATCCCATTACCTACGAATGTGTGCAGTTAACTCGCTGCTGCTCCTTCAGTGTTTCGGCAGCCCCTGCTTCTGCCTGTCATACGGTATGTGGTGTTGTTATAGATGTGTCACAGTCTGACCGGGAGTATTAGTAACTCACAGATAGTTCCATCATATACTGTATATGTAGATTTCTCGTCTGTCATATGGAAGGCCCGGGTTTAGTTCCCGTCCAATCCCCAAACCTTAGCAAACAATGCAGTGCCAGTCCCAAGAACAGAACAGAGGGCCTCAAATGATGCACTGAAGTCTGACACTCCATCAAGCTAAAAAAAAAAAACCCTCTGAGCTGAATAGCAAAAGAGGCCAACATGAATATGATCCATAACTCACTAAAATTATTAAAAATAAAAATGCATAATGTCAGAATTTCACTGAATTGAACATGCTAGCCAACCTAACATACTTTTACTATTGTAAAAGAAGAAAAGGATGAAAGGTTTTACATAAATGTGCTGCGGAAAGTTCAAAAGTCTGAATAGGACATTCTAGACCAAAGGAAAATGCCCCAATACCACAAAAAAGTTAATAACCTCTGCTCACACAGCTGGGACAGTTCTTTAGAGCGAGTTGACCGAGTTGGCGTAACTTCCTCTCATTTAAAATTATGTCTATTTGTGTAATATTTTATTAGTCTGTCTGGGTTTATTTTAAACAGCGGCACGTCAAATATGGTGCAAAAAAATGTGTATCAACTAATAATGAGGTTAATAATAGTGGGGAACGTAAACAAAGAACTTCAATGTTGGATGCAAAGTAAAAAGTCACTTAGAGAAAAGTTAACCCTAGCACCTAAATGATTATTAAACGATTTAGTGTTCAACAATATTGTTATAAGATGTTTGCTAAGACCTAGGCATGATATCTTCTTTATGTTATTTAAACATTACAAAATTAGGTAATTTATCACAATTTTTATGGTAGAGAGAGAACACTAGATCAGAATATCAGCTTTAATTTTCTAATATTGATATATAAATGTAAACATTGCCTAGAATTTAGCTCTACACCCATTTTAAGGTGAGCAAAACTATTGGCACAGACAGTTTTAAAGTAAAGTGAATAACACTTGTTATCTGGTTGCATATTCTTTGCTTTCAATAACTGCATCAAGGTCATGGCCCACATACATCAGCACACTGTTGCATTCTTCAAAATGTTTACATGTCAGTCATTTACAAGTCAGTGATTTAACTGTCAGTCATTAAATAATCTCTCTCAAACCCCTTTACCCTGCACCCTTGTAATACCACAGCTTAGCAGTGCTCTGCCAAAAATACCGCTTTCGTCTCTCAGTCCTCATTCAAAAAACGAGGCCGTTAAAATACAATGTCAAATGCTGCTCGTTGCCTGATCTGTAAGTGTGCCTTCTTGTAATGTGCATATTAATATTAATAGACATACTGTATAATGCAAAACATGTGTAAAATTATAAATTTTATAAAGTTTTAATCAGTAAATTTCTCAACGGCAATCAATCGATTAATGATTAATCATTAACATCCATTGTTTATGGTGTTTTATAGTATGTCTGAAAGTGATTTCATGACAATTCTAGCTAAAGCTAACTCTGTTTACTAGCTACTAACTATAGTTGAACTACTGCATTGTGCTCAGTTGTAACAAAAAAAAAAAAATACTTAGAGCTATTTTTTTCAACGCCAACTGCTAAGATATAGACCTTATATTGATACGAATTTTTTTAAAATCTTACCCAAGACACCTTTACATGATAGTGGTGTGTCAAAATTGTACTTAATTACAACTGCAAATATAAATGTTGATGATATTAAATTTATGTCATCTTAAATTTATTTATACATAATTTAATGTTTTCACTCTAAAATCTTTTATTTTTTATTTGAATACAAAAAATCAAGAATTTTACACCCCTGATTGTAGTTTTTGTTTTAAGTAAGTAATGGCATAAAGAATTCAAATACCACAGTAATATTATACATCTCTAATATTTACTACAAAGATGCAGTTTGCCATTGTGCTGCTCCTGAACTTTCATATTCATTATAATAAAATAATAATATTCACAGAGTATGATGTTATCATATCACTCATTATCTGTCATGCTGGTTGGTGTTGCAAAAATCCCAGACATCAATATAACGATTCATTTTTGGCATTAGACTAGTTGCTGTTAACAAATGTCCTAAGGCAGATTATTTTAGACTTCTATGGAACCAACTACAACGGCAGCAACGAAGAAAAACACTCAGAATAGCACGTGAGCCTGGCCCTGAATTCTTTTTTCATGTAGTCTATCAAAGAATTACACAGACTGAAATGTCTCCTAAGTTTCATCTAAATTTAGGCTGATATTATTCAGTCGGTTTCACTGACACGTCCATGTCATCATTTCCCCCAAAATACTTTCAGAAGAGAAACAAAAAGAAAACAACCTAATAAACACACTGCCTAAGAAAAGTGAGAACTGCACAAGGACAGAGAATAAACCCACAAATGTTGATGTTTAACACAATGAATCCAGCAGAGTATTATATACTAGAAACACTTTAAAAAGACACTATCACAGATACTGCTGCATATCTATCTTTAATCTGTGTAACTGTCCGCTCTAGATCGTTGATTTTATATTTTCAGAGAGATCTCATGATATAATGCATTACTCCATCCTAAAGTTTCATTGTTGAGCTACTGATAGTTAGTAGAATGTAGCCTCAAATCATGACAAACTTCCTTACTTAGAAGAAAGCTCCTGTATAATGCTATATTCTAAATTGCACATTGTTATTGTAAGGAGCAGAAACACCGGCAAACTGAATAATCAGTAGGTTTAATAACAACATGTGCGTGCTACATAATGTGATTATCAACACATGCCTGGTACATTTACTCAGACATCATATTTGGAGCTGGTCTCTTTTCAGTGTCAACCAGTGGGTGTGTGTGTGCGTGTATGTGTGTGTGTGTGTGTGTGTGTGTGTGTGTGAACCTGCCCAGAGGGGAGGATCATGGAACCGTTGTCACAACTGTATTTAAATGCGAGCCTTGCATTCCTATTTACACAATGTGCCTTCTTCTATGGAGAATTAAAGGCTTTGTATTATTTGTTGATATGATTTTAGTGTAACTGACATCTTACATAGTATAAGCAAACAGGCTTGGTCATTTTGTGCTTGACAAGGGATAGTGCGGATCTGACCGAGAGAGCAGATTAACGGCAGGTACAGTACGTATTCAGTTATACAGCTGTTCTTTTGGCGTCAACTGGTTTCAAACCGGTTTGGTGTCTGCACAGAGAAGACGAGAGGTGTGAATTCCAGGTTGGCGCAATGCCACACGGCTCGGTGTACTGAGGGAACAGGCACCTGGCAACCTTTGCAGATGGGAGGATGTAGTGCAGTTGCTGTTTTCTAACACAACACTTTTGAGATTAAATGGATGAATATGAAACAATGGACCAGAACATCAGCTTTCACGGAGCAGGCTTACCAACCTCACCTAATATTAGTCAGAAACGAAGGCCATATCTACTGTACATAAAGTAAATGCACACATCACATGCATGCGTGCTAGAGCAAAGCACTAGAATGTTCTCCAAGCCCAGAATTACTCAGATCTAAGAAAGAGCGAGCAAGCATCCTCTTAACACACACTTCAACACCACATGCATTAAGTATCTCATACGAGTCTTAGACTGAATACAAAATCAGGAAAAATACAGACCAGAACTGAAGTGCATAAAATTATTCATCATTTCTGATAGAGAGAGCTCTGTACCGTCCTAGTACTCAACACTGTACATGTTAGTAAAGGAAACGCATTAAGGACTAAGACTACTTTGCATTGTGGCACATGTCATGGCCAACACATTTTGTCTCCTGATGACCTTCAAACAGATGTATTATAAAGACAACGCTGGCGATGGATATTATTATAATTACAATTATTATTATAATTATTATAAAGCCAGAAGAAATTCTGCTTACCTGTTTAAGGCTAAACGTTTACCATGAGTTAGTGCTGCGGTTTAATCATACTTATGTATAACATTGAATTTGATATTACACGCGAGAACGAAAAAGAAAGAAATATATATATATATATATATATATAAATAATTACTGATTATGAATAAAAGCCGGTAGGAAGCACCGCTGCTTGACTCTTGATGCCGAATTGAGCCGTCGTGAAACTCCACTGGGGCGCGCGCCCAGAACGCTACGTCACGGGGTGAAACTGGAGCGCGCGCGCACCGCCCCTATCCTGTGTGACGCCCGCGCTCGGATTCATTGTTTAAAAAAAAGAGAGAGAGAGAGAAAGGAAGCGGTTTAATTATTGCATCAGAGGATAGAAGGAAATCATGCCGCATTTAATTTAATTGATCATGACCCATATTTCATTATTTAAAGTAAAGGTCAAGTTAGAAATGCAATAAAAAATAAAGAATCTATCCATCTATCTACAGTACAGTATCTACATGGTTGTGCTCAAAAGCTTGCACACGCTGAAAGAAATTGTTAAACATTGCCACGTATTTGGAAAATATGACTGATCATGTATTCGTCACGTGAATGGTCACGTGAAGTCAATAATTATCACGTAATTGTTTGATTCCTTTTTTAAAACACTAATGATAACTGAACAAAAGTTCACACATCCTCAAGTATTTGGTCACACTATAAACACACCGGCTGACACACAGGTTTAAATGGCTATTAAAGGGAAGTTTACACACCTGTGACTCATTGTAATTGTAATTAGTGTCTGTGCATAAATAGCCAGAGACTTTCTCAGCTTATGAGGTGATGCACTGACCTGGCCCATTCCTGCACCAAGATAAAAAGATATCTTAAGACTTCAAAATGCCAGTAGGTACTGTTTAAACTCTGATAAAGGGTTGAGCACAACTGTGTGTGTGTGTGTGTGTGTGTACTGTATATAAAATCTAATTGTTTTTCATATAACCAGTAGGTGGTTCACTGAATGTAACAGTAGGCAGCGTCATCTACGGAAATGTGAATCCTTGGTTGGCGAGCTGCGTTGATTGTGAGTTTGCACAGGTAGTTCCGTCAAATCTGTGTCACAGACACGCCTTCATCAACTTTTATATCATATTGTGTAGTAATAATGTAATAATTGATTACCGGATCATCATTAGGTCGACGCACGTGGGCGGAACCACGGGTAAATCTCTAGTACAAATATACAGTAGATCTACAGTATGTTCAGTATATACATCGATCAACCACGACATTAACATCACCACAGGGTGAATTGAATAACAATAACATTGATTATTGATTATATAGTATACCAGTAAACTGGTAACAGGATCATAAACAGGCAAGTCTCACCCACAGGCAACAAAGTCTAGTCCGTCTGGTCTGATCCCACAGAAAGGCAATACAGCACAACTTGCGGAAAAGGCTGATCACGATAGAAAGCAACAGAACACCCATTGCGCCTCAGCCCACTGCCAAAGAGATGGTATAGATAGACAGACAGACAGACTGACAGACATACAGATAGTAATAAATAGAACAGAACAAAATCTCATGCAATTAAATAGTTTGACTGCAAAATCAATTGTGGCAGTTTTGAGATTTATTTATTTATTTTTTTAAAGAAAAACTGATAGAGATTTTGTGCATGGTCACCAGGTATTCAAGATTAAGCGGTATAGATGATGAGTGAGTAAGTGAGTGATATATTATATAATACATGATAAACTGCAATAGAACAGAACAGAATTTGACTGTGGTCTAGTAGCCTGACATGTTGGTACTGACTTTTTTACATGGCGAGAGTGCAAACACTGATGTGCTACATGATAACAAACATGATAACATTCAGTACCGCCAACCCTCATCAAATGGCATCATGTAACATTAGCTATGACATTTTTGGCCTTATCAGTTTAATTTAACAGTACATGACATATATAACTTGAGGTTTACTTGTGTTATACTTGGTGGAAGTAGCATTTATTCCTTTATGCATTTGGTCACTCTGATTACGCAACAAAATAGTGTATAAAATCAAGAAAGTGTTCTGTTGTTCTACAATGTGTCTCTTGATTTCCTCTCTAATACACACACTTTCTGATGCTAAGATGGGTGTGTTTGAACAAAAAAACTTGCTAATATGCATTGCAATTAAAATAAAAATAATAAAACATGATTAACAAACAAGTGTATTAAAATAGACATGAAACGCCTTGAGCACACCTGTTTAACCATTCCAGTGCTTATGGTAATGAGCTGATGCAGAAAGCTGGGTGTGTTAAAGTGCAGAAGTAAGGAGCTGAACTTGGGATTACACATTCTACTTCCCTTATAATTTGCACTTTATGCACTTACACCTCTTTTTTCAGGCTTTTCTGTGCTTCAGGTGAGATTCAGAGTGGGCATTCCTGCTGTCAACATACTTACCGGATCATCTGTGATGATTTTTTTGCAGGTTTTGCAGAACCTGTTCAAGTCCTTTGAATCTGGCTTGCTGGCACATTAATGAATGAATGTGTGCTTGTGTTTAGGTGTGTATATCTAGAGTTATCACACCTACCTGCTACCAACAGAACAGAAGTGTTGTTAGTCTTTCGGCTGCTCTCGTCGAGGGGTCGCCACAGCAGATCAACTGATCCGCACAACAACTCGGCACAGGTTTTTATGCCGTATGCCCTTCCTGACACAATCTTCCATTTTTATCCGGGCTTGGGACTGGCATTGCATCCGAGGCTAGGGTTTGGGCATTGGTGGGCCTTCTGCATAAACAAAATATCTGACTAAATTGATTGGAATGCTGTTATACCATTACTCCATTAAATTGAAAAGTATTTCCTCCTTCATACATCTCCTTAAAATAAGTTTTAAAGTTTTTTAACATGATCTCACTGCCTTCTTTCTGTGTTCTTTCTAATCTGACACCATCAGTGTTGATTGTATGAGCACAGCTTACCGAGCAGGCTTTGTCAAGTGCTTAAGTTGCTTTTCAATCCTGAAGTTATAAAACTTAACTAGATCAATACATGATGTTGTATTTTAGAAATATACTGTCAGATTATCTATGCTTTATCTAATAAGCTACTTCATTTGGTTGGTTGTTCAATTTTATATATAGATTACGGTTAATCTCATGGCAGTTATATTTTAAGCAGTGGTTTGAGGTGAGACTTTATTTACTTATTAGCTATTTCATCCTTGTACCTCTAGTGAAACATGGGCATATAGTGTACCTTCCCAGTACAGTTCCCAGCATTTTGAACATCTTCATCGTTCTCTGGTTTTCTCCCAGTCCAAAGACATGCAGATAATTGCTGTTCCCAAATTACCCCTGGTGTGTGAATGAGAATGTGAATATCGACTGGAGGTCCTACCATGGTCGTACAACATGGAAATAAATACAATGGTCACCATTGGCCTCCACGGTCCCTAGTTTGACTACAGAGGTTCCAAGAGGAATGGATGGATGGATGGATAGCCACTATAGAAAGGCACCTGAAGATTGAAATAGATAGACTACAATAGAAAGACACAAGCAGACAAAGAGTCCAGCAGGCAAAGAACCCAAGGCAGCTGAGCCGGCGCCCCCCAGTTCCCCAGATCCCACTCCGACCGAACATTCATGGGATGCGCTTGACAAATAAGTCCCAATCCATCCGGCAACCAACAGCACCTGAAGGATTTGCTTCCAACATTTTGGTGTCAGACACCACAGCACACCCCCAGACGTCATGTGGAGTCAGGCTCCAAAGGGCCAGAGCTGCCCTGATGGCACAAGATGAATCAACACAATACTGAGCATAATATTTTGCATTGTAATGTTATGGCTGATCATTGTACACACATATTGTCATGTTTTGTCACTAACTGATGACACTGATGAATCTGCTTAGTAAGCAGTTTCCAAAACATTACAACTGTATTACTTCGTCTCCTGACTCATACATCCTTCTTTCTCCCCTTTATTTACTCTTCACTATCTTCTCCTATTTACAGCCATAGTAGTGAAAATGGTATTCACAACCCTACAAAATGTTGTTGGATTGGAGGAAAAAAGAAAGTGTAAAATTAATAAGTAGATTTTTTATCTCTCAATTCATGTGTAAAATGTTTATACTTAAATAAATATACTTAGACTAAAATACCTAAAAATATTAAATATGTAATATTTTGTACTTAAAATGTCCTGTTGTGTGATTGTAATACAGTAGGTACAGTTAAGGAAATGTAAAAAAAAAAAAAAAAAAAAAAAAAAAACTTTTTATAGGACTGTAATGTAAAATAATAAAAGATTTTAAAAATTAATTAAAAAATTGGATCGATATATGTACATAAATACGATTAAAAAAAAACTTATGTTAAAACAAAATTTTCACAGTTGGTAGGCTTATATAATATAATATCAATATAATATTAATATAATTCATTTTAAATATAAAATCCATTAATATGCAAAGCCACACTGCCAGATGTAGGTTTATGTACAGTATGTACTGTATGCATGTATGGTATTATGGTGTTGATAGATAAAGATGAACACAAATTTTAAATTAGTTTTGGAGAAGCTAAAAATGTCTGCTATCAATAAATGAACAAATTCTGTAGCTCAGTATGCAAACATGGCTGGAAAATTCCCTCAGTGTTCATAATACTCTCATTCTTGAGTGCACATGCTGAATACTCTCCATCACAAACCTCCAGTCACTCACAGAATGTCATATAAGACAGACAGTGAGCTACAGACAGTGAGGCTACTGTTATTGTACACAAAGGGATTCCTGTGAATGAATGTGAATTGACCTCATGCTTGCCATTCACAGGTCAAGTCACTCTAAATCAGTCATGCAGTGACCAATCCACTTGCTTAACAATGCTATACAGTTGTACTGTATACAGTACTGTATATACACACACTGCCTGACCAAAAAAGGAAAAAAAAAAGTTATAATAAAGTTGTATTTGTTCTATAATCTGGTTTGCCCACTTTAAGTTTTGCTAATGGTTCACATTATGGCGGCCAATTCATGTGTGATGATAATTAATTATGCCTTAAAAACCACCTTTTACAATTTGAGCCCTGGAACATTCCCATATATTGCCCTTTTATGGTAATTTCTTAAATAATTTCTTATTATATGAAACATACTGATGAAAAACGTGGTCATTCAGCTCATCCAGGTCACCAACTAACTTTTTGTTGAGCTTTTTTATTGCCAGGTATCGTTGCTAAGCCTAAGCTTGACCTAGTAAGTAACCCCAGAAAATCCTTTGCAGTCAATGACTGCCTGAAATCTAGAACCCATGGACATGACCAAATGCTGATTTATTTTTCTCCTTAAAAACTTTGCCCGGCTTGTTTGTGGGTGTTTAGGAAGGCGGGTTATCTAGAAGTACTAAATACTGGAACAACACCATGATTTAAAGCAGAAAATGAAACACAACTGGGTCTTGTAGTAAGACAATGATCCTTAGCATACAGTCAAAGTTGAATTTATGAATATGTGAACTAAATTCAAAATTGTTTGGGTGATGAGGGCAACAAACCTGGCAAAGGAGGAATGAGGAAAAAGGAAGAAGGAAGAAATCTCAGTAAAGTATTGTGAGAAGCTTGTGTAAGTCTACTCCAAGTGTTTTATTAAGTTAAGCAATTAAAAGGCCAGACAGTAAAAGTGCATTTTTGTCCCACTGAAAATTTGATGCAGCAAATTAAATCTGGAATAAATGTATTTTTTACTTACAGTATTTCTTTGAAATGACCACTTATGGAAATAAAGACTTGGAAAAATACATGGGAATGTAGTGGAGGTAAATATTAGGCCTTAACTGTATCCTTTAAGTTAAAAATACATGCCAGTTATATACATTTTTTATTTTAACATCACTTACGATTTGCTAATGGTCCCAAATACAATAAATAATGAAAGTTAAGGGAACCTTAATGTTCCTCCATCTAACATCTATACAACTTACCCAGAGCACAAAAGCTACAAGCTCAGTCATCTTTTTGCATGTACTGTAGAATTATTATTGCGAAAAAGAAGAGCCGATATTTGACCTGGGAAAAATATCACAAACCTGAAGAGACACATCAAGGCATACCATAAAAATCTCAAGATAGTTTTACAGCCTCTTTGTGGTAATTATGTTTTGTTATATGTGATGCATTTTGTTTTATTTACGTATTTTATAGCTAAACCATTGCCTAAAGCATTAAGCTAATAAGCTGGCAAATGATGGTGAACGATAGGAGCTATAGCTACAACAGTCCAACTGTGTAAATTCATTAACATTTTTTTTTTCATGTTGTAAAACACTGTATTGTGCATACTGCTCCTATTGTTTTGTAGTTAAAAATAGTATCGGATATGCAGCAGTTGTTGTGATGGTTACAAATAAATATAATTAGCTGAAAACATCAGATGAAAAAATTTTTTTTTGAATGTTAAGGTAATTATTTTGGAAAAAAAAAATTATTGTTAAAATGTTATGTTTTTATTGACTAAAACTAGACTAAAATACTTAAGGGTTCCTCTGACTAAAACGGACTTTTAGTCGACTAAAACTTGGCTAAAACAAAAATAGGATAAGGTTGACTAAATATGATCAAATCTGACAGGGACATTTATCCCGGGACAACGACTAAAATTGAAAATAACTGACAAAATTAACACTACTATCAATGCAATCTTGTCTTCAATAACACATGAGCAGTGCTACAGATTGCGTCCATGCTACATGCTTTGATACAGTAATTCATGTTAAAGGAGCCCTAACCAAGTGATAAGTGCATAAAGTAACAATGTTGAAAAATTTCTGTATTGTATTGCTTTTTGATCAATCTTAGAGCTTAATTTAATATTCTGAGATATTACTGTAGTCATTTTTGATTTTCATGAGCTGTAAGCCATAAACATTGAAATGAAAACTAAAATGGATTGAAGTATTTCATTTTACATGTACTGAATCAAAAATGCAGTGTATGTTCGCTATTTAAACCAAATCATTAAATGAAATTAACCTTTTCATTAAATGCATTTGCTTTTTACATTAGATTGACTGTATATTATAAAATACAAGAAAGTCTGGCTCTTTGAAAGCAAAATATGAAGAAATGAGCAATGGCTCCAGACTTTTGCATGCACAGTACTGTACATGGTCTCATTGTTTCACTTTATTAGCACCTGATAGCTATGAACTTAATCTACGTTTTGAAAATCACATTTTATAATTATTATGATTATACCCATCTGTCATCATAAGATGATCACACAAGAACATAAAACAATATAGCCGATATATAAAGACATCGGGGTCTCACGAGGTTAAACCAAAACAGCTGTAAATATCAGTGTATTTAATTACCGCCACTTTTAAATATATGTTTTGTACTTTTGTACTTCAGTTTGTTGGTATCGTATGGAGTTCTAAGTGCATTGCATTGGCGCTAAAAATGAACTGCACATATATTTTCTAATTCTTAAATGATTCATGTGAAATTGGATGATCTGGCAACCAGTGATTGTTTTTAATCGCAAATAAACCCACATGAACCATAAAGAGGAAAAGCAGTGAAGAAACCATGAGGATTGGAACAGAAGCTGCAGAAAGATGAGACTTTTCTTCTAAAATACAACACAGTTATTTAAATATGGCAGTACAGCACAGGGCATGCTGAAAAAACAAAACAAAAATGAACAAACAAAAATAAACAAGTATATAAAAATATGCCATCAGATCATTCATATCAACAATTGTAGACAGTGAGAGCATTATGTACAGAAAAAAGGCAATATATATATCCAAATTTACAATAAACACTATGACGTCCTTCACAGAAATGTCTGGAAGGCTACTTACATACACACCGGAGTTACAGATCTGATGGATTTTCTGCTCATTTATGTGCTGTCATATGAAAATATGCTTCTCTAGACATGTTCAACTGTGTAAATTAAAAAGCAAACGATTCGTTTAAATGCCACAAAATCATCAGCCCTAGAGTGTGTGATTTTCCAGATGTGGAGATACAGCACACCAAAATACACGTTTGTAACACTACAACACATCTATAAAAAGCTGGCAGCTTTCACACACAGACACACACACGCGCGCACACAGATTTTGCAAAGTCTTCCCTATTTGATAGGGATGGAGCTTATCACAGCATATTGTTCAGTTGTTGTTGTTTTTTTATCGTAAAGCACATGATTCAGTAATTACTAATAGCAAAAAGTGTGTGTAGTTAGAAAAAGTATGCGTCCTGCGAATTAAAAAAGTTAAGTTAAAATCTTAGCCAGTCGGAGACTTGATGATACATCACCACCAATAACAGATACTTAACTCAAGCTAGCTCGCTAGGTAACTTGGCTAGTATTCATTTTTTACAATACAATTAATTATTTCATTCATTTAATCTTCATTGAGAGTTTTATCCTGGTAGGGTAAATGGTGTCTCTAGAGCCTATCCCAGGAACACTCGGTGTGACATGGGAATATATATATATATACACATATCTATATCTCTCTCTCTCTCTCTCTCTCTCTCTCTCTCTCTCTCTCTATATATATATATATATATATATATATATATATATATATATATATATATATATTTTCCACAGCAGGGCAATTTAGCATAAACAATCGACATGCTTGCTTGTTTTCAGTAGATGTGAGAAAACTGAGGAAAAAACCTGTAAAACGCAAAACTTATAGAGACGGAGAACAACCAAAGCTCAATAATTGAGCACAGTGTTGCTGTGATTTGGCAATGCTACCCACTTTTCACACTATAACAGTTTACTTAATGCTAGTTGGCTGGCTAGCCAACTTGGCTGCACTTGACACAACGTTAGCGAGGTGTTGTATAGATACTGATAAACTTAATTAAGCTAAGCAGTTAATGCTAGTTAAGCTAACCCAGGACCATGGTCTTTTATTTGCGTCCAGATACCAGCATTTAATACCGCGTGATACTAAAAGACAGTGTACCCTGTCATGCTAATAAACGCACACAAATCATTTGGAGAAGAAATCTGTATACTTTCTTGACCATTAATGACAGCGATTAATGAAAATATCAAGAGCAGCAACTAAAGCTACCTTATACAATACAACTATCCTGTTTAAATACAAGTATTGCATTTAAACTTCATATTAAATAGAGAAGAAAAATGGGCTGGCCTGAGCTTCCGGATCAATATCAGTGAATGAGGTCATTAAGAATTAGTGCAAGATACCATGAACTGGACCAACACAATGATTTTCATCAACACAGCGCAGTAAAGGGAAGATGCAGGAACGAGCACTTCAATTCAGCGAGTGTGTGCAGGTCTACGCTTTCAAGGAGCATTTAACAACTAATGGTACAGAGGTTTCCCTGGAACTGACTCGTTACCAGGAACTGTTGTGTTCAGTATAGGACACCAAATCATTTAATCTTTTAACTAACTGATGTTTTGATGCGTTAAGCTGTAATTTGAGAGGTATACAAATCAAACAGGGACGTGTGATGAAATTTCTCATGAATTAAGGTGGGAAAACAATTGCTAAGATTTTAAGCACAGCATGGTGATGAAACCCGGAAACCTATTTGGAGACCACTGCAGTCATTCCTGTGAACATTCAGCGAGTGGAACGCCTGATCCTTGAAAATCTATGGATAACTTGTTAACTTGCAGAAGAGACTCATTTATCTGTGAGAACTGTACGCACGATCAATCAAGAACACAACTTGCACGTTACAAGAACTCGACTGGGAGTTATTACCACATCCCCAGTACATTCCTGACCATGTTTGGGCCATTGAGGGAGTTCCTGGGAGGCCAGCGTTTCTGACGTCAAGCAGACAGTATGATCATGTCTCTGGCGTAAGAACGTTCTACCTTGATGTTATCCAGGCACTAGTGAAACGCTGTGGTAAGTGCATCATTGTAGCAAAGGATCATATAGAGAAATAAAGATAACATAACGGTGTTTTGTTATTCTGCACAATCGGAAGTCCCGGTTTGACTTGAACGCCCCACATATAAAACTAGTGGCGATGTTACATTAATGTGTTCCAGATTGGCCGATCAAGTTGGTCACTTGGCAGGACGTGCAAAACACTCAAGATGTTCAAATCTGATCAAAAATATTCACGCTGTTTCAAATGTTTAACTATGAATGAAAAATCATCATAATAGCAAACATTGTAATGGGACTGAATATGCGCATTTGTATTAAAAGTAGATTTTTATTACTAAAAGAAGGATGAGAATGCTGTCTATAACCAACCACACACTCTCTCACACACACGCACACGCACACACACACAAAAACACACACACACACACACACAAGCACACACGCACAAACACATACAGCAATCAGCCGTGACAGAAGCTTACACGCAGATAACCAGCATGGATAACAATGTGCGCAAACCCGCATGACTAAAACACACATACACACGCGTGTTCTCACAGAGCAAGTGTTTGCTAAATAAACAGCCAACGGACACTCGGTTCCTATTGAGATAATGAGTACCTCTGTCTGTGTGGTATGTGATCTTAACTCTTACATTCTTACCACTTCAGATCAGTGAGAATAAGGCTTATCCCAGATGTGACCGTGGATGAAGCTAACGTTTAAAGCTTATATATACAGCCGTATATAGAGACCATCACTTTTAATCAAACCCTTCTGTCACATATTGCTGCCTGTCAGCTGTCGGATAAGTAAAAAAAAAAAAAAGAGAGAAAAAAAAGAAGAAGTTTGTGCTGCTTCTGATACATCCTGTCGGAAAGAGTGCATCTCTTTCTAAAACTGAAGTTTAAAATGAAGAACAATAAAATTGTGAGACGATGTTTAAAAGGACATGTTGGAAATAAGTTTTGGCGATGTTATTGTGTTCCATAGTAATGCGTGGAGATTTCTAGAGAAATAAAACTTCCCAAGAATTTACTTGAACAACTCAGAACAATACTTTGTTGTTCAAGTAACTTCCAAAGAACTTGCTTAAGCAACTTAAACAAGTCAATCCTTCTTTTTGAATCTTATTCATAGTGTATAATACGTATGTGTGTGTTTGTGCGTGGTGATCTGGGCAAACTCGTCAGATATCTCTGCGCCTAAATCCTTCCCTCCTGGCATGACGATGCACATTATTTTCCTTTTAACAGCACATCCTGAAGTGTGTTATTCCTCTTACACCACTGTGATTTGCCAATGAATTTCAATTTCGTGGAACATCTGCAAGAACAGTTCGCTCTCTCACTTGCTACACTGTATCATATCTATAAACGATCTTGCCCTTTTC
Organism: Clarias fuscus; assembly: GCA_030347435.1. Lineage (NCBI taxonomy): Eukaryota > Metazoa > Chordata > Actinopteri > Siluriformes > Clariidae > Clarias > Clarias fuscus. The sequence goes on along the minus strand of CM059210.1, from coordinate 28,658,096 downwards.
TTTTTTTTTTTTTTTTTGGTCGCCCTTGAAATTAATAAGACAAAAAAACTTCAGATTCAGCACAACATTCTCGGTCTTGAAGGCTTTCCCATGGTGGAAAACATACCGTCACGAACATTTCTCAAATTCCATGTATTAAAACAAAAAATGTGAGACTTATCAGCTTTTTTTTTTTGTTTTGCTTGAAAATCTCAAATGTTCAGTTTATTTGACAGGATCACAGGAACCCCTACTTATTTTAAACACACGAGTTCTTGAACCATTCTCACTTATTTCCACCAGATTGCCCCCTTACTCTCCTACTGTACATTCAGCACAAAGTTTAAGCACCTCATGTTTCAGAGCGTCTTGTTCAAATCATAAACGCTCACGCATTCATTCACTCTTTCTCCATACCGCTTATCCTGTACAGGGTCACGAGAGCCCTGGATCCTATCCCAAGGTGACTCGGTGGGTGCACCCTGGATGGCGTGCCAGTCTATCACAGGGCATAAGCAAACACTCATTCTCACACTATGGGTATCTCACACTATCTGTATGTCTGGAGGAAACTCACCAGGCATGCAAAATCCATGCACACAGACCCAAAGGGAGAACTGAAATCCTTGATCCTGGAGGTATGATGCAACCGTGCCATCAGTGCACCATGCTGCCTACACGATAAAGAGACAGATTTAAACATTCGTTCCGAACACACAGTGCTTTCTGCTATAACATGACTGCACCAGTACCTCCGGGATTCCTTGTACAAGTGCTTATTAAGCCGATGACGCAGATCACGCACAAATCAACAAACACATATGATCCTTCTTTGTCTAAATTACCCAAAACAATGGTTAATGCTGGTGTTAAGGAATGCATGATGTAAACAATAGTGTTAAAACTCAGCTCACTGAGGTGTGGCTTGATTTCTTTCTTTTTTTATGTTTTTGTAGATGCCTTCAACTTGCGTACTATAGTTTTTCCTTTTTTTAAACAATGTTCTTTCTTTAAGTAGGTAAGAGATACATTTGCTGATGCTTAAACCTTAATATTGTTGAACTTATTGTCAATAAGGGAAATGTGCTTGACCTTCTTTTTTTCTTGCTAAATCGTTGACCGCCGGTTACAATACTGCGCATGGTGTGTGTGTGTACTGGCAGGGTTGGACTGAACTGTCTGGAAAGTAGCAGGAACGAGCCATACAGCTTCATCTTTTTAGGTAACAGAAAAGAGGTCTTTATAAATTAAGTGCTGTTTAAAAAACAAACAAAAAAAAAAACATAAATACTGTACACAGTTTCACCACAACAGCTATATCAGCTGCTCCTTTATATACCCTACTAGGCTCCATACTTAAAAGGGGAAAAAAAAGACATCAAAACAATAACTGGACAACAGAAAGTATAATGTACTGATGTGTAAAGAAGTAAGGTGTTTGTGACGATTTGTCGATAAGGATACGGACGATCTTATAGGTAAGCCTGTTTCCACCAATGCAGTGCTGGATCCTAATCTCTAACTATTCCCTAACCAGCCATGTGTGTGTGTCGAACCAACAAAATGCTTTTAGTTTGCAACCAAAATCGTGGGGATAGGGGGGGTGGGGGGGTGGAACTGCTTCATCACCATGGCAACAAACTTAAGCAACTCAAGTTATTTGCATGATCATCAAAGCAAGCGCCTCAAGCGCTCTTTAGATGGGTAAAATGTTCTATTTGGAAGCCTCTATGGTACTGTAGTAAATAGGACATCTTAATAGTTTATTAAAGAAAGACATCTGAATTTGTGTTCGAAATGTAATCCAAAAACAAAATTATCGCAAAAAAAACAAACAAATCTTGACGAAATTTATGAATAATCCGATCAATAACATATTCCTTATACTTAAAACTAAATGCTTAGGGGGAAACCAGGGGTTCTTTGGTTTGTCCCTCAAGAGAAAAGTAAAGTTCTACAGTACAAACCAAGAAGATGGCTTTATTTTGGATCTCACAAAATCAGAACCATGTCAAGAACTCTTGAGGAACCACTTCTGAGGCAATCTTATTTCCAAGAGTAAATAAAAAGATTTAAGTGACACCATACTCAAACCATGCCTTAAAAAAGACAAACGCATGTATGTCTTGATTTTGCATGTAATAATTGTTGATACGAGCTAAAGGGTTTAGATGGTTCTGGAAGCACACACACAAATAACACTGTTTTTTTTTTTTTAAGGTTAGTTTAATTTACATAAAGCTTCAGTTCTTAAACTGGTGGAAATTCAGGCCATTTCTTGAAATCCCTGATCCGACTGCATTGTGGAGAAGAAAAAGTGGTAAGGTGGGGTAAGTGTGTGGCTTTAGTTGGTGTGTATGCGAGTGTGTGTGTGTGTGTGTATATATAATATAGTCTTAAGTAGATACCCTAGCCTTATATTGCACATTGGTTAGGTACAGACACTCTCGTATTGCTCTCGCTTGTGGAGCTCGAGACAAAACCTTGTTGTTCTTGAACGCGATCACAGTGTGACGGAACAGTAGTTGATCACGCTGTGTGTAAACGAGTCCATCATCCATCGTTCTCTAAAGCGGGGGCAGGACAGAAAACAATCAGTGACATCCAGTCAGCTTTAGTGTCCAATCAGTCCCAGTAGACTCGAGTCTATTTTTATAGATTTGTAAAATACTCTCTGCTTTATCCTTCTTTCAGCTTTGAGGGTTTTTTCCCCACACTGGATTTGATTCAGACATCATGCTCGTTCTCTCCTTCATTCTCCATCCAGCAGTTTTCTTTTTTCCTTTCTGTAACAAGTCCTCCACGTCATCTCTTGTCTGTAGACTGGTGTCACGTTATACGCATACATCCCACTACAAAAACACCACAAGCAGCGCGAGATTCACTTCTTACACCATGTGGGACACAGAGTACAACTCGACGACTGATTACACAACGAAACAAAGAAAATGTTAGAAACGACCCTTTCAGTTTCTGTCAAGCTCATGCACAGAGATAGCAGGGTTCAGAGGCTTGCTGCCAGAAAGGAGGCGGAGCCTGATGTCACAGCCTGCGGGCCTGATACGGAGGAGATGAAGCCTCTCACACGCGCCACAGCAGCAGGTGGTTGGTGCTGTCGTCTCGTCCCACTGTCTCGCTGCTGCTGTTCAGCCTGAAGTCCTCGTAGCCATCTCCACCGCTGATCACTAGCAGAGTGGATTTGCCTGTGATGATGGTGGAGGCCCGGCGCTGTTGCACTCCTCCATCACTACTCAGCTCTGTTATACACACAACACAAAAACATGGTGAGAACAGGAAAAGTTCGCCCAATAACACTTATTACCTTAAAAAAACAACAGTGAGTAAAATGTAGTCTTCCTTTCAAACAATGATGCTGAAAATGTAAAATTTCATTCAAGCTGATAAATGATCAGGGATTTCTGCTTTTTATCGAGATATTAATTATTAATATATTAATTAAATTAATTTTTTGAATAATTTTTTATTTATAAAAAGTGTGTTTTTATTAAAGTGTGATTTTACAGCTATTACAAATAGTGATGTCTCAGTTTGAAAGTGTAAAGGCAATGCTGCAGTTTAAAAGTGTGATATCACAGTTTAAAATTGTGATGTTCCAGTTTAAATGTGTGATATTAAATGGTTACAATTTTGATGTTTCAGTTAAAAATTGTGATGTTTCAGTTTAAAAGTGTGATATAAATGTTCATGTCATGTTTCAGTTAAAAATTGTGATATTAATGTTTAAAATTGTGATATTACAGTTTAAAATTGTGATATTAATGTTTAAAATTGTGATGTTTCAGTTTAAAATCGCAATGTTACAGTTTAAAAGAGATATTACGGTTTAAAAGTGTGATAGTACAGTTTAAAATTGTGATGTTTTAGTTTAAAAGTGTAATATTACAGTTTAGAATTGTGATGTTTCAGTTTAAAAGTGTGATGTTTCAGTTTAAAATGGCAATGTTACAGTTTAAAAGTGTGATGTTCCAGGTTTAAAATGGCAATGTTACAGTTTAAAAGTGTGATGTTCCAGGTTTAAAATGGCAATGTTACAGTTTAAAAGTGTGATGTTTCAGTTTAAAATGACAATGTTACAGTTTAAAAGTGTGATGTTCCAGGTTTAAAATGGCAATGTTACAGTTTAAAAGTGTGATGTTTCAGTTTAAAATTGTGATGTTCCAGGTTTAAAATGGCAATGTTACAGTTTAAAAGTGTGATGTTTCAGTTTAAAATTGTGATATTAATGTTTAAAATTGTGATATTACAGTTTAAAATTGTGATATTAATGTTTAAAATTGTGATGTTTCAGTTTAAAATCGCAATGTTACAGTTTAAAAGAGATATTACGGTTTAAAAGTGTGATAGTACAGTTTAAAATTGTGATGTTTCAGTTTAAAAGTGTGATGTTTCAGTTTAAAAGTGTGATGTTTCAGTTTAAAATGGCGATGTTACAGTTTAAAAGTGTGATGTTCCAGGTTTAAAATGGCAATGTTACAGTTTAAAAGTGTGATGTTTCAGTTTAAAATTGTGATATTAATGTTTAAAATTGTGATATTACAGTTTAAAATTGTGATATTAATGTTTAAAATTGTGATGTTTCAGTTTAAAATCGCAATGTTACAGTTTAAAAGAGATATTACGGTTTAAAAGTGTGATAGTACAGTTTAAAATTGTGATGTTTCAGTTTAAAAGTGTGATGTTTCAGTTTAAAAGTGTGATGTTTCAGTTTAAAAGTGTGATGTTTCAGTTTAAAAGTGTGATGTTTCAGTTTAAAATGGCAATGTTACAGTTTAAAAGTGTGATGTTTCAGTTTAAAAGTGTGATGTTTCAGTTTAAAAGTGTGATGTTTCAGTTTAAAAGTGTGATGTTTCAGTTTAAAATTGTGATATTAATGTTTAAAATTGTGTTGTTTCAGTTTAAAAGTGTGATGTTTCAGTTTAAAATGGCAATGTTACAGTTTAAAAGTGTGATGTTCCAGGTTTAAAATGGCAATGTTACAGTTTAAAAGTGTGATGTTTCAGTTTAAAATTGTGATATTAATGTTTAAAATTGTGTTGTTTCAGTTTAAAAGTGTGATGTTTCAGTTTAAAATGGCAATGTTACAGTTTAAAAGTGTGATGTTCCAGGTTTAAAATGGCAATGTTACAGTTTAAAAGTGTGATGTTTCAGTTTAAAATGACAATGTTACAGTTTAAAAGTGTGATGTTCCAGGTTTAAAATGACAATGTTACAGTTTAAAAGTGTGATGTTCCAGGTTTAAAATGACAATGTTACAGTTTAAAAGTGTGATGTTCCAGGTTTAAAATGGCAATGTTACAGTTTAAAAGTGTGATGTTTCAGTTTAAAATTGTGATGTTCCAGGTTTAAAATGGCAATGTTACAGTTTAAAAGTGTGATGTTTCAGTTTAAAATTGTGATATTAATGTTTAAAATTATGTTGTTTCAGTTTAAAAGTGTGATGTTTCAGTTTAAAATGGCAATATTACAGTTTAAATGTGATATTACATTTTAAAAGTGTGATATTAACGTTTAAAATTATGATATTAACGTTTAAAATTGAGATGTTTACATTTAAAATGGCAATGTTCCAGTTTAAAAGTGTGATATTACAATTTAAAAGTGTGATAGTATAGTTTCAAAATTGTGGTGTTTTAGTTTAAAATTGTGGCATTACTGTTTAAAATGCCAATGTTACCGCTTAAAAGTGATATTACAGTTTAAAAGTGTGATATTAAAGTTTCAAATTGTGATGTTTCAGTTTAAAATGTTAATATTCATGGCAAAGTTTAAACGTGATATTAAACTGAAACACTTTTAAAAGTGTTAGGTTGACTTTCAAAATTGTGATGTTTAAGTTTAAAATGGCAATGTTACAGTTTAAAAGTAATATTACTGTTTAAAAGTGATATTACAGTTACAGTTTAACGCACCTGATTCTGCTTGAGAGGGAAAGTGGACATCAAAACCCTCAGGCAGCTCAACAGAGGTGAGGAAGCGGACATGGCCGGTATGGCCGTGGGCAGAGCCAGTGGGCACGAGTGGAGTTCTCAAAGGTCCTGTCCCTACGTTGGAGGCCACAGGCGGGACTGGCAGAGTGAGCACTACTCCAGCACTCGTCCCAATCCACAACACGTCTCTACAGGCCAAGAGAGCGGTGATCCTCAGACATGCAGCCTTGTGTTGGCGGATAATGGCATCCGAGCCTGGGAGGGAGAGAAAAACGTTTACCTCTGACATTTACAACGTTGCGACCGTGTTAAATAATTTTCTCCTTACAGAAAACCTAACCATACTAATGATTCTACATTTCTCCTTGTTAAATAATAGATTCCGTCAGTTTTTAATTATTACAATTATGTGAGGCATCCACCATACAAGTCCATCTGAGTTAGTTATTACTATAGTAATGATAGCATATCATTAATATGCATACGCATTATCATAAATCTATAATCAAATCTTTTCTTACCTGCCAGCATCTTGTGAACAGCAGGTGCCACGTCCACTTCAGCGATGCTCTCGTAGCTGGTGGAGTGGTACAGACGAACTTGTGCGCTGCCTTGCAAAGCCACCCAAACACCCTGACCATAGCTCACCATGCAGGTCACACATCGCCCGCTGTCCTGACCCACTGCAAATGAGTGCTATATACACACACAGACACACACACACATATGTATACACATAAATAAACACATGCCCATGATTAAATATAGTAAAACAAAAGCCCTGATACCAAATCAGAGCTTAAAACAAAAAGCATGCATCTGCATATGCTGTTGTAAGACATGATGTCATCATTCAAAACAGAAGAGCATAATTATATATTCAGTTTGAATGTACACTCCTTTGGGAGAATAATAAAATATTTCTGTAAATAAAAATTTGAAAAAGGACTAAATTTTTTAACTAAAGTTTTTGCTCATAATTTTATATCCCAATTCCATTAGTGGCATGAAAACAACCATCTCTCACACACGAATCCATCTGACCTTCTCCTTCAGAGACTAACCGATACCAACCAGTTGGCTATCAACAGGATAGAAAACAATTCTGCCCCCTTTCAGAAAACTGGCTGTCAACAATAATTTTAAAGCAATACAGTAAAGCAGGCAAAAAGAAACCGGTTTCAGAACATTTTCTTTCGGCAGATAGAGTGTGCTATGGTGTGGTCACTCACCTCTTGTGTTAAAGTGCTGGTGTTGATGATGAGAATTCGGTTCTGACAGCCGCACCACAGCTTTCCTGCCACAGGAACCATCTTAGTAATGGGACCACTAGGAGAACCTAAACACAACGTCTGAGAACTTTGAGGATCCCAGAAACTCCCTGTTAGAGAGAGAAAGAGAGAGAGAGAGAGAGAGAGAGAGAGAGAGAATTTCACAATAAAAATATAATCAGGTGCACAAAATTGAGTGCTTAACTGGACTAAGTATTTTCTTTTCAATTTAATATTGTATTACACTTATATTCAGTGTATTTAGATCACCAGAAGAAATGGTATTGACTACAGGTTGCATGACTAGTATGACCAGTAATGTCATCCCATAGCACTCCTGAACATTGAGTCAATTAATGAATCTATGTAGATTAATAAACAACGAGGCATTATGTTTTTGCATGACAATCATGACGTCATGCCGCCCACCACATCATTTGCACATTACAGGGACATGGCTGGGAGTTATTGCCACATCCCCTCTACAGTCCTGACATTTGCACACGTTTGGGCCATTAAAGGAGTTCCTGGAAGACCAATGTTTCAGACATGAAGGAAGTCCGATCATGGTTCCAGGCATACTGAGTAAACCTTCCACCTTGATGGTATCCAAGCAGTAGTAAAACTGTGAAATAAGTGCATTATTGTAGCAGGGGGTTATATAGAGAAATAAAGGTAGTTTTTACTTTCACACCTGTGTTCTTTTATTCTGGACTTGAACACCCTTTATATATTATTGTCTTTTTGCAAAGGATGCAAGTATAAATATGGAGATGATCCTCACAGTAAATACATTTTGTAAATTTTCTTTAGATAATCTGGAGAAACGTGATCCAGTGCATGATTGGAGTTCTGTTTTAACCTTGCCATACGTCGTCTCTCTCTTTCTGTTTAGCTATGTAAAAGCAGACCCAAGATACAGGGTTTTTACATAACATATTGCACCACTTATCTATCTCCGTATGTACTTGATGGCATAACATGTTAGAACACCTGGTATATTACAGACTCACAAATAATAAGAAACAGGTTAAAGAGGATATACAGTAACCGATTTTAAGTAGGGTTGGGTATCGTTTGGGTTTTTTTCGATACCGGTGCCAAATCGATACTTTTAAATCGGTACCGGTGCCAAAACGGTGCCTGAACCGATACTTTGCAAAAGCCACAAAATGATGGTGGGCTCAAGAATACATTTTTATTTAACAAAAAAATTTAATGCTTAAAATTGAATAATATTAATAATTAAAAGTTTAAATACTAGCTGGAAAGCCATAATTATAAACAGAATCCATGTTACATTAGTATTTTACAAATCGTTTGACCATTTGTTAGCATGAATGCAAGATTTGCATTTTGCAGTTAACATTACATTAGCCTGCCACTAACCTGCGGAAAGGCTGCTGACGTCATCATAATCGCTGGACTCCTTTTTGCTACGGTTGGTATGACTGGGACTGGGCTCATAGTGCCAGCTGTTGTCCGCAAGCCGTCAAACACGGTGCATCCCTCTGCTTTTAACTTTACTCCGTGTGCCCTCAAATGTTTCATTAGTTTTGACGTGTTTCCCCCCCTTTACACGCGACTGCAGTAAAACATTTACTGCACGTCGCGGTGTTAGAATCCTTTCTTGTGAAATATCGCCACACTTTCGACCGTTTAGTTTTAGGCATTTTAACGAAAGTTAATTTAGAAAGTTAAGATAGCGGTAGATCACCTGCTGACGTCAGAGCAAGTGTAACGTTAGTTGCTGCGTTCACGCGCATGTCGGATGGTCTCATTTCCCGATGATTTGTGCTTTTAATTTTTTTTTTAAATCTAATAATAAACTTTTAATCTACAAAAATAAAATGGACAGTTACATTACTGCAACAATGTTTTGGATTTGTATTATCAAAGCTTTCCGAAGTCTTCAAGATTTTTCGAATTAAGGAAATAATTAATTTTTCCGATCATTTCTGACACCCCATGAATGCAGTATTTAAATTTTTACTAGCGATCATGTGTGTTGATGAATCTAATGCTTATTACAACTGTGTCATCATCATAGCCCCAGAGAACAAATATATTAATCGACAGTTCAGGCATTTAAGTGGCACCAAAACGAGGCACCGAAATTCGCGTTCTGTTTCGGTCTGGTACATACCGGTTCTTATAGGTACACAACCCTAATTTTAAGCAAATAATAAATTGAAAAATCTTAACCTTCAATATTACAATTTAATTGTGCTGGTGAAAAAAAAAGCCTTAATCTTTCAATTAGTTATTTTTAATGCATTGGGAATGTAATAACTTTGGTCTTTGTACTAGACTTAAATACCCTGAATGAGTAATAGAATGTAACAATATGTCACAAGAACTTACCTGCTTCCCTTTGATAAACGATCACTTCGCCGTTAGCAAGGGACACAAAGACTTTGTTGTCGAGGTACCTTTCCAAAGCAGACAGACAGAATTGAGTATGTAACTTTTGGTTTGAGAGCTAAAAAGTAAACGCAACAGAGATACGTAAGATACCCGTGTGGTTGACTTACAGGATGCACAAGATGGAAGCAGAGTGCTGCATCTTCATGCTGTTCTTCCTGTTCCTGATGTTGTCTGAGGACTGGTAAACATGGATGCTGGAAACAACCAACACACAAAGACAGATCATTTAATATGATATATTAAATGTAATGAAATTATGTAAATTGAATTAAAGAAATTGGAAGAAATGTTTCCTTGTGACAGGTTGCAAAGTGCCTAAAGCCACAATAAAAAAAAAAATAAAATAAAAAAAAAACAGTTTGTTTAAGCAACAAACTCAGCAGCAACCTCATTTCTGCTCTCTTCTGTTCCAACCACTTAGCATTCACCATCACCGGTATACTGATCACTGGTCTGATCATCTGTCATCAGCTGCACCTGATTCTCACTGGTTCATGCCTTAAGTTAGATGTTTTTATTCTTGAATGATTCATAGGCCACTGTGTGGATTAACAAACAAAACTCAAATCCTCTAAAACTGCTCTGACTGGACTGAAAATGAAAGATCGAACAAAGATCAAACAAAAGTCCTTCAGGAAGCCTGGAGAACTATTCCTCAGTCTGACTCTTTAGAAGTACAATATAAAGAAATAAAAGGCCGCTCAAGGCTTTTGCACATTATAGTAAATCTACTTAATCAAGTGACTGCAGAAAATTATAATATTTGAGGAACACATGGCTGCCATGGAGTTGAAAAGAAAGATATACAAGTGAACACTAGCAGATACTGCAATGAAGAGACGTGAAGTGTCACGTACACATAGGACCATAACAATACTGTGTTTTTCAATTTTGCACACTTTTGCATAAATCTTACGCAATATTGCCAGTTTCGTGCAAATGCCACAAGTGATGCACATTTAAAACCGACAAAACAAAAAGCTTACCTTTACATGCCTGTTTTGCATTTTTTGGTACCTTTTCACTCCCGAAAAAGCATTTAATTTGTTTTATCTCATGTATACATGAAGATCTCAGAGGTTCAAAACCCTGATAAGAATAGCTGAAAAAATGTTAAAATATCCGGATTTTTCCTTCTCATGCTGTGAAACTGAATGCATGAACTTGTTTTTTTGAGAAATATAAAATGGGTTTATGAGAGAGAAAGAAAGAGACTCACACACAGTGGAAGAGAAGCATAAACTAACAAACCATACAAACTGAACAAATTCCATAGTGTTTCTAGTTTCTCTTAATAAGTAAAACAGCTGTGTGTGGGGTTTTGTACTCTATAAGACAAAAAGACTAACGTTTACTGAGAAACCAGAAATGGCAAATCACTCTGTCTTGAAGATTTATTTACAGACATCATGGTCGATATATAGTTTAAGGTGACTTTAAGGCAAAGAGCATAACACATCCACAGAGATTAGGTGATGGCAAGTTAGATGAAAAGGGAAGCTCTAAGAAAACTATGATTAAGCTGATAATCTTAACAGAATGGTGAGTTACTGTACACAGCAACAGGCCTGGGCACGACACAATGAAACACAAGGTGTAGAAAATGATAGGAGAGTTGAACAAGGGCAAGCTAGAGTCATTTAAGGTGAGAAGAGAAAAAAGATCCTAAGTTACGGTACACTACAAATACGTTACACTACAAATAGTACAATACACAATATACAGTACTCATAAATTTATCTCCAACTCTTCCCTTCATCTTAAGAGACAATAATGTGTCTTTGGGACATACAGTAATATGTCCAAAAGGGGACACATGCAGTTTTTTCAGCAATTTCCCTCAAGATTGATCTTTTTAGCCAACCACTTCCCAACATAACATTTTAGTGCTTTAATTAACCAATACAGCAAGCAGCCACCCACCAGCCGTCCTCGGTGCCAAGCCACACTGAGCTCTGGTGGGCTTCCGGGTCGATGCTCAGCAGGTCCTCCAGGCTGGCACGGGTGAAGGAGCCGCGACTGGATCGGCGCATGGCGCGTCCGTCCATTGGGCAGTCGACGCTCAGTCTCTGTGGCCCAGACCCGGTGGAAAACTCCTGCTCTTCTTCCGAACTAGTAGTCTCAGGTGCCATGTCCTTACTGCCTGCTCCCTCATCATCTAAAACAGTGGTAAACACATACACACTTTACATGGCTTTTGTTTGATTTAAAAAAAACAAAACAAACTTAAACATCAAGCCACGTTCGGACCACTACAGTCACACAGTCATACAAAACTCAAATTAATTAAACATTTGCTAATAAAAGTAAAATTAACATTTTACATTTCAGGTCTAGAACCAGAGCAAGATGTGAAAAAAAAAATTGCAATTATAGTCATTTTTATTCATCAAATGTGATTAAACATCTGCTTCATGAAAACATCTGCATTAAACATCTGCACCACTTAGGTATTCTTTATTCACAACCTAAACACAACAACATTATATTCCTGCCTCTAAATAACATGACCTCGTGATGATTACATGATGATGATTTAGGCTTTTTCTTATCATCAGCTATTAAAAGTTGGCCAGGAGCAGAATTTGGAAAAAGTGTTACAAGAAATCTAAGAATAAAACAACTTCAGTAACTGCAGCTAAGAAATATACAGTGGACATAAAAAGCCTACACATACCTATTAAAATGGCAGGTTTGTATATTCCCTGGATTTAAAAATCCAAATTTAAATCGGCTGCTCCTGCCATATACTGGTTTAATCACAGGGCAAGACCACCAAGACTAATGCTGTTAGCTCAATGCAGTAATATTTGAGTCTGTGAGGCAGAGTAGCTGAACTCATTCCCCCCGTCTAGACAGAAATAACTGAGGCAGCACCATGGCCCTTTTAAGCTAGAATCTTAAAGGGTGTCCAGTATACAGTATCTCTCTGACTCTCTGTCAACCATCTGAATTTAGGTGAGTGTAAACGGACGATAGGAAAATAGGCGCCACAAATGCAAGGAAGCTTAAACCATGCTGGTACATGACCTCTCCTAGGCTGCTGGTTCTTTCCACACACATATATGCGACCACAAATAACTTTAAAGAAGTTACAGAATATAGGAATATTGCAGAATTCAAAGAATGAACAGTAATGCTGATTTATCCTGAAATGTGGAAACATATTTAAAGATTTATTTTAAAGTAATATCTCTGATCTAGGCAATGTGAGCAAATGCATATCAAGTATAAATGTACATGAGGTCTTGCAGAAAGTACAGTGGAACCTCGGATTGCGAGTAACGTGGTTTACGAGTGTTCCGCAAACCGACCAAAGATTTTTAAATAAATTTTTAATCGGAAACCGAGCATGTATTAGTTTACGAGCGCCGAGTATCATGTATCACGCATGCGACATCCGAGCGTCACTCTCTCACCTCCTTCCCCCCCACGGCTTCGCAAACACACAGAAACTCTGCTCGTCTCTCATGCGTGTGCGCGCGTAATTTGACACCGGCACACACACGCTCTTTCGCCTTTTCACCCCCTCCCCGGCTTCACAAACGCACAGAAACTCTGCTCTGTCACGATTCTTTTCAAAGGTAAGGTGCTGGTTCATTTGTTTTTTTTTTACTTTACAGCAGTGATTCCCTTAGTATGCGCTCACACCAGGTCAGAGAGATTTCTTTTTTCCCTGTTAAAAAGGTGTTTCCGTTGTGTGTGTGCGTGTTTGTTGTGAAACTTAAAAAGTGATTCCTTTAGTATGCGCTCATGCCAGTGTCGGATATTTCTTTTTTCCCAGAATTCAAAGAATGAACAGTAATGCTGATTTATCCTGAAATGTGGAAACATATTTAAAGATTTATTTTAAAGTAATATCTCTGATCTAGGCAATGTGAGCAAATGCATATCAAGTATAAATGTACATGAGGTCTTGCAGAAAGTACAGTGTTAAAATAGTGTTTTAAAATAGTGTTTCTATGTTTATGTATGTGTCCGTTTGTTGTGAAACTTAGTTGATTCTGTTAGTATGCGCTCACGCCAGTCTCGCTTTTTTCCGTTAAAACGGTGTTTCCGCTGTGTTGCTGTGAAACTTAAAAAGTGAGTCCGGTAATATGCGCTCATGCCAGTCTCAGAAAGATTTTTTTTCCCTGTTAAAACGGCGTTTCCGTTGTGTGTGTGTGTGTGTGTTTGTTGTGAATCTTAAAAAGCGAGGTGGGGAGAGGGAGAAGGAGTGTTACTGTGTAAAACGAGGCGAGGGAAGGGGCTAATTCCACACACACACACACACACACACACACACACACACACACACACACACACACACACACACACACACGGCGACTGCGCGCACCAACAGAAACACTTATCTGTCGGGATTTATTTGTACTTTTTTTTAAAGGTAAAGTGCAGATTAATTTGTTTTATTTTCATTTTATAGATTGTATGAATTATTTTTATGTATTTATTTTTTGGGGCTGTGGAACGAATAATTTGGGTTTTCATTATTTCTTATGGGAAAAGATGATTTGGTTTACAAGTGCTTTGGAACACGAGCCCACTTCCGAAACAAATTATGCTCGTATACCAAGGTTCCACGGTACTACTTAATGTACAGAAAAGCAAGCTCACTACAGCCATTTTTGTGTGTTACATGAGTGACGGAAAAATTATAAATAATCTAAAGCAAATTACAGCAGCGGGCAGAAGTATTGAAACAAAAAACGTAAAGTTCAATGTTTTAACTACATTTTCAATTTTAAGAGAATAATCTCAATCAGGATAATATGAATAATGAAAATAAATTGCTATGCAACAATCAATATTTAGTGTAAAGTCCTATTCTGAGATTGGTGCAGCAGTAATGAGCTCGCCATATCACCCGGGGCCAAGAGAGAGTTGATTTCCCAAGAGATGGGTGGGTTCACGCTCACATCAATCATAGTGTCACCATGGTGGACATCTATGAGCTCACAGAAGAGAAGAACTGAGTGTGTTACAATTGGAAAAACCATAGGGGGAAAAACCTGCAAGATCTGCATTAAATATGGCCAGGGGTTTGCTTCATAAGAATTTGATGGCATTTCGCTTTCAGCTGGGTCTGCAACACTGGCATCTGTTTTGTCTCCCCATCAATCAATCAGTGCTGTTGTTTCCGGGGTGCAATTTTTTTTCCTTCATTATTCCTTCATCCTTGCATTATTATTATCAGCATTTTTTAAATTATTTATTTATTTACTACTCGGTAACTAATATGATTTCAATTGTAGCAAAGTACAATACTTCAAACAAAAAATACTTAAGTAAAAGTAAAATTACAGATTTTAAAAAGTAGAAGTACACAAAAACTACTCAATTACAGTAATGCGAGTAAACGTAATTCGTTACTTTCCACCTCTGCCATTGTGCAACAGTTTTCTATTGAGTTTAGATCATGGCTCTGGAAGCTGGATATCATGGTCACATAGCCAGTTTTTAACTAGTTTTTCAGTTAACTTTTTAGTCAGATAGACTAGACCTAATCAGTGAAATCACCTGAATTGTGCACAGGGAGAACAATAACTCATAGCATACAGTATGTTGTCTTAACATTTTTGGCCAGTCCTGTATTTTACATAGCATCACCCAAAGTGGAAATATTGACTATGGAAATGGAACTGGCACTACATCGAGAACACTAGTAAGAAAGAAAACTCAGCTCTTCTAGTCAAGGCTTTATAATTCTTACACTGAAGAGTTCTTCTGTACAAGGCTATTTTAGCAGTGACCAAGAAAATACCAAGAAACATTACATTTTACATTTCCCTCCCGACAAGCTTAAATGCCTCACTTGCAAAGTCTAAATAGAGATTTAAACCATTTATGCAGAGAGTGTTTAAATAAAAGAACATGACTCACTGCCATAGCTGGACGAGATGGTGGAATGTGATGCTTGGCTCTGCAGCGTAGATGATGGGCTTGGCGAGTCTTCGTCGTCCGAGTCGTCGCTTTCGAAGGGCCCGAGTTCAGGCGCTCTGGGAACAGGAGGATCGCTGAGTTCCGGAGAGGAGCGAGAGATGGAGATGTGGAGCTGAGGTTGAACCGAAGGAGCTGGCGGTGACTCGGACTCAGATGGCGCCACGGGGGCGGAGTGCCTTGACTCCACTCGCTCCCTGAGGGAAAGAATAAAAGGGTCAAATATCATGTAACACATAACATGTTGAATTTGTTAAATCCTGAATTTATTTTTACATGGTGTAAGCCGAACATGACAGGGTGGCAGAAGGGTCCTGTGGAAAACACTGAATGAAAATATAAAGGAAATTGGATAGCAGTTTTCTCTCGGGAGTTTTATATTAAAAACTAGGGCAGACTGTAGGGAAGACTTCTTTTAGTAAGAGAAACAACAATAGATATTATATATGAGATGATGTATGATATTATATTAGTGAGAATTATATACATTGGTATTGTTTGTGTTAATTCCAGTTATTTCCAGTTTAGTTTCTTTTATTGCTTCGATATTATTACAAAAACAAGAAAGTACCTACCTACCTGTTAAAGGGGTGGTCAAGTCATGTTTTGATTGTGCACAATAAAAGCATGAGAGTCTGATTATGGCTCGGTTGTACCGAGAAACGTTCTAACTTCATGGTAACCAAGCACAAGTTAAACGCTGGGAAAAGTGCATTATGGGATTATATATAGAAATAAAGAGAGCTTTCACACACATAACTGTGCTCTGTCATTGAGCGCAATCAAAAGTCCCTGTTTGACTTGAACGCCCCTTCAATATACATACTGACTGACTGCAACTCATTATAATTTTACTGGTTTATTCACGTTTACTTTAAAACTAAGTCACTGTAAAAGTCAGTCAATTGTAAACCCATTAATAAAACAAGAAAAATTCACAACAAAATGTCTGACTCAGATCACGTACTGATTTTGTGTATTGATTGTAAATTACTGCCACTTTCACCAATGAACTAAAGAATGTGGGAAAATATGATCGCGCTAAATCTAACCAACAGGATTGGTCCATGTCCCTCAAACGCTAGCTAGCATGATAGCAACTAGCTGAAGGCCAATACAAAAAGGACAAGGGATTTTTACAAAAGAAAAACCACTAGACTCTAAACTAAAGTGCAATACATGCAAACCTGACCTGCTCTTGAGTCCCGGCACGGCTGCGATGCAGATGATCCGCGCAGAGCAGACGGCGATACAGGCCTCCACCGTGGGTTCGGCCCTGATGCTCAGCACGCAGACTTGGCCTACGTAGCCGTCACTATTACACACCCACACCTCATACACGTTCTCTGGGCTGCTGTGGCTCGGTGAGGCGCAGGAGAACTGCATGCCACTACGGGTCTTCATGATGGGAATGGCTTTCAAAAACTCAGGGTCCCATTCGTCTTTATTCATGGCTATTAAGAAGAAAAGCATGATGTCAAATACAATATGCACACACATGCCTTTTACATTGAAAAGATTTAACATGTGGAATCCTTTTACTTATCACTTGGTATCGCATTATTATTGTATTACTCCTTATCATTTGATGGTGCAATTTTTATTGCTAAATGTACACAAACAAATGTGTAACAACTTACTGGAAACCAAAGAAGTGACTTACAACCTACTGGGCCACAATGGTACACCACAATAATGATTGTAATGAGAATAAAGAACAGTATTCTTTCACCCCCCACCCCCCACCCCCGCCCCGCCCCTTTTTTTTAAAGGTGTTGGACAACTCTGTCAAACAAGTGTCTCATACTGTAGGTGAGGTGTTCAATTTGCTTAAGATCTGGTGGCTATTAAAGCATTTACATAATTTTCACACTTATTACTCATTTTCATAAGGGTGAGGCAAGTAACAAACCCATGCTGTAAAATGCCATGTCTGGTATAACCAAGCCCTGAGTTTTTCTTTAATTTGTCACTCTTCTGTAAGGTGTAAAGTCTGATTCTGCACAAGTATCTATGCTGATTCTAAGGCTCTATCTAGTCTGTACTTTAGTTAAATAACATGATCCTGGTTTGGATTTAACAGTGTGAGTACCAAGCTTTTTTTTGGCCTCCTCAAAGGCCTGCTCAAAGTTGCTGCGTGCGTCTGGACTGCTGAACTCGAAAATGAACGTGCTGTCCGCAGATGCCGTGCTCAGCTCCAGCTTAGTGGGCAAGAAGGTCATGCTAAATGCCAGGGACTGTTTCTCTGCTAATTCCCTGTGAACTGATGCCATCAAGTCCTTTATTACATCATCCAGACTCTGGAATAAGAGGAAGAGAGATTTGACAAGATGTTATTATGTATTTGTTAATGTACTTAGAATGTAAAGAGAGTCCAAGGAAGTTATTCTATCCAAAAACTGATGGGTGCACGAGGAAAGGATTGTTCACTGTAGTTCACTGCTTGGAAATTAATGCTATTCTATTCTATATGAAGACTTTTTTTTTTTTACCCTTTTATTGCTTAATTATGTGTCAACATATACAGTTTATCTAACCTGAGTAATATCATACACCATCACCAGTCTGATCACTTATGGAATATTTATGCAACAGTGTATCTCAGCCAATGATGTGGCAGCAATGCCTCAGAGTTCAGAAGACATTTGCCAGACCATAATTAGAACTCTAAACACTCTTTACAACCAGGACAATCAGGAAAATATCTCAGAACACACAATAACCCTGAAGTTCATGGGCTACAACCGACCCAGTGGTTCAACTCCGGTCATGGGCCATCTGAATCTTAGGGCACAGAGTCACAAATCCTGGCCAGGTAAGATATGGAAAAAGACCAAAAAGGTCTAGCTTCAATGATGATGATGGATGGATCAACAAAATTTTATACTTGGTTACTGGGATATTTTAAGGAAACCAAGAAAACAACCAAGCTGAACATATTAAGCAGTTTGCCGTTTCATATTTATTAATTTAATCTCGAATCAAAGCTTAAAGTGGCAGAAAAATAAAGTGAAGATGGCCATGAACCAGTTCATGTCCATCAGCAATCCACACAGTCAACTAGCTCACTCATGCTAGAGTACGTACCAAATATAATGCAAAATCATTATTTCAAATAAAACAACCGAACAGATGCTTAGACGTGATTGAAAAATTAATTGATGTACTTTGTATAAAGAAAATGTGTTGGTAAACACAAACACAACTAATGTACTGATGACTTGCATATTCTAATATACTAATACAGTATAATATAGAACACAGATATACAGTAGGTAGATTTATATACAGGTTGGGCCATTTATATGGATACACCTTAATAAGATGGGAATGGTTGGTGATATTAACGTCCTGTTTGTGGCACATTAGTATATGTGAGGGGGCAAAATTTTTCAAGATGGGTGGTGACCATGGTGGCCATTTGGAAGTCGGCCATCTTGGATCCAACTTTTGTTTTTTCAATAGAAAGAGGGTCATGTGACACATCAAACTTATTGGGAATTTCACAAGAAAAACAATTATGTGCTTGGTTTTAATGTAACTTTATTCTTTCATGAGTTATTTACAAGTTTCTCTTTGTTCACAGCCATTGACATGTCGAAGAGGTTAACACGTGATGAGCGGATCAAAATTGTGTTGATATCTGGTGAACGCAGTAACCGGGTCATTGCAGCAGATTTCAATGCAAGACACCCTACGAGACCACCCATCTCCCATGCTACAGTTAGCAAACTGCTTGCTAAGTTTCGTGAAACTGGTTCAGTGTTGGATTTGCCAAAATGTGGACGCATGAAAACTGTCACTAATGAACAAACATCAGTGGCTGTCCTAGCTTCATTCAGCAAGAGCCCACAGCGTAGCACTCGCCACATGTCACTGAAGACTGGCATTAGTCGAACATCCCTTCGGTGAATATTAGCTACTCACAAATGGCACCCTTACAAACTCCAGCTACTGCAGCATCTCAACGAGGATGACCCAGATCGGCGCACACAATTTGCAGAATGGGCAAAACAAAAATTGGAACAGGACCCTCAGTTCACGCAGAAGATTTTGTTCAGTGATGAGGCAAACTTTTATGTGAATGGTGAAGTTAACAAACAAAACCACCGCTATTGGTCTGACACTAACCCACATTGGATAGATCCCTCCAAGACTGTTGGAACAAAAAAAGTGATGGTATGGTGTGGTATATGGGGTACAAAGATAGTGGGGCCATTCTTCATCAATGGAAACCTCAAGGCCACTGGATATTTGAAATTGCTACATGATGATGTGTTTCCCTTTTTATGCACTGAAGCTGGCACGTTCCCTGAGTTTTTCCAGCAAGATGGTGCACCACCACATTATGGGTGTCAGGTCCGAGCATTCCTAGATGAACAGTTTCCTGAAAAGTGGATTGGTCGTCGTGGGCCAGTTGAATGGCCCCCAAGGTCTCCCGATCTGACCCACTTAGACTTTTATCTTTGGGGTCATCTGAAGGCAATTGTCTATGGTGTGAAGATACGAGATGTGCAGCACCTGAAACTACGGATACTGGAAGCCTGTGCTGGCATTTCTCCTGCGGTGTTGCTATCAGTGTGTGAAGAGTGGGAGAAGAGGCTTGCATTGACAATCCATCACAATGGGCAGCACATTGAACACATTTTATAAGTGGTCAGAAACTTGTAAATAAGTCATGAAAGAATAAAGTTACGTTAAAACCAAATTTCCAATAAGTAGTGAAATTCCCAATAAGTTTGATGTGTCACATGACCCTCTTCCTATTGAAAAAACAAAAGTTGGATCCAAGATGGCCGACTTCCAAATGGCCACCATGGTCACCACCCATCTTGAAAAGTTTGCCCCCTCACATATACTAATGTGCCACAAACAGGAGATTAATATCACCAACCATTCCCATTTTATTAAGGTGTATCCATATAAATGGCCCACCCTGTATGTATATATATATATATATATATATATATATATATATATATATATATATATATATATACAATAAATCTATTGTGTGTTTACACATTGATGTGTTTGTGTTGTAACTGACCTGGTGAGGAAAGCTGAGTGTCTCTGACAGCTTGCTGATTTGGCCGAGGGTACTGAGGTCCTCATCCAGACGGCTGATGGCTTTCTGGATTGTATCCCTGTTGGTGGCCTGACTCGAGCCTGCAGAGAGGAAACAATTCAGAAATAAACAAAAACTTCTTATGTTTCAACCAGTATTTCTCTGAATTAGCTAATAGAGAAGGACACTTTACCTTTCACTAACTCAATATCCTCCAAGGGCAGTTTCCACAGGAACTTATATTTACTGGAGGTGTCGATGACACTAGCAGCAGAATATCTGAAAAGTGTTAAGGGTAAATCAATACACACTAGAACTCAATGCATTTCTACATCTGAAATAAAGCCTATAAAAAGAGGAGACATTTTAAAACTTGAATGCCATTTATTAATTTGGTGAATCAATATACTGTAGTGCTTGATTGTCAATATTTATGCCAAACTGACTATCAGCTTCCAAGCATGTATGCGTTTTATTTGTTGAAATGTTTGTCTATTAAAAAAAAAAAACATTAGATTTTAAAGATTTAAAATGTCAAGATTTTTTTGTGGTACATCCTGTGATCTAGGAAGATAATCCAAAAACAGATTCATTACCTGTGTCTTGAGAGTTAACCACACCAATACATATTATAAATGAAATGCAATGTGGAGGTGTAAGGCCATGTATACACACTAGAGGGTGCTATAGAGCCAACTGCCAGAATGTTTCTCTATCTTAACACTGCAACAGCAATTATTGTTACAAATTCCAAATTTCCACCATAAATTACTAGGTTTTATTGTTGCATGAAAATGTCTGACAATTTTTACAGATTATGCCATGTCTCAGAGGTCAAGAGAAACCTCCAAGTTTATTGATAATTGTTTTTCTTCCAAAATATACATATAATAGAAAGTAGGTTTAAATTAAAATAGTTAATATAGAGTTAATTTATCACTAAAAATTGCACAGAAAATTGCTTTACACTCTAAGCGTAATTTAAACAGCCATACCAACTTTATAAAAACAATATAATGTTTTTAAATTGAACTTTCGAATCTTGCCTAAGATCAAAAGCCAGTTTAACAAGCACTGCTAGAATTTAATTGCCTGTAGGCTATGAATAAAAAAATGTCAGGATTGTATTTATAGTTATTACACATGAAACAAGTACAAAAGAAATTAAATCAATATGCTATATATACTGTAATATGTTATTCAATCTGGACCATGATTTGAATAGATGTTGTGCAGTTAGATTTTTATGTTCTTTTATGTTTATATTATCCTTCTTTTGGTTTCTAACAATCACAAGTGCATGAAATACAGTTCATAAACCAATCCAAGCCACTCACAGACTCATGGAGCTCCGGCGCAAGGAGCCTGACTTCCTCTTCAGAGTCGTACAGATCAGCAAATCAGTGAACAGGAACAGAGAGCGATCCTTCTTCCCACCTACTGATTTCTATAAAGAGAAAGAGAAGAAACAGAGAAGGGACCTTGAAGTCTTGGGTCACTTATCAAACAATTATCCAAGAAATATTGATAGAGAAAAAAAAAATCTTAATTTTCAACAGATTTTTCACTCTCTTACCGCCTCCATCACCATTTCCTGTCTGAGGAATTTCCTCTCCGGATTTAAGATCTGAGATGAAAAGGCATTAAAAGATCAGATACAGCATTGAATTTAACATCAATGACAAACATTTTTAGCTGCACATATGTGGATCTGTGTAAGTGTACTAGCATCATCAAAAGAAATGATTAGGGATAACAGTGAAAGCTTATAATCAATTAACTAGTTAATTAAGAAGGCGAGTAAGGTATGTTACAATTTGTTAATTAGCTACGGTTAATTAAGTAAGGTACAGAACTAAAGTATGTTAATAAATAAGATCAATACATGTAAGTTAGTAAATCAAAAAAAGAAGGTTATATGTAGTAAATTAAATTATGGTAAATTATAGTATAGTAAATTATAGTAAATTAAAGTATGCAAGTAAAGAACATTAATCAACTTGGGTTAGTTATTTAGGCAAATATGATCAAGCAAGTAAAGTGAGTGGGTAGGTAAGTTAAGAAGGTAAATTATTTTTAATCAAGTAAGTAAAGCAAGCAAGTAAACAACGTTAATGTATGTAAGGGACGCAACTTAAGCATTTAAGGAATTTAGTATGTAAAAAAATTTAGGTAGGCGAGACCGCAAATAATGAGAAAGTATTTGGTAAACAAGCAATAATGCACGTTTGGATCACCTTTTTGTTTAACAGTTGAAAGTATTTGAGTATTTGAGTGCAGCAGTCACACAAGAGAAAAAACAAATCTGAGCTGAAAAATGTGTCTCATACATGCTCTACTCCCTCTATGTGGGCCTCGATCTCCTGCATGACCCGTGTCTCTCGCTCCACCTCCTCCGCATTACGTCGTCCCTTATTTATCCTCTCAGCCAATCGCTTTATGTTCTTCTGAGCATCCAGCAGGTGCGGGTGGTCTGGGTGGTCTTCCGGAGTGTGTTTCAGCAAATCCTAACCCATCCACACACATTCAATGACTTCAATAACATGTTGCGTTTTCACCTGTCCTGAGCATGCAAAAGTCATAAGTGATGAGACAAGAAACCAAAATACAACTTATACTCACTTTGACTAAGAGCTCATAGCGTGGGATACGCTGCACAGGCTTGATCATCAGATCACCCAAAGCCTGCTTCTCTTTATTCTCTCGCATACTTTGCTGCATGTGAGAGAAATAATGGGGGGGGGGGGGGGTTGAGGAAGAAATGGAGGTTCAAATGTAATAAAACTATAAGTGCCTAATAAAAGCTTTCACCAAATGAGGAAACACTAAAATATTAATCTTCTCCTTGCATGTTCATTTAGCTGTTTTCAGATATAACCACTAGGTGGCAGCAAAATCAATAATTCAGCAGCACAAGGACTCCAGGGTCAGCTTTGCCTGTGGCAACTATAATGAATTTGCAACAGCACTCAAGCGATGTGACCTAAAATGCACTTATAATTGGAAGAACAAACAAAGAGATAGGGTTTGGTGTCTAGAAAAACTGTCATACTGAAGAGTGCACACAGACATAGAGAACAATGGCTAGAAAAAACATTTTCTCTCTGCACTATTATAGTTAGGAGATGAAAAAATATGTTGTAAGGATGCTCTTGTAATGATAAGCTCTATTAAATAAGAGTTTATCTGTGCCATTACTTGAATCCCTCATGGAAAGTGATCACCATGCTCAGCTGGTATTTAGGTGGTGGTTCTTTCTGTACCTCTAGCGACTCAAATGATACCTAATATACTGTCAACTGCTTTTAAATAAATATAACATGCTTTCCATGTTTGTGTTGCATGTTTAACTTGTTTCCATCCAATTTGGTCTGACTGCCACCCACTAGTTAGTCCTCCCTTTTATATGACTGTTACCAACTGGGAAAAAACGAAGGCCAATGTGCTTCCTCTGAGACATTGTATCCAGCCAACTTCATCTTTTCAAACTGTTCTCATGTGACGTCCCAGTTCAGCTTCGTCACCAACTGTACAATTCATGTCCAGTTTTTTTTTTTTTTTTTTACCCAGTTTCTCTCTGTGTATTGCACATTAATTTAGCTCAAAAGTATACAAACCATGAAACATTTGATTGATTACATCATTTAGTGTCAGACATTTATGAGCTTGATCACCTAAACGTAATGACACAAAGGACTGTCTGACCCAAGTGCGAGTCCCAAAGGGATACACACAGACACGAAAGATGAGAAACAAACCTCCAAAAACTTCATGAAAGCTGGTTTGGCTTCTTTCGCGATCCTCACTGCGTCTTTGGCATTCAAGAAGTTGTCAATGTACGCGGAGTAAATGTTAGCCAGCACCTCTTTGGAAAACTGGGAAAGGAAATAAAAGAGATTTATCAGAGATGGACGACGTTTCTCAGAATTCCAATAGCACCGAGTTCCTCCTTTAAATCATAACACTTTTTTATGCCAGTGATTTTGAACAAGACATATAGTATTCATGAAAAATTGAAAACAAATATTATATGAGATGCACCAATCTGAAGCTTGAAAAATAGTCTTTAAATCGTACAACTTGCCTGCCTTGCGGCAGGTTTAAACACGAATTACACGCTGAGGTCGCTTATTTCAATTACACACAGAGATGCACATCATTTATCACTCATTGTGCACTATTTTATGTTTAGATGTCATTTCTCCTTTTCAGTTCTCTGTGAACTTGGCCTTTTATGGAGTTTTGAGGCGGGACTATATATAAATCAATTGTGGCTTGAACATACTATAATACCTCTTTCCATGTTACAACCATTCTTCTCCGTTTCATTTTTTTTTATCCCCCTGTGTTTTTCACAGAATTCTACTGATCTACACTATTATACACAGATCAGCCCTGACATTAAAACATTAAGGCAGACATTACTGTATATAGTTCTCTTTGTGCCTCTAAAACAACCCTAGAGGCATATGACTCGACAAGACCTCTAAAGGTGCGGTGTGGGGTGTGTGCCTCCAGGACATTAGCAGCAGATATTTTAACTGATGCAAAGTGACGCCTCCATGGATCCTTAGGGCCAGAATATCCCATTGATCTATAGATCAACATTCTTGAACTCGTGGCCCGCAAAGTCATGCACAGCAAGCTGTTATACTGTACACTAAGTGTCGCGATACCTGTCTGTCATGACGTTTTTCAGCAATTTGTGCTGCTTTTCTGTGGGATCTGACCAGAAGCACTGGTCTTTGCTCCAAACAGGGAGAGATCAGCCTCGGGTGCTGATGATCCTGTCATACAGTTTACTGGAGCATAATTGATAATCAATGTTAATGTGTTAATGTTATGTGGTGTTAATGGCATTGGTTATCATTGTATGGTTCTGTTGAGTAAAATAAATAAGGGCAAATCAGACACAATACCGAGGAATGATGTGAATTACCACAATTAGAAGATTTTTACACATTCGCCATGGCTGGGGAATGAGGCACCTTATAACAATAAAGCTAAATGAGTAGACTGGATTGCTTTCCCCCTCTCCTTTTTGGGGATTCCCCCCCATTTCCCCCCCTTTTTTGTTTAAGTGCAATACCTACCAGTCTGGGAGTATGGGGAAAACAAATGCTTTCTCTGGGACAATCCTCATTTGCCTTATGCCCTTCTAACGATGAGCTAGAAATGTATTTGCAATTTATAGTCGCACTATTCGGTATAATCAAAAATGAGTCTGGCTCCTGCTAAGGTTTCATTCTTTTAATCTCATGAAATTTTCACGGTCACATTTTGCCTCTGGCTTGCTCATTAGGACAGTTTATATATAAAACACGAATAAATTTACACAGTAACACAATGACTTCCGTTAACCTTATACACATACATGGCTTTGATTCAACTGGTTCCACCCTCTATTGAATGTATTATTAAACATTATTATTTTTATTATTATTATTATTATTATTATTATTATTATTAAACTGTCTTCTCTTCCTGGTCACCACTTCTACCTGAGTCATATGGCTTTCGAGTCATTTTCTAGCATGTTAATTTTTCCCACAAAGCTGCTGATAAAAAAAATTAGCTCTGGTAGGAATGCAGTCAACCTCGCTAAGAGGTTATTTTTATTTATTGTTATATATAAAAGTTTCGTTGAACTTTTCATTTTCAGGTTCTGCATCACATTCGGGTCAGACACACATCCACTCTTTGCGATATCCAACAACATGTTTTATCACATTGTTCTCTCTGCATTGTGCGGCCCCTATAAAGAAGACGACAAACATTTGCAATTCATGGTATGAAGAACAAGATGTCCTTTTAAATGCACACCTCTGGCCACTGAAGTCCAGTTATGTAGCATAAATGAGTTTTAAAGGTACACTGCATCCTCTAGATTGTCTAACAAATGATAACCGGCATGTTCTTGTGGCAACTGCACCTGTTTTTGTATCCATATTACAAATAAATACCTTTTTATTTTTCTGAAAGATCCTAAGCCTGTACTAAAAAAAAAATCTTAAATTAAGTATAATAATAAAACATACCACATCACTACCGAATTCTCAATTGTGATTGATTAGAAAGCTTCATTCATTCATTCATTCATTATTAGGGCAGATTAAAGATTCATATTAGTGCACTCATTATAATGGATGAAGAAGAGACGCTGCTAAAAGCAACTACAGTTTATAGCTTCTCAAACACCAGCGACTACAGGAACTGTCTGAAGGTTGTTATGCAACATATGTGTAACTCTCGATGGAAAGTTATTTCTTGACATTGACAGTAAATAAAAATCTTAATTTCTGGCTAAATTCCTATAATAATACAGAATAAATCACTTTAGTGCGTGCTGTTACATGCAAATAATTGAACTCTTCAGAGATCCATTGTTGTTAATTACTTACTTAGAATGTACAGTATAAAGCACTAATTCAATGGAAAATGTACAATAATATCGACAACATGGACATCTCAGAATCTTATCATACTAAATGTCACCATGTGTCATTACTCGAGCGGTAGCCTTTACCTGGAAAAATGCACCTGGACTAAAAACTAATTAAATTTACAGTGGTGCTTAAAGGGACACTTTTTTCCCCTCCAAATCTCTCTTCAATCAAAAAATTGACCGTCACCCGGAAAGCGAATACAATGTAAGTAACCAGGGGAAATTTCAGGTTAGACATACGGCTAGTATTTTCCAAGGAAGGGAAATAATTACATTTGTACCAAACACACTGTACATTGAAACATAGCAAGTAGGATTACCTTGGTGGGATGACAGAAGCTTTATATGAGTCTCAGATAAATTTTGGAATGCATTTTTTGCACAGAATCTAAGTTGGCCCCCATTACTTACACTGTACTTGTGTTCCGGACGACAAACTTCACTGTGGGAGGTCAGAGCAGGCAAATGGATGACGACCGAGACCTACTGTAATGTACTTAACAGTATATTTACCTTAATTTTGATTAAAAAAAACCTAAACTATCCATTTAAGGTCATGCACAGGTACTTTTTTTTCTTCATGAGAGGACAGCTCTTACCCTCTTATCATGTTCTAGTTTGCTTATTTTACACTACCTTTACAAACCTGTTAAAAAAATATTTAAAATATTCCATCAAGACAGTATGCTGAAATATTTCATCATTATAAGAACATAATAAATCTTTGATCTTTGACAACTTGATTTTGAACTTGACCTTTGACAAACAATATAATATGAATTATTAATACTAAAAGAAGGCTGGAGTTTGTAAGTAACACCTAAAGCAACACCTAAATTATCAAAAAAAACAACCAACCTGGCTTGCAAAACACGAGGCACGGTTGTCCAGAAACCATACTTTACTTTTCACGTAAGTGTGACTACAGGAAAATTGTGTAATTGCTTGTTCATATACAGTTTGCATGTTTACGGAAAGACAAATAGCACCCTGTGGACTCTGGAGCGGACGCAGAGGTGTCCTCTGACCCTAATAAAGAGATCACAGGCACAACCATGTTATTGCTTCAAAAAGTACTACTGTAAATAACTGCTAGGAGATTCGAGAGGCTCCGACCTGGCTGACTCTCTCATTGCCCGGTCTCTGCTTTAATTCCAAATGCTGGTGGATAATAAGTGCAGTGACATCATCAGTAATGGAGAAGCACCTTCCAGATCGACCTAAATTTACCCTAAGCGTATTTGTCAGCAGTGGCTATTCCTGTCCTTGAGGGAAATCACACTTTTTCACGGAATGGCTTGGTGAAAATGAAATGGATATTAGTATTCCCTTATCACAAAGGTAGTCATTCGTCCAGAACTTGTTCAGCATCTGTAATTTGCTTCTTTAGTTCATTGTGTTGCTAACATGTACAGTATGGAAAATGGATCTCACTGGAAATTCCCTCCCACACTAAATATATTGTTCGCTGTATGCCTTAAACTTCATCCGGATCTTTGGTTGGGTCACACAGAGTTACTAGTGTGGTTTAAGACTCTAGGGAAAAAAAAAAACTCCAGTGATGAGTTGAATTCTGTAAGGAAAGGGAGGGGGAAGCCATCTTAGTCAACTCTAATTACCTTACAAGTGAATTGTTTAGATTAGATTCAAGTTTATCATTGAAAATGTATCATTCTCTAAAAGTTATGCTTCCATCAATCAAGAAAGATAATAAGTGTCCAACGAGTTATAGTTAAGAAATTACCGTTGTTGGGAAAAGTCTCAGCTACTGTATGAGCCATGGTGCTCTCACGGTGTGCTTGCACATAAAAGAAATCATTTCAGTCCGATCTAATGTGTTTATTTTATTTCAATATGCTATGAACGTATGCTGAACTTCGAATGCTTAAAACGGGAAGCTCTTCATTGTAGCTTGTGATGTTTTCCGGTAATCACGCTGGTAAATCACACCATTAATGAGGACTTAGTGATTGCTTTGATAAAACCAGATATTGCTTTGATAAAAGCAATGACTGATGGAGAACTTTATTCAATGACAACATATACAAGCATTTTCAATCTTAATGCCTCATTCACTGCCCATTTAAATTAATTATGGCCAAAAGTATATAGACTGCTCAATCATATCGATGTGCCTCCACTCTTCTGGGAATGCTTTCCAATAGGTTTCGGGATCTGGGGTCAGGTATGGTTGTCTGCTGAGAAGAACCTTTGAACTGTAAAGTTATATCCAAGGTCAACCCCAGTGGGATCAAGGTCAGGGCATTGTGTAGGCTAGACTGCAACAAGGTTAGATGAGACCTCATAGCTGCACTGGAGGAAAATCTTTATGCTACAGCACACAAAAGCCATTTAACACGTATTATTTCAACTTTGTGGAATGCAAATATGACGGTCAGGTGTCTACATACAGTGTATAACCACATATGATGGACAACTGATAGCAATATAACATTTCTTAATAGACCCATATTATGCCGAGCTGAAGGCATAATCATTTCCTGAATGTGTTTGGTAATGCTGGTCAATAATTTTTTTATAGTTTTCTATTATTTTTACAATGGCTGAAAAAAAAAAAAAAGCTTATCTGTGTATTTACGTCCACTGAGTTTCCTAAACCACGAGTGTTGTTAGAAAAAGCTAGCATTATCCAGCGGGACCAGAATCGCTGACTCGTACAGCTCACACGCCAAGCATCTCCACTAATCGGATCTGTATTGTTTTACACCACAAATTGATAATTGTGTCTGCAAGAATACAACTCATCTGTTCAGTGTTTGTATCTTAAGTCTTGTGCATGATCATTCAGGACATCGTTATTGATTATATAGACATCTAAAGATTTATACACCCTCAGTTCCTCTTTAGCCAAATCTTTCGTTTGTCTATTTTATATTGATGAGACAATTATTGATTCTAGTCAATATTTGGTCGAATTCCAATGCATTTCAATGATGAACAATGGCAATCGATTGCAATAGTTAAAAATACATTTACGCAGCACGAACACGGCATGTTGCATGTTTTTCTCCTGCAAAACCGGGAAAATGCTGTGTAGCGAAAACATATGTAAAGACAGACGAACGGGCATTCCAAAGACATGTAGGTTAGGTTAATTGGCATTCCTAAATTGCCAGTAGTGTGTGAATGAGTGTGTGAGTGTGTGTATGTCTGTGTGCCCTGCGATGGGCTGGCACCCTGTCCAGGGTGTATCCTGCCTCGTGCCCTAAGTCTCCTGGGATAGGCTCCAGGCCCCCCGTGACCCTGAATACAGGATTAAGCGGTATAGATGATAAGTGAGTGAGATCCCTCATCGGGTTTTTACAAAAGTTGTTTTGAGTTTGGCAGGCACGGAGGTGTAGTGGTTAGCCCTGTCTCCTTGCACCACCAGGGTCCGGGTTCAATTCCCGGCCAGGGGAGAACAAACAGTCTGCATATGTTCTCCCCGTGCTTGGTGGGTTTCTTCCGGGTACTCCGGTTTCCTCTCACAGTCCAAAGACATGTAGATTAGGCTAATTGGCGTTCCCAAATTGGCTGTAGTGTATGAATGAAAGTGTGTGTATGTGTGCGTGCCCTGCGATGGATTGGCACCCTGTCCAGGATGTACCCCGGCTTATGCCCCAAGTCTCCTGGGATAGGCTCCAGGCCCCCCCGTGACCCTGAATACAGGATAAAGCGGTGTAGAGTATGAGTTTTGAGGTTTTATATGGCAGTTAAAGCTAGCTTTCAATTCTGGCAACCAACAATACAGAAAGAAGACATGCTGTATGCTGGAGTTGATTAGCCTGAGGAGATTCGTGGTTGCCTCCAACTTTATGCAATCATGACATAGGCTCCAAAAGACTCATATACAGGAAGATACAGTATCGCTGACTTTGTAGTTTACAACATTAATCTAGAGTCTTTGAGTTAAGCGCTAAGGCCCGATCACCAATGACTACAAACTAACTGCCTCCAAAACCATTTTGTAATCTCTGCTTATATAATACTATTAGCTAATACATAGCTAGCATAAGGACCTGAGCATCCCAGCAGTCATCCAAAAGAGAGTGCACTGTACTCACCGACTGGACGAGGAGGTCACCGATGGTCTGGCGCTCGTGCCAGTCATTAACACAGCTGATCACCTGCTCCAGGAAGAGCTCATGCTGTTCCAGGATTTCTGGGATCTGGTAGAACATCTCATCCACCAGAGAGATATCGCAGAGCAGCGAGTTCTCAGGCTGCTTCAGTGGCTTCATGTAGCTCTGCAAGGTTCAGCACAAGTTGGACCAGTTACTGCAAGTACCTTTGTCATATGTGTGGTCTTTAGTTAAGAGTTTGGTTAAATGTTTTTATTTTATTTTATTTTTTTACATATATTAAATGAAAAGATGAACAGGGAGTTTAAAGGCCACATATTATGCATGTACAAACACAAAAAGTAAAGAAAAAAGCCATGCCTTCTGGCCTTTTTCCATTGTTGTATTGGCCTATGCTTAAACAAAACAGATGTTCCCCTATTGTGACCACATATAAGAAGATATTCTACCCTAACATGTTGCTCACTTGTTGAGGTGGGGTACAGGAATAACTTGTACATACACACTAACGTTTTTCAGCTGAAGCATTAAAACACACACACACACTTACTTTGTATGAGCTCTGAGCCTTATGTTTACTTGCTAATGAAGGGGTAAAGCATGAGATTTTTTAAGGCTTGTCCTAAATGAACCACACAGCTAATGAGAATATGCTCAGATACAGTATATGCACTATGAGACATACAGTATCATAGCATATCGTAACACATGTCTGCGTATGGTTAAGTGTTTTATTAGGACAATGGACAGAGCTGTAGTGTTGCAGAAATGCCATGTGTTTTGGATATTTGTCCTGAAAAAATTTGGTACAGGAAATGTTTTAAGCAAGACATTTCCATAATAATTTATTTAGCAGTGGTTCTGGGCTCCTTGTGTGCTTGAGTGATGTTTGTGATTTTTTTTTCTCCTGCAAGCACTTGGCAAAGGCTTGTCTACAATTTACGTTTGAAACTAAAGTGTCAACCTTTGCTCAGATTTGCACTTGTCAAAATATCCAGGGGTGCATTGGACAAAAAGCTGCATTGGACAGATGTGCAACATCAGTCGAATGTTCTGGAAGGGGCTGTGATTACAGAAAATGCCTCCTTTGATGAATTCGGAAATGGTAAGGCCCATTAGAGCCAAAGTATAACAGACAGCACGACCTCACAGAGCAGCGGGGGCTCTGCGGTCCTAAATGTTTTTTTCTTCTCACTAACAAATATTGCCAAAAATGTAAAAAATACAGGAAATCATAGAATGATGAATGATTAAAGCATTTGCTTAAAAAAAAAAACAAAGAAAAGGGTGGGGGGGATTTTGTCATGTGAATACTAGGGTTAAGAATACACCCTAAAGGAGACATCTTATATGCATCCATGTACTTGCTATACAAACTGCACATACGCAGTAACCTGAGTTCAGGATTGCTCCGGTGCTGTAAATCACCTGCACAATCATATTGATTAAGTCTTTGGTGGAGCTCCTTCCCCAAGCAATGAGAACCCTGAACTCCGGATCACTACTCCAGCTCAAAACTAATTTCAATAAATAAAATTAATACTACATAGCACATACACAGTATATTCTGCACAAGCACTGGAGATGATAAACATTTTATATACATACAGTATGTAGAGTTTAAATTCACCTGTTAATAGTGCACTTATCTCCTTAGCCAAATCATGTGGCAGCAGCATGATGCATAAAAACATGCGATTTTAAATGTGACATAATTAGTGATGCTAGATAGACTGCTTTCAGTATTACAGAAATTTGCTGATGGCATGGGATGTCTCGTATAGCCTTCCTGTCAGCTTGGACCAGTTGGGTCATTCTCCGCTGATCTCTCTAATCAACAAAGTGTTTGATGAGAGAGATCAGAGGAAAATGACCAGACTGGTCCAAGCTAAGACGAAGTCTATAGTAATCTAAATAACACTCTTCAATACTCTTTCGTGGTGAGTGGAAAAGCATTCCAGCATTAACAACATATTGAACTTTGAGGTTAATGAGATACAAAAAAAAAAAAAAAAAAAAAAAAACTCATCAGGATCCACTTATGTTGCTCTAATGTTTAGATGTCCAGTTTGGGTGAGCCAATGATAGCAATCAGACTACAGTGCTTGGCTGACAGTAGGAGAACGCAATTTGGTCTTCTCCTCTTCCGAGATATCCACCTCAAGGTTTGATAGTTTTTCATTCTAAACTGCTTTTTTTTTATTTGAGTTACTATGTGCTTCCCGGAAGCTTGAACCAATTTTAGCCATTGTGCATAGACTAAAATATGCAAACTAACCTGTCTGGTACCAACATGAATGCCATGAACAAAGTCAACAGAGATCACACATTTACCTATTCTAATGTTTGATGTAAATAAACTGTAGTATGTATATGCTTTTTTTTTTTGCATCGTGCTACTACCATATGATTGGCTGATATACAGGTTGGCTTTGGACACCTCATAAAGTGCCACCTCCTAGCCCTTCTAGCGCATTAGCCCACAACAAGATAGACCCAGGACCTACTGGTGATGTTAATCATTGTTGTGTTCGGGAATGTCTAGGAACCCACCACGGATTCTGACGCTGAGGATCGATAAGCATGGCCTTGGCGTTTTGACCCCCGCCAGAGAAGGCAAAAGGGGAATGAATGGATGCACACATAAATAGGTTGTTCTGCACAAAAGCATCTGCCTAATGTAAACAGCTATACAAAAACCTTTCATAACAAAATTATTAGTTTTTCATTTGTAACCGCTGAGCACATTGTGAGGGCATGTCTCTCCACATGAGCTCTATTTAGTGTTTAAGCTGAGCGATGTTGTGAACTGGGCTGATTTAGGGCTGATAAACAGAGCGAGGCCACTAATAACTGCTGCAATTGTGCACTGATGGGAACCGTTTTACTGCCGCAGCATCTAAGGCCAACCCGGCGTAGTCATGGTGACGTGACAGTGATACACAAGCTGAAAGAGCCTGTGGGTGGGGAACACCTCAGCCTGGACTGGCGGCTTTCTTTCTTTCTTTCTCTCCATCATTCTGGTACATACACAGAACTAACAGGTTTACCGAAGAGGACTGTTATATAACATGGAGTGTCAAAGAGTTCAACTGACATCCTTGTGAAAGGCAACAGAAGAAAGAAAGAAAAACAGACCTACGTACATAGAAATGGGAAGACAGAGAGAAAGAGAGTCAGACACTGTAAAGAGCGCTGCTGTACCTGAAGCAGTGTTCTGAGAGAGTCCACATACGACTGTTCGGTGTCCAGTAGTGTCATCATGACATGTCTTCTCATATCCTGCAAAGAAATACAATACAATCAATAAACACACACACACACACACTCTCTCTTTTTATAATCGACGTTGTCACGAAGCAGCGTTACAGAAGTCTGAGGAGCAAATTTACATTTTTCGTGAATAAATAAGGTAGAGACAGCAATATCAAGGAAAAACTGTGGCAACAAGAGAAAGAAAAACCTTGAAAGGAACCAGACTCAAAAGGAAACCTATCTTCTGGGCTACCCCAGATAGTCTAATTATAAATCATTTCTCTCCTTTAACATTTAAATGATGTCTATTCCTTTCACCATCTCTGTGAAAAGCTTCCACTGACATCATTACAATTGCATTGTAAAAAACAAACAACAACAACAAAAAAACCAAAAACAAATCAACATTATTAGTAAAAAGCAATATTTGAACAATGTGATGAGAACTCACAGGATTGGGACTAAACAGCTACAGTATGTGGCCATAAGAATCCATTTGCAAGTAAGGCCTAGGTTTTGATTAGACTCTGGAGCAATGGAAAAAGAAAATCATGCGCTTTTATGATTTCAGATTGACTGGATTTCACCGACTGGGTAAGAAGAGAGGTGCATGCACCTATCTTGCATAATGTCCATTGTACAAGCCACTTGGGGCATTGTTATGATCTGGGGTTGCTTCAGTTGGTCAGGTCTAGGTTCAGCAATGTTATGTGGCATTAAAAAAAAAAAAGTCAGCTGACGACCTGAATGTACTGAATGACCAGGTTATCACATCACTAGAGTTTTATTTCTCTGATGGCGCAGGAATAGTCCAGCACGCAAACTGTAAAAGTGTAGTTCAGGGCGCATGAGAAATCATTTTCACACATGAACTGGACACCACATTGTGTGCTGTAATCAAAGCTAAAGCTGGTTAAATGACATAACTGAAAATAGGTTTTAAACCCAGACAGGACTTGGATAACGCACTGCTTTATCAACTGTAAAATAAATTGTCTTACAGTAATATGCATTCCTATACTGTAGTAACTACTTTACCAAAGTAGTTTATTCATGTTGAGCAGAACTTTTATTGAATGCCCTATTAGAATCTGAACAGACATATAGACAGGGTTCTTAAATATAACAATTTGGGAATTTGATGGACTATTATTTTTCCTTTGCAATGACCAATAACAGGCACTGAAAAAAGCTAGAATTACCCACATTTTCAATGTTTTTGAATAATCGATTATTCAGAGAAATAAAGGTAGTTTTTACTACTATAACTGTGTTCTGTTATGCTACATAGTCAAAAGACCTGATGTGACTTGAACGCTCCATATATTTTCCATCTTTAAAAAAAGCATAGCTAGCTTGAAACTGTTAGCTAGTATAACAGTGATACTTTTCATAGATATTTTATTTATATAAAATGTGTTTTATGTCAAATTTACTTACATAAAAATGTGTTAAATAAGATGTCTTACATCTCTAGTTCTTCAAATATAAATATATATAAGCTAGCTTTGCTTACTGTTTGCATACTTAGGATATTGTATTACAGACAGTGAACCTTGTTAGCTTAGCATTTTTATTTCAGTGTAGCTGCCAAGGTTTGTGTAGTAACCGTGCTATCACTGTATAGAGCCTTAACTTTTTAGCTTGTTGCTAACTAGCTAAGAAAATACTTGTTACTAAATGATAAACAATACAAAAACACTACTGTTTCTTTGGTTACATGTCAAATGGCATTATCTTTTATGGATAATTACGATGAGGAATTTAACTGCAGTAGCTCTAATCTAAACCATTAATTATGCTTCTTGTCAGGACATTCCAAAATGGTCACAGGGCAACAGGAAAATTGATCTGGAGCTGTGATTACCATCAGTAGCATCATTCAGGTTAAGATTAGTTCCATTCTTAAAATTAAATTAAAAGAATTTAAGTAAAGGCCTATGCCTGCCAGCCTATGAGAAGCAAGCACCGTCAATGTATGTTTTATACAGTATAAATACAGTTATAGTTTAGTTCTATAGCTACAGAGACAGAGTGTATGACCAAACTGCACTGTTACATGGGGATGCATAAACAAGTCCCCAAGTCTCAAGCATGTAAGTTTTGCGATGATGTGAACTGGCTTGTCTCTAATCAAAATAAAGAGCTTCCTGTTTACGTGGTCATATCTCCACATAGAGCCAAAAATCTGCCTGCTCCCTAAAACGAGATGTGATTGAGCACGGCACTGCATTTACATTTACATTATTTACTGTACATGAGAGAGAGAGAGAGCAAGCGAGGGTGAAATTCGACTTTATCTAAAAGGTAGTGCAATGTATTTAAATGGGGCTACCTTGTAAACGCAGCTAACGTTTATAGCTAAGAGTGCCAACACAAAATCAAAACACTCGCTTGTAAAGCATTATAGGGATTAAAAAAGCCACAACTCCTCATGGAGTATGATCTTTTTGGGTAACAACCCCAAAATACACAATTCGATCTATCTATCTAATTCTATTTATTTATATATATATCTATAAGGCTGCACGGTGGCTTAGTGGTTAGCACTGTCGCTTTGCACCTCGAGGATCTCCAGGTTCAAATCAAAATGGAGTTTGAATGTTCTCCCCGTGAATGTTATAGTGATTAGGCTTTGAAATAGCTGCTGCACATTATGAACAACTAACAGCATTAATTTACAAGCATGTGTTTATGTATGCAGTTAGCACAATGCTAAGACGGTTGTTAAAGATTGTGACAGAGCAAACCTTACACACCAAACATCTTTGATTTAATTAGGAAATTGTGTTTAACTGTTGGTTTTACAATTACGTACATTTTAATGTAATAAAACTAGCGAGGGAAGGTAAAGTAGAAAAGCTGGGCAGTGGAAAAATACTGTACAATATTGCATGAGGGCTGTACAGAATGTAATGCAAAAGTGGGTGTTATTAACTGATGTACAGTAGATTGTTCAAATTGCACATCTTGTTAGGGTAACTGTTCCTCCGTAGAAAGGTACTACTTAACACACTCTCTATCACAAAACATACATCTACATCATAGTTCAACCCAATTCTTGAATCCTCTTTGAAAATCCTCTTTGTCTCAGTTGCTGGTCTCCTACTGCGTGGTTTGTCGTTAGTGCTCGTCTGTCCTTCTTTAAACTTCTACGCCAATCTGCGCACATTGCTCTCGTCAATGGTGTCCTCCCCGTGAACATTCTGTAGCGCAGTAGGACACCATCAAGTGCGACAAAGGGGATTTTCAAAGTGGATTTGAGAGTTGGATACAATGGTGTAGCATGTGCATAAGTTGTGATAGAGACTATGTTGAGTAGTACTATTGTATAGAGCAGGGGTTGGCAACCTGCAGCTCCGGAACCGCGTGTGGCTCTTTCATCCCTCCGCTGTGGCCAACTGTGGCTTTGGAACATGACGGAATTTAAATGCATTTTTATTTATTTGTAATTATTATTGTTTTTCTTAGTTAAATGGAATACGAAATTTGATGATTATGGTGATCTTGTAAAATCAAAATAAAACATTTTTTTGTCACTCAAAATATGCGTCAACCTGCCGGTATGCAATCTATGTAAATATTTGATTGCACGCTCCAGTACACGCGATAAATCCATGACAGCATTTTTTGTTTACTGTTGGTAGATAACTTAATATCTATTTGAAATGAAAAGCCAAACTTAAGTATTTTATTTGAAAGTAACCTTCAACTAAGCGTCTTTTTTTTAAGGTTAAAATGTGAACAACCTATGTAATTAAAAAAAAAAAAAATGTTATGCCCACTTTTGTAATGCTTTTGGTACAGCCCTAAAATCGAATACTCTAGTAATCTAGTACTGTAAAAGCTATTTACTGTGCACAGAAAGCCCAATGCAGATCTGACTTGCTTGTCATAATGTCAAGACTTATCCAGGTATATTCACAGCCCTTCCAACAATCAAACCATGAGAAAGTACCTTAGATTTTTCTTACAGCATCCAGAAAGGTTTAGGGTCCAACCAAAAATGTTTGTGCAACGCATGTAGTGCAGTGTTTTAAATGCTTTAAATGCCCATAATATGGTTATTGAGGTAACCGAATCCTGTGGTGATACTGCTGATCCAGTAGATCTTTTCAGAGGGGGGCTGTATTTTTATTGTTCTGTGGCAAACTGTATGCAGGTGAACAGCATCATTTCAGCAGTAACAACTTAGTCTTTTTTGAGTGACAATCGACCCAAACAGATTAACAGAAAAAAAAAAATCTGGAGATCTGTATCATCAACATATACCATGGAAGCACTAATAGCCTGGGTTATGTAAGTTCAGGAGGTACTTTGTACACTTATATTACTTATGCACAATAGGCCCTGATGTAATATACGGGCTGTAATTACAAAGCAATCATATTCCACAGAAGTGTAGTCCAAATGGGGTTCTGGGAAACAGCAGATCACATGTGTGACCCAGTGGAGCGGGAGAACAGCTCACAACGGAGAAATGAGGGATATTTTTGTTTCCCGTAATAAGCTGAGGTCGGCAGTGCCTCATGTGTCGGCCTACGCTGAACTCAGTGTAAACACGGGCAAGTAAGATGCTCATGAAGGACAGAAAAAAAAAAAGACCAGTATGAGTGAGATTTTAAATGCTTTTTAAAATCATTACATCAGTTAGTGAATGCGAATACCTACACACCTGGGCAAACTTTAGCAATAATGCAATTTAATCCGGGCTGATTACAGTAGCCCCCCCCCGGCTGCGATGTCCCATGCTCAAGCCAGGTAAAAGCTTTAGGCATAAGGTTCAATAGTCGATACTTTAGTTTTGCACCAGAGTTGCAAAGCTCATGTAGCTAACAAGGTTTTAAGTAAAAACAGTTGCCTAGATTCCATTTAGAATAAATGGCTCCATGTTCATTAAAAAATCATGCAAAACAATTTATTACCGTATTCAAATTATAGCTCTTTTCCCTTTCGTCCTTCCAAGTGGCATATTACTATATTCAGTATGTTTTTTCCTTGTCCTGGACATACAGTGCAGATTTATTTATTCACTTGGCAGACATGTGCAGAATGAGTAACCAGTGATTAACAACAAGTCCGAGCACCAAGCCAAGCAGCTAAGCCTCATGTGTGTTGTTCAAGAACTAAAAGGTGGCTACCGAGCAGCTCTTTGGATTTGCACTCGCAACCAGGCTTAACCACTAGACCCTTAAGCTCCACTCTCGTGTAAGGTAATCAACGATCTGCGAAGTGATAAGAATGAGAGGCAAGGAGTGATGAGAACAAACAGGAGAGATAACAGAGAAAAAAACTGATTGAGGTACTTCCGCATGAATAGTGTTTAGTCCAGTCGAATCCCCCTTGTGCACCGTTGTGTATTTGCACTTTCAAGTGGTTTATTATGGAATTTGCACTCTGGTGTGGAACAAAAGAACCGGCCTGGGACTGCATGACCGACATGGTCTTGGTCCGATTCCAATTAAAATCTGATGTTCTGAGAAAGCAATTTAATGGGTGCAAAGAAGTTTGGGTTGTATAGAGGAGAGCTGTGAGGCGCGAACCGCCGAGCTACAGCATTGCAGAAATAATATAAAGAAATTATATTTATATTATGTTTGTATATTTTATAGCTACTACTCTATACTTGCTCTACGTCTAAAGTAGAAAATGAACCAAAAGTATCAACTTTGATCTGATTTGGACTCGGATAATGGACTAAAAATCGCTAAATCTCGTTTTGTGTTAAGCCATGCCTTTAAAACAACTGGCTCTAATTGCGCCAACACAGACCTGTGACAATAACAAAGGAATATGATATTAAGATATCGAGTGGCACTTACAGCTTGTATATAAACAAGGTAGTTTATTACTAATACACTTTATTATTTTCCTCTACACCTACTCATTCTTGCACCTATCCAATCTGTCAATCACAAGGCAGCAGTGCATTAAATAACATCACGCAGAGCTTCGCTTAATGTTCGCATGCAATGAACAGACAGAAATGTCAGTCACTTTGACCATGGCAGCGTTTTTAGCGTCTGGTTGTTTATTTGATTAACCACTCTTTATACCCGTGGAGAGCAGAAAAGCAGCTTGGAACGTACTGTACAGTATAACAAGGCAAATGAGATACAACAGAAGAAGACTGACTTTTTTGCTTTGCGCTACTGTGTCACATAATTGGCTCTAGGTTTTCCTAACATAGTTGATCGTAAGTATATACATACACATTGTGTATTGAAATATTACTCATTCATAGTTGATAAAAATCCTCCAATGCACTTGAAAGGGGCGTAAGAGGTTAACGCCACTAGATTCACTCCAGTTAACTGCACAGTGCCATTACCCCATCCAGACCTCCTGCTGGAGCCTATAATGTTAATTGTCAATCTTCAATCTCATGATCATCAGTGAGCAAATTAGTCTTGAAAATCACAACTCTGCTGAGTTGGCCGTGTTAAGAAGCACCGTGTCCTCTTGACCCCGTCAGACCGTGATTCATTTAGCTGTGTTCATCATGGCCCTCGGGGCTGAAACCCAAAAGCCCAGCAAGATACTGAACACGGCGTTTTTGCCTGCCGTCTTTGATGGGTTATTGTTGGCATGGTCAAGCCGGTGTCTGGTTCTCTTATGAAGGCCTTGGAGAGATCTCATTGTCTTCTGAAGCGTGCTCTGCTGGAGGTTTTGGGGATGCAGAGTGATCTAGTAATGCTTAGTACTTCTGCCAACTTTTACAACCTTTACAGCTCCAATAAAGTGCGCACACATGCACAAACACTTTTAAAACATCAGCTGCGTTGATCAACAGCAACAGGTGTCGTAACTTCACGTTTCTCCAAAACCCCCGGCTGTATAAAACATTTCGATCATTTAATTAGCAACCAAGAAAAGACATCATAACCCCTAAACAGGAATCTATTCTTGGACAAATTATGCAGCCATTATTGTCTAGCTGTTTCATTTGTATCTAGAATTGGAGGAACATTACGGCAAAGTATATTTAAGATCTGATAATGAATGTGCCCATTTCTCAAAGTGATGTCAGACAGAATAGACGAGAGAGCGATTCAGGAACATGCGAAGCTAGTTGCCTAGCACCTGGGTCAGCCAGCAGCTCTTCAACCCCTCCTCCTCCTCCCGCTTGCTGTCGTCACTCCATCCTTTCGTCTCTGTGACTAGTGTCCCTAGATACAGCACTAGAGGAGAAGCCGTGCTGCTGCTCCCGCCTCCCGAAAAAAACCCAACAACAACAAAAAAAACCTTTCATCCCTCTGATGCAAGGGTACACAATCTCTCTTCCACCCCCTCTCTTCTCTGCTCCGTCCCTTAATCATACCATTGATGTTTATGTGAGCAAACAAAGAACTAAAGAAGGGACTTTTTCCTAGAACTGTTAATCAATTTTCTGTTATTTAATGACGTTACATAAGACAGATGCTGCTGTTAATAAGACGCATTTACAGTTGTTGCGGTATACTGTACGTGTACGCATTTTCATCCCTTAGGCCATTTCAATCAAACTCGTTCACACCTATTATTGATCATAACAAGGCTGTTCATTTTGTCTCCAGGCAAAATAAATAAATAAATAAATGCAGGCCTTAGAGTGGGGCGGTAATCCTACCATGAATTAAACGACTGTAATGATAAAAGGTTTATCCGTAATTCTGCACTGCTGGAAAAAAAGTGTTCCTATGCACACCCATGGGCTTTTTGAGAAAAAAAAAAAAAAAAAAAAAGGTAGTTTGCTTTATAAACTGTCCAAGTTTATATAATGCATGGCTGCAAACAAAAATTTGCACAGTGTCGTACCAATCATTTTGTCATAATCATGATATTTAAAAGATTTCTTCTTGACGCTACTAAAAGACACCACGACTGATATACGTACAGTAGCATGCAACATGGCAAACGAATAAAACATCTATAATAAAGAATAACTACTATTCATGGCATTTATGAACCAGGAGCCGGGGCAGTGTGAGCTCCGCGAGTTAAGGTTCTGGTGTCAGAAGGTTGGCAGTTCAAGACGCAGCTCCTCGTCGCTGAAACTGTTGGGCCCTCGAGCAAGGCCCTTAACTCGGTCTGCCTCAGGGGCCCCTCATCATGGCTGACTGCAACTTCCTTCAACTTTGATATGCGAAGAAAAGAACTGTACTAAGGTATATGTGACAAAGACTGAAATTGACCCTATTAAACCAGCTCAAATTGACCCTACCCCAAAACCTGTTCTGGGCTTATAAATAATTTGATAAATGACATTAATATCATTTAAAAACTGCAACTTGGTTCAGTTTTATTTGTATAGATTATTTAAATCTGAACAGTAAACACTGTAGGAAGCAGCTTTAGGGGAAACCAGATGTAGATGCATTTTCCTAATGAGCAAGTCTGAGCCTGCACTGATGAGGAAATAAGGACAAAAGAAAGAACAAGAAACTCGTCGGTATCTGTGGGTCCGGAGCAACCGTGTGTCCAGAGTCTATTACATACGATTTAGATCCGTTTCGCATGGAAGGTATCCGAAAATCTGAGCAAGGAGTGACGTTTACGGCAGAAAAACACCCTCGGCTAGCGGGTTATCAATTAAAACATCGTTTTTAGGCAAGACTGACTGTTTTTACAGCCGCTTTCGTTAAACCGTCACCTTATTTATAGAAGGTGATCTCTACAGGTAGGAGGTGTAGTGTTAAAAGTTAAAACGTGTACATGTGAACGCTCCTGTGCTAGCGAACGCAAGTTAGTGAGTTCAAATCCCAAGACAGCAAGACATCCTTAGCTACTGTATGTCTCATTTGTAAGACATTTGGACAGAACCATGACGGGTCACGAGCAAATCACGGCAGTTTAGTTAATGACACGGTCTGAACGCTGGTAAGACGACAGATGGCTGTTTTGGTCCAGAGGAGAACACGGTGAAAGGACTGCGAAGGAGTAGGAGTGACTAACAGAATGAAAAGAATGAGGAAGAAAAATACAAGAAAACCATGCTGCAAGAACAAAAATAACTTCTGTCTCCCTCAGAGAGTCCTGTCGTGCAGTTTTATAAATGCTCAAGTTCCTCCTCCGGCTATTAATAGTGTCAATAATATTAAGGATTATACCAAGATAAGCATTAAGCATGGGAAGAAAACCTGAGCAGCATCTGTTGTAACGTCGCTCTGTGCTACAGAACCACATAGTGCTTAATAAAAAGCAAAATCCAATCTCTTCCTCTGGCTAATTCTACTTCCTGCGTCAACACACTGACGAGTAAATCCCATTAGCGCAGATTATCAGTTTGACTGTTAAGACTATCTCTTCGTATCCTGCTCCGTGCAGGAGATTACTGTATGCGTCCAGCGTGCACAATGTTATCCATTTTACTCTTCTACTTCTATGAAATCCGCACCAATTTAAAACGGATTAATTAGGTTAATGATCAATTTCGCAATCTATTCTGGTTTGTCGGCAATCAGGCGGGCGAGATCATTTTCTATTCAGATAGTTGATGGGGTTAAAAGTTCATCATTGATTCATCAGTGTGGGCCCAGAGCAACTTTCCTAGTTCTCCCCCAAAAAAAGGATTCTGCCATTGCTTTCTCTGAAAAAAAGTATTTCTTGGATGAATGACGAGGAGGATGAAGCTTATTAAAAATAAATGAATTGATAAAAATTTGCACGCAGGATCATTTGCGTCACAGGAACCAGAACCACGTTACGACCATTTTATAAAAAAGATCCGTGTTTTGGAAGCTCCACATTGGTTTAACAAGCACAAACAAGCGAGCAAAAGGCTTTAGACGAGGGTGTTGGAGTAGGGTGGGGTTGTAAACAACACGCTGACAGGTACACACTTGTGTGTATGCTCTGGAAAGATGGTGGCATGCGCACGGAGATGACTAATCGTGCCAAATTCACACACGATTTTAAGAGTATGAAGACACAATGCAGAAAAAAAAATGACGTGACACATTTTGTTTTGATCCTGAATGCAAAGGATTTGTGCAAGTGCTGCTCAGTAGAGGGGAACGTTTGATTAATCTCATTCGGAAGACACTTTAAAGCAAGTTAAAGCATAGGCAGTTAAGTGTCCTGTTCGCGGTCCAGATCATTAGAGAACAACCTTGACTGCTTGTTATTGTTCCTCATTATTATCAAAGAGCAAAAACATTGCCAGTTTCCAAAAACAGCACAACAACAGCTAAGAGATGACAAGGTAAAAGTAAGATCAATGGACCAACAACAGGTCACAGCAGCGATGATCACCAATAGCACAGGATGGAGCAACAGACAGCACCTAGCTGTACCTCTGCGTGGTTCTGGGGGCTTATCGTGACCCCGTTATTCCCGTCTGAGTCTTCGCCGGCTGCTCCCGATCCTCCTCCTCCTCCTCCTCCTCGTCCAGCATTCCCTCCACCGTCATCGGTGAGGCTATCTCCATTCTCCTGCAT
Source organism: Clarias fuscus (assembly GCA_030347435.1). Lineage (NCBI taxonomy): Eukaryota > Metazoa > Chordata > Actinopteri > Siluriformes > Clariidae > Clarias > Clarias fuscus. The sequence goes on along the minus strand of CM059210.1, from coordinate 28,613,266 downwards.
CTCATCCAGGGCGATGGTGAACTGAGCAAGGGTCCGAACCATCTGCAGCATCCCAGGGAGCCGCTCCCCGGGTCAGCGTCACACCAATCACCAGACTCCTTTTTTTTTTTTTTTTTTGAGGTGAGGTGTCAAAAGCGACAATCCAACAACGTTACAGCAACGTTCTGGTTTTGGATTGCATCCCCCACCAGATCTGAAGGAAAGAATATGTGATGCCTTTCTGAGCTTCCTCTGTGGCTAATCTCTGGTCTCGGTCCATCAAACAGGTAGAACTCGTGGCAGAAAAAGAGAAAGAGAGAGAGAGAGCGAGAGAAGGAGCGAAAGAGGGAGAGATGCAGCCTTCCTCTTTTCTCCTCAGCCGTTAATAAGAGGCAGCAGATCAGCAGCAGCAGCTCAGAGCAGCTGAACTCTGATTACACTACAGGCTCAACCAATGGATGCCAGATCAGACGAGTCTCTCAATGTTTTTCCAGTAACCTGATGATAATCTGTGCTAAAGGAAGCCCAGAGTGGAGCAGTGATTCATAAGCAGCACCCACACATATTTATGAATACAGGAGCAAAACACGTTGCATTGACTCAGCAGCACTTACAATGCTGAGTGCAATATGCATATGCTATTAATGCAGCAAAACCCTTCAATAATGTGTAGAGGAACCTTACTAATACTAAATTACTCATGATATTCACAAGAAATCGTACACATACCCCATTTCTCTCCCCTTTTTTAAAATCTTCGCTTTGATACAGAGCACAAAAATTGGATTTGGGAAGCATATAAAGCGATGCACCAATCACTCATAGTGGCATAGTGGGTTGCTTTTTCAGTTGGTCAGGTCAAGGCTCAGCAACATTATGTGGCAGTAAAATGTAGTCAGCTGATGACCTGAATGTACTGAATGACCATGTTATCACATTTACTGACCACAATGACGAGATGTATCAGACTCGAACTGTGAAAGAGTGGTTCTGGGAGCATGTCACATATGAATTGGACACCACAGAGTCCTGACCTGACACCATTCGAAGCATTTAGGATGGTTTAGAGAAGAATTAGAGAATAGTCCGACTCTCTCATCATCAATGCAAGGAAAAAATCTTTGCCGTTGAATAAGGGGGATAAAAACAATGCCACACAGAATGTGCACCGTAATAAAAGCTAAAGATGGTGCAACTAAATATTATTGTGTGTGCCTGATCAAAAAAAACCCAGCATGGCCTTTCTGAACAAACTGGGATTCAACTGAGCAAATGTTAAATCTACCCATCAGCACATCATTTGGGACAAAGGATTGAGATTTACAATGATTAGCTATTTTTAAGATCACATCATAGTGAGGTGTTCTCCGGTCTCTCCATGATGCTTAAATCTCCCCATGCTTAGGACTGATAATGCCCTTTGGATTACATAATCAATTCCTCCTCAAGAGTATACAACCTTGCAACATCTGAGGGTTGCTCTGAAATGCTCTATAGCCCTGTGTGTGTGTACGTGTTTATGCATGCTAGATCAGAAAGCCTTTTCTGAAAGGTCATGGTGAGCTGCAAATACACCTTTCATCCCGGTTGCCATAGAGGCAGCAGGCTCAGAACCAAAGCATGGTGCAGACGGTTTGAATGATGCTCTTTATCAATGATATTTTTTCAACGCTCTCAGAGCACAGACACCGACACAAACCTGTGGCTGGCACTCATGAAAGACCAATCAAATAAAGAATGACGATGCTATTTTAAACAATGCTTTCATTATAAGCTGTATATTTTATTTACTTAGGGAGGTAACATCTTCGAGAAATAACAGCACCAGGTTAAACCCAAACTGAATCACTGCATGCTGCTCTTTCTTTTGTGCAAATCACAAGTGGGGAATCCACTTCTGCTCTCACTGCAATGACTGGGGAAGACAGTAGCCTTGAATGGAAGGCGTGGATATAGATATAATGTATATAATCAGTCAGACATAACCTGACGTAACCAGAGTGCTGATCATTTTTGACTCACCCTCATACATGAACGCATTTTGCGATCACTAGCGCATACTCCTGTTTACTTAAGGACATGAAAATCTGTCCATTCAAATCTGTCAAAATTAAATTTTTATGTTTTGTTAATGCAGGAAATCTCACTTGAGCTATAATAATAAATCTAAATATAGATAATATAGATAATAAAGAAAGGAACAAGAAGCATGTTTTGGAATTCACAACTGGAATATTATTCTTGCTTTTTTTCCACCTTAATTATTATTTTTTAAAGCCACAAAAAAAAAACTCCATTAAGACCACTAACAAGTTTATTGCCTTTATAACAGTGTAATGAAAACAAAACGTCTCCTATATATACTGTTATAATATTATATATACTGTAATATTATACTATTACAGACTCAAATATTATTTATGGCTTAAAACTTTTTTTTAATTAAGGTGAAAAAAAGCAAGAATCAGCCTGCACCAGCCTGGCCAATCTCTCTCATCAACATGCCGGTTTTGCAGACAGAACTGCTTTTGATCAGTATCAGTAAACATTAACTGAAGCTCTTGACTCATGTGTGCATGATTGTACTGTATGAACTGCAGTGCTGACTGACTCGTTAGATAATTGCATGGATATATAGGTTTACAGGTGTTGGACAATGAGGGCTTTTGTTTACATTAGTGTTATTTATCACATATTTGTTGTGTACCGTACCTGCTAGAACACCATGCCTACCATAAGAAATGGGAATATTAAATCAATTCATTTGTTCTATATAAGAATCCCTTACAAGCATATAACTGGAAGCATACAACTGGAGAATTGGGGCATGAACCAGGGTATACCCTGGATGGCGTGCTAATCTATTACAGGGCACAAAAACGCACACAGACACACACTGTACACACATTACAGACAATTTAGAAATGGTATACCTGAAAGAAACCCACCATGCACGGGAATAAGATGCACAGTAACCGATCTCTTGATCCTGGAGCTGCGAGGCCACAGGGCAAACCACTGTGCAAACTGTGCAAATTTTTTGCTAAATATTGCATTACTGTATAATAACAATTCCCGTTAGACATCATTAGTCGTTTTTTTTTTTTTTTTTAGCAAACATCTTGTCTGATCAAATATAATTTGTTATAAAGTGTTTCCTAATATCAAATATTAAATATTTAGTGCTGGCATCCTTATGATTGGAGATATATTAGTGTGATGATTATTTCCATCAGCGCTCATACAGTATGCATGCTGATATTTTTCACCTTGCTGAAAGCAGATCAGTCCACATGGCTACCTGACATTATGTTCCCTGTAAGCGTCAACGATTTTTCCTTGCAAATTGTCCAAGAAAAAATAATTCTGAATGACAGCTATTTGGTTTTTATGAATATAACCTTATTTTGAGCACTGAGTAATAATAATAATAATAATAATGAAACCAATAACCCTTAACAGAAGAGCATCATATCTAAGCGAAGAGGAGGATTACTATCTGAAAACCTTTAGCATTCTTTTCTCTCTGTCCTCATGCTCTTCTCCTCTCCATAAAATGCCGTCTTGGCCCGTGTAATCCCTCCAAGCCTCTGCGAGTTCACTGGAATGTTATGCCTCTTTCTAAACGAGTGCCAGAAGAGATGTTGGCATGAGACAGATGTAAACATGTGGCAACGGTCCTAATCGATCCACCCCACAAAGCCGTGGATTCGTCATGGAACCAGCGTTATGTGAAATCCTCTTAATGCAATCAAGAAATGAGAGTTTCTTTTCCATATAAGAATGTAAAAGCAGATTTGCTTTGATGTGTCTGGATTTTTTTTTTTGCCTCTCATCACCCAAATACACACAGAAAAAAAACAAAACAAGAAAAACAAGACAAACTTGACTTGTTTGCGTCTCAGAAGCCAGGCCTACACTACTGAACTTGATGTTAGATTTCTAAAACTAAGATTGTATAAAAGATGATCTAAAGCTTACTTCGGATAAGAGTTTAGAATTAGACCATGGCAACTCTTACCAGGATTCAGGATTGAATGAAATAGAAAATTATGAGCTTCAAAACTGTAAACTTCTTTGAAAAACAAACCAAACACCATGCATTATATCCATTATTAAAGGTTTTCTTCCATTATTTCAGCTTTGAAATACATAATACAGTAAATCCCCAACATATGAACAAGTTCAATTTGTTATTAAGTCCTACAAACATTGTCTAGGCACTAGGATACTAACACAGTTGGCTATAGACAGTATAAAATGATCATGTTCCATAATCTTCATCGCCGCTGTTTTTATGGTTGTTTACGAACATTGTGGGAAACACGCAGCATGCAATGTATGCTGGACATGTTCATATCTTCGAAAGTTTGTAACTCAGGGATGTTTGTAGGGGACGTACTGCATTCCAAACCAAGCATGATATTCATAAGTGCACGTATTTATACCATGTATTGTATCCATAGGTGCAGGTAAAACATGCAAGAGATGCAATAAAAACAAATGGTCTAACTTGGCATTGTAACATTTAAGCGTTTGATTGATTCACAAACCAACTTGTTCACTAAGTCTAAGTCACAAGAAAACACACAATTCCAGCTTAAACACCACCTGTAGCCCTCTCGGTAGCACTGAGAGTACAGCTGAGTGATGCTGACTAATGTTAACTAATGAAATAAAAAAGCAAACATTTCATTCTTTTTTTTATTTTTTATTACTGCTAAAAATGTATAAGCGCTGTACTCGTCCAAAAAAGTGATGGCTCCTGTGAGGCATGCTCTGGCACATAACTGCTAATAACGTTGCTTCTACTCAACATTTTGATTTAATTTGTGGCTTCAGGCAAATACCTAAGGAGTGGCAAAATTCCATTAAGTTCTGTCGAGTCAGTTTTGAGTGATGCTCTGACAAAAACGGCTGGATGGACATTCAGAGATACAGACATACAGATTTCTTTTGGGAATCTGAATAGGATGTTAAGATACTGTACCATTGAAAGAGTGAGTTCTGACCAATGTACAGACAAAACATTTATTTATATAGATAAATAAAATGATCACTAAGTAATCACCAAAATGAGGATGGGTTCCCTATTGAGTCTGGTTCTTCTCAAGGTTTCTTTCTCAGGGAGTTTTCCCTTGCCCCGTGTCGCCGTCACACTTGGCTTGCTCATCAGGGACAATCTCATTATCTAGACACATTTTTCTCACACATACACACTTGCATAAATTTTCTTTTCGATTATGTGAAGCTGCTTGGAGACAATGGCCATTGTTAAAAGCTCTATAGAAATCAAATTGAATTGAATTAATCCTAGACAGTGATAACACTGGGGTCACATTAGGTCATGATATCACAATATTGTCCATCATACACATTGTACACACGTGGACAAAATTGTTGGTACCCTTCGGTCAATGAAAGAAAAACTCACAATGGTCACAGAAATAACTTTAATCTGACAAAAGTAATAATTAAAAAAAATTCTATGAATGTTAACCAATGAAAGTCAGACATTGCTTTTCAACCATGCTTCAACAGAATTATTTAAAAAAAATAAACTCATGGAACAGGCCTGGACAAAAATGATGGTACCCCTAGAAAATACTGAAAATAATGTGACCAAAGGGACATGTTAATTCAAGGTGTGTCCACTAATTAGCATCACAGGTGTCTACAATCTTGTAATCAGTCAGTGGGCCTATATATAGGGCTCCAGGTAGTCACTGTGTTGTTTGGTGACATGGTATGTACCACACTCAACATGGACCAGAGGAAGCGAAGGAAAGAGTTGTCTCAGGAGATTCGAAAGAAAATTACGTTAAAGGTAAAGGCTATAAGACCATTTCCAAGCAGCTAGATGTTCCTGTGACTACAGTTGCACGTATTATTCAGAAATTTAAGATCCATGGGACTGTAGCCAACCTCCCTGGACGTGGCCGCAGGAGGAAAATTGATGACAAATCAAAGAGACGGATAATCCGAATGGTAACAAAAGAGGCCAGAAAGACTTCTAAAGAGATCCAAGGTGAACTTCATGCTCAAGGAACATCAGTGTCAGATCGAACCATCCGTCGTTGTTTGAGCCAAAGTGGACTACATGGGAGACGACCAAGGAGGACACCATTGTTGAAAACAAATCATAAAAAAGCCAGACTGGAATATGCCAAACTACATGTTGACAAGCCACAAAGCTTCTGGGAGAATGTCCTATGGACAGATGAGTCAAAAATGGAACTTTTTGCCAAGGCACATCAGCTCTATGTTCACAGATGGAAAAATGAAGCATATCAAGAAAAGAACACTGTCCCTACTGTGACACATTGAGGAGGCTCTGTTATGTTCTGGGGCTGCTTTGCTGCATCTGGCACAGGGTGTCTTGAATCTGTGCAGGGTACAATGAAATCTCAAGACTATCTAGGGATTCTAGAAAGAAATGTGCTGGCCAGTGTCAGAAAGCTGGGTCTCAGTCGCAGGTCATGGGTCTTGCAACAGGACAATGACCTAAAACACACAGCTAAAAACACCCAAGAATGGCTAAGAGGAAAACATTGGACTATTCTAAAGTGGCCTTCTATGAGCCCTGACCTCAATCCTATTGAACATCTTTGGAAGGAGCTGAAACATGCTGTCTGGAAAAGGCACCCTTCAAACCGGAAACAACTGGAGCAGCTTGCTCATGAGGAGTGGGCCAAAATACCTGCAGAGAGGTGCAGAAGTCTCATTGACAGTTACAGGAATCGTTTGATTGCAGTGATTGCCTCAAAAGGTTGTGCAACAAACTATTAAATTAGGGGTACCATCATTTTTGTCCAGGCCTGTTCCATGAGTTCATTTTTTAAAATAATTCTGTTGAAGCATGGTTGAAAAGCAATGTCTGACTTTCCTTGGTTAACATTCATAGAATTCTTGTTTATGACTTTTGTCATATTAAAGTTATTTCTGTGACCATTGTGAGTTTTTCTTTCATTGACCGGAGGGTACCAACAATTTTGTCCACGTGTGTGCATGATGATTGGACTGTACATGACCATTTTATACTACAGTAATTGAACTCTCTCAGACAAGATTTCATTTCTCTGTTCTTCCTCTAGCTGGAACGGACAATGTTTTCCAGGCAGTGTCTGCTGGAAGCGGTAAATCATGAGAGGGTCATAACCTGGGAAGTGTTCTTTGGAGGGCACAGTGCACTCAGCTGTCTGCCTAAGATTTAGGATGCTGAAGTAAAAAAAAAAAAAAAAAAAACTACTATGACTAAAGGTTTTCAGGCTTAATCGGTTTACTTTTTTTGTGTGATATTTAATTTCGTAGAATTTTCTTTACAGTTACGATCTTTAAGTATCAAGGCCTTGAAACACCACAACAGGAAAAAAAAAATTCCTAAACAACCACAGTGCATTTTTCTTTGGTCATATCATTTTATCTCTAACTTCCTGTCCCTCCCTGCTGTTTAAAAAATGTTAACAGAAATAAAGAACAAAACAGGGACAAGCCTGGCTGACCAAGAGAAAAGAGTAAAGAAAAAAAAGATTATAAATCAAACTGTCAATTCCAAACCAGAGGGAAAGAGGTCATACTGTAGGAGGCAGGGGTGAGAGCTACTGGAATGCAGCTAGGCATTTAGATTTTGCATTTTACCAGCTTTAATGCAACGCTCAAAAGCAATGTCTCCAAAATGTTGATTTTTTTTTTTTTTGTTGCTCTTCCGTATGCATAAACGCTCCTGTCTTTTCATACAATTATTCAATCAACTGGTGCAGAAGCTCATGCAAGATCAATACAGGTCAAGAACTTAAGGTAATATTCACATCAAACATCAGAATGGGGAGAAATATGTACATCTCAGTGGTTTTTACCATATTTATTTTTTTTATCATCACTGACTTTTACTAATGGCACAAGAATCCGTAGGAAAAAAAGCAATAATCTTGCATAACGAGTATTGATAGTACTTTGCGAAAGATACAAGGAGTTTATATTTTTTCATAAGAAAAAAATTCAAGAAGATTGCCAATTTTAACCTGTTTAACAGTTATAAATCTACCCAGATCATTGACAAAGTGTGAATAGATTCTAGATCGACAAACCTGACTACGATTCAATAAATTTTTAATCACCCTGTAAAAGATAAAAAAAAAAAAATGCATAATCAATTGAACCGGTGCTTAAGAGGAAACCTCCACTGAATAGCCTGGTTCAATTGTTTTTTACACCTTTAAAGATGCAATAGTTTTTTAGGGCCCACTTGTGCGGCTGAGTGTGTTCAGATCAACCAGGACTTAAAATGAAATTTTGTGAATGATGATCCAGGCTGATTTAAAAAAGATTTTTTTAACACTTCAATATTTCTAGATTTTCATACCTACAGTATATATTTATATATTTTAATTCTATTTAATTTTATAACTTTTGTACATTTGTATTTTAAAATGTAAATAATTTTTTTTAATAAAAAGCAATACACATTTTACTTTATAATTAATTTTTTTTATTGTTTTTTTGTACTGTTTCTTTTTTTTTTTTTTAATTGTTGTGAAATTTTTCCATTTTAGATCATAGACAGTCGTATAGGCCTTTCTTCGCATTTCATTCTATGCATGGTTGTATACAGTACATGATGTATAATTTTTAGTTGAATTTGATTTGAGGAGGCACACTGCAGTCATTCCCATGAACATTCAGTAAGTGGAATACCCGATCCTTGAAAATCGACAGTTATCACCAACTTGGAGAAGAGACGCATCTGTTTGTTGGGACTACTGTTTGCACACAATCATTCACAAGCACCACTTGTGGTAGTAACTCCCAGCTGAGTTCCTTTACTGTACATCCCCGTTCAGTCTTGGCCTCACTCCAAGTGATTTCTATATGTTTGGGCCATTAAAGGAGTTCCTGGGAGGCCAGCGTTTCAGACATGAAGCAAAGCAGTCTGAGCGGCTCCGGCGTACTGAGAAATCTTTCTTCCTTGATGGGATTTAAGCAATAGTGAAAGCATGGCATAAGTGCATTAGTGTAGCAAGGGATTATACAGAAAAAGTTTTTACTCTCATAACTGTTCTGTTATTCTGCACAATCTAAAGTCCCAGTTTGTCTTGAACGCACCTTGTACAAATGACTTGAACACAAAACCATAGAATAATCCCAAAGTGTAAGTCAGTAAGACAACTCAGTGGAGAAAATAGTTTCTGCTCCAGAATGCCTGTTTGTGCTCAGATGCGCCTCCTGTCAGTCATTTATTTTATAGACGTGATACTCAACAGGTCACAACACGTGTGTAGATATTCAGATTGCAAGAACGCAAGACTGAGATTATAATCATCTTTCACTTATTAGCTACGGACATTAGGCTTCGAACACTAAACAGATCTTGACCGATGAAGTACATTATTATTAGCGGTGTCATAAGTGTTATCAATTTGTACAAGTTATTATGGTCAAGCTGTGTTTGGAGAGTAGACAGGACTGTAAGGACAGTTGTGGGTTCCCAGGCAGGTCGTGTGTCTGCAACTGTTAAAACAGAGTTGCAGTGGAAAAGCTGAGGGCTGATGGATGCGTGCAGGAGCGAGGGGCAGATGACAGATCTATACTGCACACACATGAAACAGAAAGACATGAGTGAGAGACGAATGGTTGATAGGTACGGGCTTACACACCTGTTAGGGTCAGACCTGATTGCTGTGCAGCCTGTGTGTGTATGTGTGTCTGGTGTGATTGAGTGCATGGCTGCACGTAGCACATTTCATTATCAAGTTCAATCACAACATGGCAGAGAAGTGCACAGCTGCAGTTTTGAAACGACACACACACACACACACACACACACACACACACACACACACACACACACACACACACACACACACACGTTTATCCTGTATTCAGATGAATTTAAGTGTCTCGCTCTCTCTCTTAGTTCTCTTCATCTTTGACTAAACATCTTTTGTCTCTCTTCCTTCTTTCTCGCTGCTTCTGTACCTTTCTGTTTCTCTCTCTCCATCTTTCTCCATCTAAACCTCACAGTGTTTTTTAGTTCTAAAATTTTATTTCTAAAATTCTCTCTCCTCGGCACTGTATGGGAGCACGTGCTGTGGCAGGCACTTTAGTTTAGCCCTAACTGTGAAACAGCCGTCTTTTTTCAGACAGACAGCAAAAAAATTTCTGGTCAGCAGGGGGCGCCACTCATATTAACTTGAACTCCATTTTGCAAGAAATATACAGGACAATGTTGCAGGACCAGACAGACGGGGAAAAAAATGACAATTCTTGATGAACTACCATGTGTGTATATGTGTGTATGTAAGAAAGGCTGAGTGTGAGAGAAAGACTGCGATGCCCACTGCGTGTTCAGAAGTAGTGTAAGCCATGTGAGGGAGGAGAAACCCAAATCTGTAATGTATCAGCTTGCTGAATGGGCTTATTGTCAGAGAGCGAGAGAGAGAAATGAGAGCAAGGAGAGAAAGAGAGGGAGGAAATAGAGAGAGGGGGGTGTGTAAGAGATAGAAAATAAGCATGGTGGAGAAAGGGGGGAAAAAGAGGGGGCTAGAGGGCAAAAACAAAGAGCCATTAAAGGAAAACAAATGTTGTGGTAATAATTCTGCACAGAATGCAAGAGAATCAAAAACAAGAACGAGAGAAAAAGAAAGGGAGACGGTGATGAGAGAAAGAGAGAGAGAGAGAGGGGAAAAATAAAAGACAAAAGAGGTAGACAAAGACAGGGACAAAGTAAGAGAGAGAGAGTGTGAAGTATGATAGAGAAATAAATATTAGCTGATATAATGATAGTATATAAATTATATAATAACAATAATAACCAACATTCTTAGAGAGAGAGCGAGAGAGAGAGACGAAGAGAGAGTAGAGCTATCTGCTTACTAATTGGCTAACTAGCATCTCGTCTAGACCTGAAGAAGCACATGAATACTAAATGCTCTCTAAATGTGTACACACACTCCTCTATACTTTATTCTCACGTTCATTTGGTTGCAACTCACAACACAGAATTTCCACTCCCAGCCGGTTGTGAAAGTCACACACGTAATATCAAACGAGCATTTGACACTGATTTTTTGGTTTGAACAGATTCAACACATCATGTCTCAAAATGGCTGGAACTCCAACTGTGGGAGGAAACTGGAGTGCCTGAAGGTTGAACCCGGATCCCGAACGTACAAGGCTACAGTGCTAACCACTAAGCAACCATGCTGCCCAGGCTTGTCATGCTAATTAATACATATTAGCTGATTAGCAGGCACAAAAATAAACGCTCACAAATATAAAGTCATATTTGGCGATGTAGTTATTTCAAGCTCTGTGTATAGGACTTGTGACAAACACTAACCTTATGTCACCTGCTTGGTGACGGTACTAATTCATGAGCCAGGTTAAACTCATCACAGGGCATCCTAAAGCAGCTAGCAAAATATTATCTGATTTGCTTAGATGCTTTGTGGTGGTGCTGGTAGCAACGGGGGGGGGGGGGGGGGGGGGGGGGGGTGTTAGAATTTTATCATACGCGTCTGATTTCTCTTTAGCAGGTTTTGGTTGTTCTTACGGCATAAAAACTTGTCCAACTGAGGGAAATAGCGATGAAACAGGCGAAAACAAGACAGCATTAGCAATTTGTTTAGCGGATACAAAAATTAATTATAATAATAATTACATATATACACACACATTTTGGTGTCACTGTTAATATTGAGGCGGCACAGTGGCTTAGATGTTAGCACTGTTGCTTTGCACCTTAAGGGTCCGGGTTTGATGCCCGCCTCGGGTCTGTGTATGTGGAGTTCGCATATTCTCCTGTTTTCTCCTGTTTACTCTGGTTTTCTCCCACAATCCACACACATGCAGGTTGGCTAACTGCCATTCCCAAATTGCCCGTAGTGTGTGTGTGTGTGTGTGTGTGTGTGCGCTCTGTAATGGATTGGCACTCTGTCCAGGGTTTACCCTGCCGCTTGCCCTAAATCTCCTGGTATAGGCTCCATGCCCCCGTGGCCCCGTCAGTGTTAATATTGAATATGATCATGGGAATAGGTGTTTATGTGTTTCTAATAAGAGTGAAGGGACATCATAGGCATTTACATTCAGGTGGCTGAAAAGACTAAGTAGTTCCTAAACTTCTAAAATAAGCGACAATGGCTGATGAGGCGAGCCATCACGATACACATCACGGCAAACATCTCAGTGTGTACTTAACCCCAAACTCCGCCGGAAATTCCTCCACTGGCCATCTCTCCCTCTCTCCCACCATGTCTCCCACCATGTCTTGCTCTCGTCGTGAGAAACGCTCGTTTATTTTTAGGCTCTGGGTGGAGGACGGGAGGAGGATGGAGGAAATGCGCTCAAGTCACTTTGCTTTCTTCATCTTTTTCCAATCTCACTTATGAAACACATGGAATCACTCTGACTAAATAGTAGCACACACTCTCTCTCTCTCCTCCGTCTCTCTCTTTTCCCCTCTCGTGCACTCATACACAACAAGCGACGTCAGTTGAAACACAGCTTCTTAAGATAATCTAATACAGGTATAACGTACGGGTCAGGAACCTATCTGAGGCAGAGAGACAAGAGGAGAAAGACAAGTGAAGGAGGAAAGAAAGGAACCAAGAAACCAGGAAAGAAAGGAACCAAGAAACACTCTGTTTAGTGTGCACCTTTAACCAGCTCCACAAGCGTCTTTGGCATGTTTAAAGCTTAAGAGCTCAGCGGCGCGCGAGCGCACACACACACACACACACACACCCCGCCTCCATCCCTCCCTCTCTTTTACAAACAGGCCATTTTATCACTTTGACCAATTTTATGCAGTTTTAACTATGATTAATGTATAAATTTTACAAAACTTCAATAAACACCAGGAACAGTAAAATACAGACAAAAACTAGTCAGTAGAAACATAAATACTTCAGGCTGTGTATATACACAAGTCAGTAACACTGATTGTACCATCACTGAACTCTGTACTAAAGCAGATTTATAGATTTCCCCGTCATTGTTTGGAGGCTCCACATGAGGCAGCTGGGTAAAGTTTCACTCTTCTGTCAACATTACAATCCTGAAGACGCTACAGCTGTTTATACTGTAGTCCTATGCGATTGAGATTAGATTTACACGGCTCCGCAGGATGCAGAGACTCCTTCGTGAATTTATTCCATTCGGATCTGCTGCGTTAGTGTTTTGCTTCCTTCTCCCTCTGTGAGAAAGGTAGTATATATCGTGAAACCTGGCGGCACGTTGGCTTACTGTTGAGCACTGTCGCCTTGCATGTCTGGGGTTCCTCCGAAGGTGTGATTCCCATCTCGGGTCTGTGTGCGTGGAGTTTGCATCTTCTCCCTGTGCTTTGTGGGTTTCCTCCGGGTGCTCCGGTTTCATCCCACAGTCCAAAAGCATGCAGCATAACTGAGTTTCTAAACTGCCTGTAGTCTGATTTGCACCCCGTCTAGGTTGTACCCTGCCTTGTGCCCTAAGTCTCCCGGGATAGGCTCCAGGTTCCCAGCGACCCTGTATACATTATAAAGCGGTCTAGACGATGAGCGAGTAATGATATAAACATGTCCTGAAACCATATTAAGCACAGAATCGAAAAATCATGCAAGCTAATTAAAAGCAAAATTAAATTACTTTACACTTTATACTCAAACGTCCTGCAACATATCTACTTTCAATGCTCTAGAATTACATAAATAAGCATTTGTATTGTTATCAGCATTTTAATAATCTAAGAAATGCACAAACATTATCATAATGAAATATCATTATCAAGTTATCCCAAATCGAGTCAATGCATGACATTTTGTGATGTCAAAATACTCAAATACAAATGAAGATAAACTATACAGATGAAACTGGCTGTTTATTTAACTGATGTCTAGACAACAGAGGAGATGTGTAAAAATTTTATTTTAGACGTCATCACACATTATGAGAGCTATTAGAGCCTCGCAGCTTTCTGCAAAGTGTTTGGTGTGTAAAGAGCGGCGCATTTATTAACGCCCTTGTTCAGGCAAATTATATATCACTCTTGAGATTAAACAGTAAACGCTGATTAAAATGAAGCTCTCCCCTATAGACTAATTCATATGTGAAACTATCATTGAGCGTGATATCGATGTGATGCGGACATGGTGACATAATTAAGCATTGTCCTGAAGGGATTTCTGAAAAGTATTTTTGCACGCATTGCGTCTAGAGTGTTTTATCAGAATTTGGTTATACGGTTTTTAAGGACACGTCCGTGATATGCCGGCTCAGTCATATTAAGCACATCGCTTAATCCGACTACACAGTGAAGGATCAGAGACGACACACGATCAGGAGTGAGAGTAAGAGAGAGGACGCAAATAATAGCAAGTCGATATGATACTCTTCAAGAACGCAAAGCATATTCTTTAGATTCAAAGCAGTTTTAGATTTTCTTGATGAAATTTATTTATGTACAATATGTATAATTATGGGATGCCACAAGGGATCCATACAGTATATTTAATTTGGCACAGATTTCACGACAGATTGTCCTTCCCGCCTCACTACCCTCACCAATTTATCTAAGCTGGGAACCAGCACCAAGAGTGCACCAACTTGTACTGGGGCTAGTGGCTGGGGTTGGTTACATGACTTCGTACTGCACCTTTGCGCCATTAGTCTACCAGGTCAACGTCCTTCTAGTTGAACATATAAGGCCTTCACTTTTTAATAATAAATGATAACCCGACTATCTATGCTTGTTTTGGAATTATTTACTGAGGCTCCAGGTCCCCAGCAACCCTGTATACATTATAAAGCCGTCTACACGACGAGCGAGTAAAACTGAGCTCAAAAACTCGCAATAGCAGGCTAGTGACTAAGAGAAGATGGTACAGTTCTCTCCATTTCTTTATTTCAAACTTGGATAAGTCATGTGAAAAGAAGTCATTACATGCACCTGCACAGCCTTGGTGTGTACATCTGTTTTGTCTAGTGTGTAGCACTATCTCACTCGGGCTCAATGTTTTTGACACAAGAAGAACAAAATACACAGATTAGATCATAAAATACTGTACATGGGGAATATACACTGACCAGGCCAAAAAAAGTTTGACGAAGTGGATTGAACTAAGCAAATAGTTAAGAATTAATGCAGTGATTAATATATATTTCACCAGGCAACAAGTTATTCAACCCTAACAAGATGCAGTGAGTAGCTTCTCATTTTTAAATGTCATGTCAGAAGACATATCCAGTGGTCGTGACTTTGAGAAGGGTCAAAGTATTGGTCTGCATCAAGCAAAAAAAAAAAAACAACTAAGTTGATTGCTGGAACTACTACTGTACATATATATATATATACAGTATATGTACAGTACAGACCAAAAGTTTGGACACACCTTCTCATTCAAAGAGTTTCCTTTATTGGCCTGATTCACACAGTCTCCTCTTAACAGTTGTTCTAGAGATGTGTCTGCTGCTAGAACTCTGTGTGCCATTGACCTGCTCTCTGATCTGAGCTGCTGTTAACCTGCGATTTCTGAGGCTGGTGACTCGGATGAACTTATCCTCCGCAGCAGAGGGGACTCTTGGTCTTCCAAATGTTTTTCCCAATTTTTCGGACTGACTGATCTTCATTTCTTAAAGGAATGATGGCCACTCGTTTTCCTTTACTTAGCTGCTTTTTTCTAGCCATAATACAAATTCAACGAGAAGGTGTGTCCAAACTTTTGGTCTGTACTGTATATAAAAAACTCACCACCATGTTTAATGATGTAAGTAAGAGTATTTTCACATGTACAATACAAAAGGGGGACTTGGACTAAACAGCTGTGCCCTCTTAAGAAAAAAACTTACCAGTGAGGCTAATCTGAAATTGAATATACAACATTTGAAAATGACATAACGCTTTACATTAGATGCAGTGCAGTAGCTAGCTAGTGGGTATAAATTAGCAAATGTAAATTTATTCTCTTAAAGCCGTTGCATAATAAAGAAACATAGGCAGATAATTTTATCCTAAGTCAGGAACACTTGAGCTGTGTCCTAAACTGCATACTAGACTATTAAATCATATGTCAGTAAACCACTGATATCTACTATTTAGTGCAAACAAAAAGCACACAATAGTAATACCTAAGTGTATGCGTGTGTATGTGTGTGTGTGTGTGTGTGTGTGTGTGTGTGTTGTGTGCTTCAGGGAAATGCCTGCCTGAGACACATAATCCTCCAGCATAACCTAAATCACAGCATCTAACACGCACTGACCAGACATACGCACACACCAAGCATGACTTTCATTATTTCCCTAAATGCCACTGGAATGCTCTGAGTGCAAGTGGGCACTGGAAGAATATTCGGAGCTTTAAGGCTCAGTGAGGGACTACTGTATGTTTGACACAGCATTCCACAGCCACCGGCCCCGAGCCACCAGCACCCACCGTTATTGGAGGCCTTGTTGCTAAGCGACACGGGTTGCTACAGAAACATTTATTCAAACGATTGACTGGAAACAACATTGCAACGGTATCTATTTGTAACTTACAGTACTCATGTAATTCATATGCACAGCACTCTCACACAACTCCATGTCCAGAAAGATGAAATCTTCAGAGCAGAAACACACTGAAATAAAACCTGCATCTATCTCTGAAAATAAAATTTAGTTTTTTTAACATGTAGAGGTTGATACTGGGCGGTAATTTAAATGAAGAAATCACAACCTTATCAAAATCGTGGCATTTCGCTTATACTGTAGTTGTTGGCTCATCTTGACCATAAACAATAAATTGAATAATGTGCCACACCCAGGTTGGTAGTAAAGAGTTCAACTTCTATTGCTCTAATAAAGCACATAATATATTATATAAGATAATATTACGGCACACTGTGTGGCCTAAAAAGTGACCGTTTAATAATAATCAAATTTGTGAAATTGGATTACAATCTATTTAACGGCGTATTAAAACAAGGAAGGATGAACCATCAACTTCATTAAAAAAAAAAAAAAATCTCAAATGATCATTGAAGTCGGCTTATAGTTGTTAAGGGCATTTCTACACATACTATGAGGAGAACTCACAGGATTGGGACTAAACAGCTGTGTGACCATAAGAAATCTACTTGTTAGTCAGACCAATCAGAAAAAAGGCTTCAGTTTGCTAGGGAGAATTTGAGCAAAGAGAAAAATCCATTCCAATGCGCTGGCATGTCAGGGTAAGGAGGGAAGCACATGAAATGATGCACTAATTATGCATAGTGGCCAATGTACAAGCCTATGGAGGCAGTGTTAGACTCTAAGCTTGCTTCAATTGGTCGGGTCTAGGCTCTGCAATGTTATGCGGCAATAAAATGAAGTCAGCTGATGACCTGAATGTACTGAATGACCAGGGTATCACATCAATGTATTTTTTCTTCCCTGATGGCACGGACATATTCTAGTACTCGTACTGTAAAAGGGCGGTTCTGGGAACACAAGGAATCATTATACACATGAACTGGCAACAATACTGAACATTGTAATCAAAGCTAAAGGCGGTCGAATTAAATACTTCAGTGTGTAACTTTTTTTTTTTTTTTTTTTTTGGCCAGGCCGTGTTTCTTTAATTTTTAAACAATTTACTTTACATTAAGTTTACAGAGTCACTGGCTTTATATAAAAAGGTTTATATAATTCTAATCCCAACAAATAGTACTACGTACAAAAGTAAAACTAGCATGCTAACCTCACTAATAGGGCTCACTTCAACATTTAAACACTATTGTATATAATATGTCACCTCTCACTTCAATGGTCTAGTATGCAAGATGTATTTTGTCCGGCTACTTATAAATGAATGTTTATCCGTGTTGTTGCATTTTGCTCACTTCTGAGGTGTAACTCCTCACAGCAACGCAAAGTCCCAGGACTGTTCAGTGTGAACTTGCAACACATTTACAGTATGTTCACAATAGTACAATATATGTACAAAAGTGAAGTGTAGCATTGCAGTACGGTAATAGCGCATACACACACACCCAGTCAGTTTAATATCACAACTAACCACAAGAGACACTTTTACTTCAGCCAAGCCCAATACCCCCCTCTCCACACACTGCACAGAAACCAGATATGTAACAACATTACATGCCTTTTAGCTGATTTCATTACCCGACATCTTCAGTTTTTAAAACTCTACTAGTTTTCCCCATTCTGTTCTCGATTTCTTCCTCTACCCCCTTAGTTTTTCTCCAGTCCACTCTATCTATCTATCTCTTTCTCACACATACACACACACAAAATGAAAACAGCCCGACAAATGACTAACTTAAGGTGAATTATTGACAGCAGTTTGGTCAAAGGAGCCTGAGGAATGGACCACACTTGAGAAGAAAGGAGGGGATGTATAAATAACACCCTTGTTCACTTGGATGAGCAATGAAACAAGCCCATAAGCCTTCCTCATCGCCTCTAATACCTCAAAGTCAAATATATGAGTGGGCAGCGCTCCAAGTCCTTCCGTGATAGAGGCGGAAGACCAGCATACGGCGGTGATGGACAGGCAGTAAAATGGCACAACCTCCTGAAATAATACACCTTTCAGATGTTTATAGTGGGACACGGTTTAGAAGCACAGGGTTTAAGATTAAAATTTTTTTTTTTTAAAAACGTCTAAAACGAACCCATCAAACCTGAGGATATGGTGCGATCGTCAGCATTCTTCTGTAAATCTTTAACGCTAATGTGTATCAGTACATGCACGTGTGATGACAATTACAAGTTATGCTACAGGTTATGTATTACTAAGGTTACATGCTAGATAAATCTAAAGAGTGGCATATAAAAGTATATTACATAGGGCTAAATTATTAACTATGTTAGCCCCTAAAAAAGCAGTCTTCTGGCACTGGCTGTTGGATGAGCAATTTTATATATATATATATTTTGGTGTTACTGAACAGTATCTTGGACTGCACTAAAAGATTCATTTTCAGTTCATTTGGATATACACATATGTGTCTATTCAGGTGAAAAGCTTATGTTTGAGAGCTGCAGTTTTCCCCAACCTTGATGGGCTTCCTCCAGGAATTCTAGTTTCCTCCCACAGGCTAATTGGTGTTCCCAAATTGTCTCCAAATTGTGTGAGTGAGTGTGTGTGTGTGCCCTGTGATGGATTGGCACCCCATTTTGTCCCCCAAGTCTCCTGGGATGGGCTCCAGCCCCCCCGCGTCTCTGTATACAGGACAAACTGCTGTAGACAGTGAGCGAGTGCTATAAACCACACACACATACACACACAATGGCATGTTATTCACGGTTTGTTATTCTGCTCATCATAACAGGTTTTTTTTTTTAATGTACAAGCATACCAATTACTCAAAAGTGCACTTTCACTCCACCCACATCCATTTTGATGTAGTTGTTTGTTATTAAAAATAAGCACATCAGACATAAAATGGCAAAGGCTATTGTGTTGTCGAGAATACTTCAACAGGAAATAAAGTTGCCATTAGAACTAAAAAGACAAAGTCTGAAGAGTTTTGAATTGCATAATTACTACATTTATTAATATGGTTTAGCCGGCGACAATTCTGTTAACCCAAAATGATGCACAGAGTAGCTTCTCATTTGCCAAACAACCAAGTTGGAAGACATACTTCATAGCAGTGAAAAAGTTGTTAATGTGTTTCAAAAGGGTCAAATAATTGATCTGTCATCAAGCAAAGAAAACAACTAAGGAGACTGCTGTAAAACCTGGACAGACTTCATGGAAATAAATGTGGGTGGAAATCAATCATAAATTACCATAATTGAAGATCACTTAAAAAAACAACAACAAAAAAAAACATAGTAGAATCAAAGCTAAAGATGTTCCAACTAAATACAGTCATGTACAAAAGTTAGTGCCCCCTCTTTTAATCCTTTTTTTTTTGGAGGTAAAAATGATCTGATCGTAGCTGGTCGTGGCATATACAACCTAGTCGAATAACAACATATAGTTTTTATTCGGATTCAAGAACTCATCATAGTGATTGAGGTATTAAAAAGGAAATGGATGCAGTATCTTGGACTGCACTAAAAGATTCATTAAAAAAAAATAATTTTCACATCATTTGGATGTACATGTGTGTGTCTGTACAGGTGAAAAGCTAATGTTTGAGAGCTGCAGGTGTTCTTGACCAAGCAATTAATAACATGTATTAATACCCCCTCAGAAAATCCTCCAACCAAAACCAAACCACACCTGTGCAACACGACAAAGTGCCAAATTCCTGTCCCGCCTGCCAACCTGCAGCTGCAGGGCCAATTTCATTATGCCTTCGTGCGGCTACTATTGTGAGGATTATTGCTGATATGTCCAGCATGACCCAGCATAGACCCCTGAGGATATAAACGAAGTCTATCCGGACCATTTCATTGCACCCTACTGGGTTAAAATGTGCTATGCAAAACGAAACACACAATGACATCACTGTCTTGATACTAAGGCAAGGCAACTTCCTAGTTGCTTAAGCATAAGTGTATTTAAATGTGCACTGATTAATCATTATTACACAGCCGCTGCAAGCTTTTTTACAGCTTTATGTGACAGACAGTATAGGTTCTAAATTCTGATCGTCTGTGGCACATTCAACGCTGTTGTGAAATCTCTGATATCTGCATTCCTGGGCCTGCTTTACAGTTACTGAATAATGTAACTTAAACTAATTAAACTAACGCATTCTGTTCTGTCTACTGAATACCTCTGGCAAATGTCTTTGGCCATTATGTTGCTTGGCAAACTACACTTTATGGCAGAAGAATTGTAAACATTATTTAAAAAAAATAATAAAAAAAATAAACATCATATTCCTATACCCATATTCTTTTTCTCACCAACTTAAGTTGGGCATTACAGTATATACTACTGAAGGGAAATCTTAATGCTTCAGCATACCAAGATACATTGGGCAATTCTATGCTTCCAACTTTGTGGCAACAGTTTGAGGACGACACTTTTCTATTCCAACATGACTGTGCCCCAGTGCACAAAGCAAGGACTATAAAGATATGGTTTGATGGAAGAACCTGACTGGCCCAACACTCAACCCCTGATCTCTACCCCATCAATCTCCGTTCCAGTTCATCCCAAATCAGTGTCTGACCTCATACAGAATGTACAGAATGCATGGTCAGGAATTCCCACAGAAACGATCCAAAATCTTGTGGACAGCCTTGCAAGTGGAGTGGAAGCTGTTCTAGCTGCAAAAGATGTTGACTGACCTGTCTGCAGTTTCGAATATGAAACCAGTACAAGTCGATATCAACAGCATTGCTAAGGATGCCTAGTCTAGGCCTTCTTGTTACGAACTTGTACTAGTAACAACTCGAAAACTTAAATATATACTTTAAACAGGAAAGAAGTAATATTTGACCTTGATCATATTTGAGTCCATTCCGAAATAATTTTATCTGATCAATACACTGATAATTCAATATCATTGTGATGCACAGGTTCACAGACACCTAAAAACATCACATTTCCGACTGTACTTTTGAATATGTTCTCATTCAAAATGGTAAAAAGTTCTTTTTTTTAATACTTCTGATCCATCACAAAAAAATTTTATAAAAAAAATATATACATAAAAAAATTTATGTATCTTGAGCACTATTCGGACGGGACTAGTTTTACTGATGGATGTTTGAGTTTCTCAGCCGACGCCTGTCATTTCATGTATGGATTCGGACGGGACTAATATCTCCGTGTTTATTACGGAGGTGGGCGTGTCTGTGTTTTTCATGTGGGAAGACCACGTGTTGGGGATGAGGGATGAGGATTTCTACTGGAGCGTAGAAAGCAGAAACTCGAATACCGGCGCGCTAGAGATTGTACGGTAGTTCACGTTGACCAAAACACACAAGAAAACGCGTTTCGAAAAAAAAACATTTTCAGCAAACACAGACATTCGCATTCGGACGGGATTAGATTTCTCAGAGGACCGCCGAGTTTGCTGAAAAACAGTAAGTAATTTGCTCTGGAATTTTCACAGAGGTTGTGTGAGAAAAAGACAGACATGGCTGACTCGGACAGGATTAAAATCACAAAGTACCTCTGTGAAACAGAAATTTCTCTAACGTCCCCCAGTAAAACTAGCCCCGTCCGAATAGTGCTTTGTATGTATTTGAAACTAGAGAGTAGCTGAGGTTGATAAACTGGATTTCACTGCTCAGGCTGACAGTCTGTCTATTTCTACCTCTGTTTTCTTCCCCCAAACATTTAAGAGTGTTTCTGGAGGCGTGTGGGTGAAGCTTTGACTGATCCGTCATAAAATTAACACCACTGCCAGGTACACTGAACAAATGTGATCAGCAGTTGTATATCAGTAAACTGGTGACAGGATCATGGACACCCCAGGCTTTCCCATGGACCAAAAGCCAGCCCGGTTGGCGCAGTCCCATCAAAAGGCCATCACAAAACCGCCAAAAAAGTAAATGCTGGGCATAACAGAAAGGTATCAGACCAGTTAGCACATCACGGTCTGCTGCGCATGGTGCTTAGCAGGCAGAGAGTTCAATTTGCCTGTTATCCAAAGTGAACTGTTTATCCGGCCTCCAAATTCCCCAGATTCCAATCTGATCAAGCGTCCGTGGGCTGCACCAGACAAACAAGGCCCCACCCTGCAACTCGCGGCACCCAAAGGATCCACTGCTAACATCCAAGTGCCAGACAACACAACACAACACATCACCAAAAACCCCATGGAGCCATGTCCGAGTGGCCAGAGTCACCCCACAGGGGAATCTAAAACTAGGTAGTTTTAACAGTAATGGTGTTAAAGTTATGACTGATCAGTGTATAATAAAACAAAATCCTGGTCTATGCCATGTCAACTGTGAAGTCAAGCATGAAAAAGATACAAAAATTTCAGGAGCACAAAAAAAAAAAAAAAAAAGATAGTAGTGCCTGACCAAATATAATAATAGCACTTGTCTAGAGAAGAACTTGATGTGCCTTCCTGTCAAGAACGACTTCCTCTACACAGCCTCCTGCTGTCCACTTCCTGCGCGACACATCCTACTACGCGATGAGTTCGCACAAATACAAGAGTACAAATCACTTATCATTGTTACACACACACACTTTTCATTTTGTAAACTCTCCAGAAATTGTCACTTTTCGCTACATTTTTGAGCAACTCATACCCTGTAATTACTCATGTAAGGCTCTGGTTCTTGCTCAAGTGGGTAATAACCAGTGGGCTGAGTAAGAGCAGAGACATGTTTGGCGCACTAGACGAGGGGTTAGAGAGCTTGGCCTGGGATTGACTTGGCTAGAAAATGCATTCACTTATTACTACAGATGAAGAGAAGAGGCAGCGGGTTCACTGTTCACCAAAAGAGGAAGAGGAACACACCGCCAACAATCTTAACGTCCAATCAAAGCATGGCATCTCCTTTGGCATTTAACACACATCTGTTCTTCACATGCTTCAAGGTGTCTCTTGACATCAACTCAGGATGACATCACCAGGAGACGTTGAAAGTGAGCGAGAGAGAGAGAGAGAGAGAGAGAGAGAGAGAAGCTGTAACATTTCTTGTAGATGTCAAATTCAGGATTTGTGTTTCTGTTGAGAAAGTAAAGCAGTGCACATGGCTCAACTGCACAATCTCATGAACAATGCACACGCATGCACACATGGAATTTAAAATAGAACGGTATGGGAAAAAAGATCTAGGTTCTCTTTACTTTACATACAGTGAAGCTGGATGATTTGACTTTCTGTTTTTAGGCTAGCAAAATGACCTGCAGATTATGAACCGACCTTGAACTTATTTATTTATCATAGAAGATTGAGTGGTATCATCAAACACGGAATCATTGCCTTTAGTAATCAGCATATTAGGTTTACACCGCTGGGATTTGCAGTATAAAGTAAAAGGCTATAAGGGAAATAAGAAAGATTTCTTTTTATTATTAGGCATCTCGCAGACTGCATCAGTTCTATTACTACATCACGTGTGCTGTTATATGATTCACTATGGGATTGTGTTTTGAACACGCAGTTGATTGTTTTCCTTTTTCCGGCATATTTTTTCCTGTTGTATCACAGTAACAACTCACTATGTTGTTGCATAGCTCACTACACAAAATTTATTAGGGAATGACAAATCATATACACTCACCTAAAGGATTATTAGGAACACCTGTTCAATTTCTCATTAATGCAATTATCTAATCAACCAATCACATGGCAGTTGCTTCAATGCATTTAGGGGTGTGGCCCTGGTCAAGACAATCTTCTGAAATCCAAACTGAATGTCAGAATGGGAAAGAAAGGTGATTTCAATTTTGAGCGTGGCATGGTTGTTGGTGCCAGACGGGCTGGTCTGAGTATTTCACAATCTGCTCAGTTACTGGGATTTTTACGCACAACCATTTCTAGGGTTTACAAAGAATGGTGTGAAAAGGGAAAAACATCCAGTATGCGGCAGTCCTGTGGGTGATAATGCCTTGTTGATGCTAGAGGTCAGAGGAGAATGGGCCGACTGATTCAAGCTGATAGAAGAGCAACTTTGACTGAAATAACCACTCGTTACAACCGAGGTATGCAGCAAAGCATTTGTGAAGCCACAACACGCAAAACCTTGAGGCGGATGGGCTACAACAGCAGAAGACCCCACCGGGTACCACTCATCTCCACTACAAATAGGAAAAAGAGGCTTCAATTTGCACAATCTCACCAAAATTGGACAGTTGTAGACTGGAAAAATGTTGCCTGGTCTCATGAGTCTCGATTTCTGTTGAGAAATTCAAATGGTAGAGTCAGAATTTGGCGTAAACAGAATGAGAACATGGATCCATCATGCCTTGTTACCACTGTGCAAGCTGGTGGTGGTGGTGGTGTAATGGTGTAATGGTATCTTTTCTTGGCACACTTTAGGCCCCTTGGGCATCGTTTAAATGCCACGGCCTACCTGAGCATTGTTTCTGACCATGTCCATCCCTTTATGACCACCATGTACCCATCCTCTGATGGCTACTTTCAGCAGGATAATGCACCATGTCACAAAGCTCGAATCATGTCAAATTGATTTCTTGAACATGACAATGAGTTCACTGTACTAAAATGGCCCCCACGGTCATTAGATCTCAACCCAATAGAGCATCTTTGGGATGTGGTGGAACGGGAGCTTCGTACCCTGGATGTGCATCCCACAAATCTCCATCAACTGCAAGATGCTGTCCTATCAATATGGGCCAACGTTTCTAAAGAATGCTTTCAGCACCTTGTTGAATCAATGCCACGTAGAATTAAGGCAGTTCTGAAGGCGAAAGGGGGTCAAACACCGTATTAGTATGGTGTTCCTAATAATCCTTTAGGTCAGTGTATATTTTAATCAATTTATAAATTACTTTCATATTGGATTTTTGGCGCACTTTGCAGTCCATCACCTACGTTTCTAGCAGCTACAGCAATTTCTTCTCTTTTTTTCCTTTGTATTTGTCTTGAAATTATAGAAACAGAGCTTGCTTGCTGAGAAATGCAGAAATCCTCTGTCCTGAAAACTTAAATTTACAGGATAATCTCTGACTGTTACAGAGTGCTGACACAGATGCTAATGTTTTTAACCTCTATATGAATCCTTCATGTTTCCTTTAGTCCCTGTCTAAGATGCAACTATTACAATGATAATGTATCAGTATGAGTGTAGTAATGCAGTATCAAGCTGTGATTTGCATTACAGTTGATGTACTGTACCTGTCCAAACCATGCTACCATCAACACCTACTGAGAATGATGTAAGAACCGCCCATTTACAGTAATTCTGTAATTCTATACTGTTTCTATTCTCTTTATCCTGAACATGGTCGCAGGACGCCTCTTCCAGGGAGACTCGGTGAACCCAAGGTGGGATACAACCTCGACAGCGTGCCGATTCAATGAGCAGCTCACACACTCATTCACACACACTCTGGGAGGAAACCTGGAGTACCCAGTGGAAACCAACAAAGCATGGGGAAAACCCTTGACCCGGGAGGTGCGAGGCCACGCTGCTAACCAGCACGCCACTGTGCTGAAATACTACTTTAAACCATTTGACATATCACATCCAACCAATAATATACACGGTTCACTTCTAGGCTTGAATTGTTTTTTCACTACAATTAAACCGCAATGGTTCGTATCTGGATTTTTCTTTTGCCACATTTATAACCAATAAAAAGAGTTTTATGAGCCTGGGTTTAACCCTGCGTATTCTTCAGCCAACTTTTTTCATACTTCTTTCAGTAAGCCATACCAAAGAGCCAAACAAAGCAAGTTTTGCTCTTGTTCAGTCTTGGGTAATCAAAAGTTGCAGACAGAAAATACTTTCTACTTTCTAAGTACTTTTTCCTTTTTTTTTTTTATGGCAGAATTTTTTTCATCCTTTTTATAAGGATGCTGGTCTGATAAGATGTGCGTGCTTAAGGCATTTAATCAGGGTGTAAAATGTTTTTTTTTTTGGTTTCTGCCTTGGCACGGTGGTGTAGTGGTTAGCACTGTCGCCTTGCACCTCCAGGGCCTGGGTTCGATTCCCAGTCAGACTCGATTCCCGTCTCTGTGTGCATGGAGTTTGCATGCTTGGTGGGTTTCCTCCTGAATGAGTGTGTGAGTGTATGTGTGTGCCCTTTCCAGGGTGTACCCCACCTCGTGCCCTAATCTCCTGGGATAGGCTCCAGGCCCCCGTGACCCTGAATACAGGATGAAGCAGTATAGAAGATGAGTCAGTGAGTGGGTTCTGCTCTGAAGCTGTCAACTTTGAGGTTATATTAAGCTTCCCATCTTTAACAACAAATCCTGCCTTCTGCATTACGATTGGTTACAAACATTCAGTCTCGTCTATGATTGGTTGGATGCTGTACTGTGCGTGAAATAGTGGACCAATCAGTGCCCCTTCCTCAGTCAGAGACCCAGTGGATAAAAGTGAATAAAAGGTGTGAGTTGTTCTGACTGATCACCTAATGTAATCCCTATACATATATTCCAACAAGAGAGAAACAATACAATCAATTAATTGCATGGCTAATATTTAATTAGTGAAAGTGATTTAATTATAATTTTTCTTTTTTCTCAATTTTTTAAATTCTGACTGAAAATTAATTCCCATCAGGCCGGATCGTGTCAGTATGTTCCGAGTGAGGTGTTTACATGATGGGTTTTTATTACAATTAGTATGCCTATTAGTAGCGGAATATTAGGGTCCATGTAAACACACCTAATGTTTTAAGTACACTTCCTATGCAGAAACAATGATAGCCTCACCCTGTGTGTTCTGTCCCGGTTTCAAGAAAGAAAAAAAAGAAGAAGAAAAAAATAACAGAAGTCAGCTTGCGAAACTGTCTGTTATTCCCGACTGCATTTTAGACTCTAAAGACACGTCACATGGCTAGACCTGGTAACCTACTGGTCACCTCCTTTAAAGGACATGTCTTTCATCCGAATGAAATCACATCATAAGAGCTGTTTCTTTTCATATATCTGTACAAAGTAAACTGTAGCCTTTGTACTCCGTGCATGGTGTTTCTTCTCTGAGGTGATTTGGATTTTTGGATTTCTTTACAAAAACAGGCCTATACACTCACTGGCCACTTGATTACAAACACGTGTTCAACTGCTCATTAACATAACCATACCATTCACATGGCAGCAACTTAATGCATTTAGGCATGTACAGTAGGCAAGGTCAAGACAATGTGCTGAAGGGCAAACTGGGCATCAGAATGGGAAAGAAATGGGACTGAAGTGACTGAAGATAGCAAGGTTGTTGGGAAGTATTTCTGAAATTGGGATCATCTCGTTACACCTGAAGTTTTCCAAAAAGCATTTCTGAATGGGCTACAGAGGTAGAAGTCGGCCAATCGCATGGGCTCACCAGAATAGGACAATAGAACATTTGTCTCGATTTTTGCTGTGACATCTGGAGAACAGGTTCAGAATTTGGCATAAATAACAGCGCTACAAACGTGCACCTAATAAAGTGGCCAATAAGTGGATATGGTTCACTAGATAGGTGGAAGGTACATGCAAATTAATCTGTTAAGAATTATTATTGGCTGCTCAAATAGAGAGAAATGTGCACATCTACTGTACATTGGAACAGACTGAAGCGATTAAGACCGAGCTAAATCAAATTTCAATTCAGGTTCAATTCAGGGTCATTCTGTGAATATTCCTTTATAAAGCAGAATCATTGCATTCAAATGTGTCTACATTTGAATCTGATCATTTTCACTGTGGGAATTTATGGATGGATTCTGCATATTCTGTGCAAATACTACGTGGAGAAAAAAAAGCTCACAGTGTGCATGCTTCACAGTTCAATCCTTAGTTACTGGGTTACTGTCCATGTGGCGTCCTTGTGGCTGTGAGACATTCGTCTAGGTTCTTCCCATTTGGTTAAAACATGCCAGTAGGTGGACTGTTTGTGGGACAGGCTTCGGATTCACCAAACCCTGACTGGGATAAAATGCCTACTGAAAATATAAAGAAATTAATTTCTACGATTTCGTTGACTCGTCTTTGATTTGGTACGTTTTTGACACTGGCGAGCTCCAAGACTAAAATTCAAGCACTGGATGAAACACAACCTTCTCTAACTTCTGGTAATGTTGCCATTTTACGGTCTATACATTACAGATGTACAAAAAAGTCTATATTCGTCTTGTGCTGAATATTCTGGTGTACGCCGTGACCGATTATAGTCGCATGACCAACAGCAAAGTCAAACATCGGCTCGGATGGAATTTAATGAGAAAACATGCTGATAGTTTTCGGACTTTGACGTCAAGAGTCTGTTTGAAATTATGCTCACACAGTGACATACACTTAAGACTATGAGGCCCAAACATAACACAGTGCCTCTATATTTGGTTTGCAGTTTCTTCTCTAAATAATGATGGCATCAGGAGAGGCTGAGGGACGAGGCAAAGAAAAAACACCAAGATTTGAACAAGATGGAATAAGTAACTCCTTACCAAACATCCAAGACACAGGTGTATGATTTTTTTGGATTATTATAATTTAAAATAATTTTAAAAAAATATTTTCCTCTTTTGCCCATTTTCAGTCCACTATCAAGTCACAGCTACCAAAGAAAGGCCTAAGATGAAGAATGCGATAGCTTCGCCTGCTCCTGAGAAGGCAGCTGACCGCTTGTTTTCAATGTTTGCACTGATTTTCTCCCTATTTAGTCATATCCAATTCCCATGTCTCTGTCTCCCAAAAAGGTGACAACTACTAACCAGGGAGAGCGGACAGTATCACGTGGTTCCTTCGAGACGTGACGCCAGCCGATCCCATCTTTTTGAACTGCTCATACTGTGCAACGCAGGAAACGGCATTAAGAAAGAAGAAAGCGCTATCCATCCCCTCTGATTAAGTGAGCTCACTATAGCTAGAGGACATTGGGGCCTCGGTTTTATAAGGATCCAGCAATTTTGAATCTAGCACTGAAGATTAGTTTGGATCCTGTCGCCCCCATCCAATCTCATGCGTTCATTCAGGTTTGTTGACCGTGAACTGGCTGGCCACTTTATGTGCTTTCATATCTATGTTATGCGGTCATAGCTAGTCGTGCCAGAGACCCTGCTTGCACTCTGCATAAAATGTACATTGACCTTATCCATTACATAACTGCGAGTATACCTCATAATGTCTCTCTCTCTCTCGTGCGCGCACGCTAAATATGGGCCTCTCGTGGTACTGAGATAGTGCTCCTGACTCATTCTGCTCTCTGCACCGGCCAGATTCAGTTTGATGCCTTATTTCTGTTTGAAGTTCTCATCACATGGAGTCCAAACCCTGCTGCTGAGGATGGTTACATTCAGAGGCAATGAAGATGGTTTTGGACTGCACTTGATGTACATGTTTTTGCTTTTACTCTTTCAGTTTTGGAACTGAAATTGCCGTGAAAAACCTCAAACCCAAGTCTCTATTATTGAACAGTTGGTAACCTTAAATAACTAGATTTCACACAGCTTAATAAATTTTTTGAAATGAAAATGTAATTTCCAGTTGGACTTGCACAGTTGATCTATATACACTTACAGAAGAAATTTAATTATGGTCATGGTGGTATCACACAATAAGTATGCGCCCCCTTTTGAGTCTGGTTCCTCATAAGGTTTCTTCATCATGTAGTCTCAAGAGTTTCTCCTTGCCACCATCCCATCTGGCTTGCTTATTAGGGACAAACCGGTAAATCTAGAATTATTGCTTTTATTTGAACTTTTGTTCTGAGCTTGCATTAAGTGGTTGAAACAGATGAAAGGGGAATATAAAAAAATGAAAACTCAAAAACTCATGGAACAGGCCTGGACAAAAATGATGGTACCCCTAACTTAATAGTTTGTTGCACAACCTTTTGAGGCAATCACTGCAATCAAACGATTCCTGTAACTGTCAATGAGACTTCTGCACCTCTCTGCAGGTATTTTGGCCCACTCCTCATGAGCAAGCTGCTCCAGTTGTTTCCGGTTTGTTTGAAGGGTGCCTTTTCCAGACAGCATGTTTCAGCTCCTTCCAAAGATGCTCAATAGGATTGAGGTCAGGGCTCATAGAAGGCCACTTTAGAATAGTCCAATGTTTTCCTCTTAGCCATTCTTGGGTGTTTTTAGCTGTGTGTTTTGGGTCATTGTCCTGTTGCAAGACCCATGACCTGCGACTGAGACCCAGCTTTCTGACACTGGCCAGCACATTTCTCTCTAGAATCCCTTGATAGTCTTGAGATTTCATTGTACCCTGCACAGATTCAAGACACCCTGTGCCAGATGCAGCAAAGCAGCCCCAGAACATAACAGAGCCTCCTCCATGTTTCACAGTAGGGACAGTGTTCTTTTCTTGATATGCTTCAAGTATAATTAGCAAAATTTGCCTTGGCAAAAAGTTCAATTTTTGTCTCATCTGTCCATAGGACATTCTCCCAGAAGCTTTGTGGCTTGTCAACATGTAGTTTGGCATATTCCAGTCTGGAATATTTTATTTTTTATGATTTGTTTTCATCAATGGTGTCCTCCTTGGTCGTCTCCCATGTAGTCCACTTTGGCTCAAACAACGACGGATGGTGCGATCTGACACTGATGTTCCTTGAGCATGAAGTTCACCTTGGATCTCTTTAGAAGTCTTTCTGGCCTCTTTTGTTACCATTCGGATTATCCGTCTCTTTGATTTGTCATCAATTTTCCTCCTGCGGCCACGTCCAGGGAGGTTGGCTACAGTCCCATGGATCTTAAATTTCTGAATAATATGTGCAACTGTAGTCACAGGAACATCTAGCTGCTTGGAAATGGTCTTATAGCCTTTACCTTTAACATGCTTGTCTATAATTTTCTTTCGACTCTCCTGAGACAACTCTTTCCTTCGCTTCTTCTGGTCTATGTTGAGTGTGGTACATACCATGTCACCAAACAACACAGTGACTACCTGGAGCCCTATATATAGGCCCACTGACTGATTACAAGATTGTAGACACCTGTGATGCTAATTAGCGGACACACCTTAAATTTACATGTCCCTTTGGTCACATTATTTTCAGTATTTTCTAGGGGTACCATCATTTTTGTCCAGGCCTGATCCATGAGTTTATTTTTTTTAAATAATTCTGTTGAAGCATGGTTGAAATGCAATGTCTGACTTTCATTGGTTAACATTCATAGATTTTTTTTAAATTATTACTTTTGTCAGATTAAAGTTATTTATGTGACCATTGTGAGTTTTTCTTTCATTGACCGAAGGGTACCAACAATTTTGTCCACGTGTGTAGCATATGGGTAGCCTAGAGGAACATGACTTTATTAGCAGTATGCGGAAAAATGCAAAATGAAGCAATGTAAAAGAACGTCAGGAAAAAAAGTGAAGTGCAGCCTGTGATAAAAGGAAAATCAATGAGTTGTACGAAGAAAAAGAAAAACAAACAGAAAGTAGGAAAAAGAGAAAGATTGAAAGAAAGTAGTGTCCGTCTCTCTCTCTCTCTCTCTCTCTCTCTCCCTCACTCCTAATATGGCAGCTTTCTGACTGACTCTAAACCATGCGGGCTTTGGCCCGGAGTGTGCTGCTCTCTCAGAGCGATTAGATCAGACTCCCTCCCTTGATTTCTCTCGTTCCCTCCTCCGTTATTCCCTGCCCCCATGTCCCACTAAAAGCTCCCCAGCCTTCCACACCCAGCCAAACACAAGCTTAGTCCTGACATCATACTCACTGAACCAGAAACCAAGGCCACAAATACGAGTCTCTTAAACAGAAAACAGAAGCCCATGATAACGGCAATGCAAACAAACCAAACCTTAAAAATGGTAAAGAAGAGCAGATCTCCGAAGCCGAACTCAAAATCAGCTCAACGTAAACCCAACATTTAACACACAACATCAGAAACAAACCAAAAAAAAAAAAAACCTTGGATCCTACTGAAAACCTTTAGTATAATGTTTGAACTTGGAAAAAAAAAAAAAAGAAAAAAAAATTCACAGAAAGTCTAGAACCCCAATCCCAAAAGTCCACTAAAGTCAAGACCACCCAAAAATAAGGCCACAATTCCCATGTTATAAATCCAGAACCCAAAGCTTAAAACAATCTATAAACATACATTATTAAACATAAACACGCCTAGAAAATAACCATAATAATTGTTTTTTTAATCAGTCAAAACATTTGTGTTATTCGATTTGTGCATTTGATGAAAACTTTTTTAACTAAAAAATCTAATAATCCATTAAATCTACTAAAAAAAGATTTATCACCAAAAATCTTTCAATCACCAAAGCTCAAACCCAGGGGCCAACCCCCCAGGTCTCAAAATCCTGTATCCAAATCCTTTGAATACCAAAAGGAATCATGACACCAAAACTCTGAACTGAGTATAAGAAAATCCCAACAGCAAAATCATAAAGAGGGAGTGAGATTATATCTCGCAGGTGGTGTTTATAGATATTAAGGACTTGGAAAGGATAGAATCACATCTCTGAGCATTTGTTTGGAGAAAAAAAAAAACTCGGGGAAAGAAGAAATTTCTCCATTTGGAGAGCCCCATGTTTCTTACCCAGGGGGCATTGGCTGAGCCCCAAGATACTGGATCCTACAAAGGAATCCAGGTGGTACAATATAAATGCTTTAATCGTGTGCAGCCATGCAGGCGAGCATGCACGCGCACGCACGCACACACACACACACAGTGCCAGAATAGGTGTGGCCAAGATGAAGATTCAGAAGTGTAAAATGTAAGGCACATATTATTATCACAGTTTTTGAGGGTCTTAGAGGGGATTTATGTTGCCACCAGTTCCATTTTTAAAAAGTACAAAAGCAAAGGTCAAGAAAAAATAGAAGGGTGTGTGTTTTTTCTTTCTTTCCCTGAGTAAACTTTATTCCCATGGTCATATTATTCAACTCCCTATTTATAGAAAGGCCTTGTCTCTCGTCTGCTGAAAACAGCGCTTTTCCCTCAAGAATCTTCGGCACATCACCATGGCAGCAAAACGGATAAGCAGCTGAACTAAAGCAGCATGGAAGGAGGCAAATTATCAGGGAACTAAAGAGACAACAAGAGTCGGGTCAATGGGCGACAGACTGAGAGAACAAGTGCTATTAAATCTTGAACTCGCTGCCGAAAATGGCCTTGAAGTTCTGATGTTGAATGCACTAGACACACAATGGCTACACTTTTCAACATGCTATTTTAGGACAGGGAAAGAGACAAAGAGAGAGAGAGGGGGAGAGCGAGAGAGAGATGACAAAAATGGAAAAAAATTAACAAAGCTCAGGCTGACAGGATATGGGAAAGTGATTTGCTTCTAAAAGCACAAAAAGTACACAAGTATCCATTTATTCTCTTCTCCTCCATGTGAGATATGCAACACTAGAGAAAGTGACAGGGCCTCAGAGAGAAAGCAACATGGAGAAAGAAACACATCATCATCATGAGAATACTCATCTGTTGATGAGCCAATACCAAGCAGAGAAACAGAATCTTCCTGGTGTGTGTGTGTGTGTGTGTGTGTGTGTGTGTGCATTGTTTACATTGAGGATAAATATTAAGCTTCCAGTGAAATATGTAGTTTCTTGTAGCATATACGGCCTAAAGCCATGGACAGAGATCGCATGACCGGTCACAGGATAACTCAATGATATCAGCATTTCGGCACCACCCACTCACACACACACACACACACACTGCACTCAACACATTAAGACCTGTTTAACAACTTGAAAATGACCACACAACAAGCTCAAAGTCACACTCTCATACCCGCAGCACTGTGTACTGTGTGATGGCCAGAAAAGTTAGCACGAGCAAAAGGGTGGAAACTGACCAGGAAACAAATTGGGTGAAAATGGGTCCGAAATGCTCTTTTTTCCAGTTGGTACCAATCAAGACCCACCAAAAGCCCAAAATTTTAACTCCTAACCCTAAAACCCAAAGCCCATCACCAACCATCCTGAAGTTGTAATTCAACAGTAACAGCTTAGGACCCAAACTTGATAATGATACAACCCCAATTCCAAAAGCCCAAAGATAGAAAATCAATCCAAAACCAAAAACAGAAGGAGGAACTCAATCTCCAACCAACACCAAACGCATTTTTAAGTCCAAAATGCTGTTTTAGGTCACTCCTAATCACAGGTACTGATTTATAGATTTACGGATCCGATTTTCAGTTTGGAGCTTTTGCAAGCCTAGAATCCATAACCATGATGAGATCAAAATAAGAAAGAATCCAGAAACCAAAATCTAACACACCAGACTCTATAGCAACCAAAGAGCACAACCTTAACATCACAACCCAAGTGCATATCCAACATTTAACACCAAGAATCCAAAACCTAAACCCCAGGAGCAAAGATCCCGTACCATCCTGTAGACACATGGGAAAAATCCAGAACAAGAAAAAAAGCTAAACCTTACATCTAATCAAGCGTCTATAACCCTGAAGCCAGAAAGCATGGAACACAATCCAGATCTTAAATCCCATACGTGAAATCAAATCAAATTACATCATACTAACACTCTAGAGCAATTCATCAGGAAAAACTAATATTTGGAATAAAAGTTTGGGCCTGGGGTTACTTATACCACATCGATTTGACAGCATTTATGAAAGTTATTTTAATAATAAAATTTATTTTATACTTAAACATTTAATATTTATTTATTACATATTTATTTTATATACTTATATTTCAATGTTGGACAACATCTACAAGACACGTTTGTTACCACTCTCTTTCTTTCTTAAAACAAAATTGTCATTTTATTAAAGATCCAGAAAGCACACACTCTTAGAAATTTTCTATGCTGGAAACTTCATAAAGCACTATACTTGTTATAAAGCTCCGACACTCAAGCTCTGGCACCTTCTACAGTATAAATGCCTCCTAATAATTGTTATTCAAATTACAACATGGGGGGTGTACGCCATACAAGTCCTTGTTATTTTATAAACTATAAATAATTCTCAATATGTTTATACTATATTATTCAATTATTGTGCAATTATTATTCTAAAATAGTAAAAACGGTAAAGATTGAAACCCTTTTATGGGCAAAGGTACAACCAAACTATGCCTGGTAATATATGATTACATCATTATGGTTTTCTGATAAAAACACCACTACTGGAAACTTGCATATTGGTGTAAATACGTAAAAAAAAAAAAAAAAAGTTTGACCTTCAAACTGCTGTGCAAAGTTCATTCTGGCCATCAGTTAGACGTTAACAAGTCTGACTTCATGGTGAAGGAAGAGCAGGTAGAAGAGCATTGAGTGAGTGATTAACAAACCCATCATAGGATCAACCTGCAAGAGTTTAAAAAAGTGGAAAGCAATATGATTATAGTGGCTTAACTAAAAGAAAAAAAATCTCTCCAGAGTTGAGGTTATAGATTTTATAGGGCATGCTGGTCTAAGCAGCAGGAGCAGTTCTTTGTCCTGTTGGACTGACGATGAAAAAAGAAAAGCATTTCAATCATTAAACCGTGAAAAGTCACCTGATGTCAGATGGTTACGTTGCCTTACTTACACATGAAGATATCAAATTTTCCCCATCTGTGAGGTGCAAATTTAAAGATAAGAAGGTGTTCCTCTGTCCAGTGTTCAACAAAAGACTTAAGTGTAACCATCAAGGATAACCAGTTTCATATAGGAGTTTGTAAAGTGTAAGTGTACATACACTGACACAGCCTATTTAAACAGGTAAACTTGGCAAAAGAAAAGAAAAGAGAGAAATATGTCCAAAAAAAAATCGTGATTCTGAGACTTGATACTATACATGTTTGCTAACAAAGTGCATGGGCATTTGTTTAAAAATGGACGATACTCTACAGTATACGTTTCATTCACTATGCAAAGTGTTTTTGCATTCGATGACTGAAATTGCCCTTTTAAAAAAAATGCTTTCAGGATAAAGATATTGAGAAATGTTATTTTCAGCACTGACCAGACAGAGAAAACCGAGTTTTTGGCTTGTGCACCGTCTCTCTTCTGCTTAAAGTAGGAAAAAAAAAAAAAAAAAAAAGCCTTTTTAAAAAAAAAAAAAAAAAAAAAAAAAGGCTTTTTAGCCTTTTTTTTTAAAGCCTTTTTTTACGGCTTCTGCTTGTCGAACTTAGCTTTATGTTAGAGTTACATCACTGTCAGTTGGTTTTTGCGTTACCATGTTGGCAGGTGTCACAATACTCGAAAGTCACAGTTTAGTATAAAACCTACATCAGTTTTAAAATTATGGTTCAGTAAGCCTTCGTTCACTAAAAAAAACAAAACATACCTTGTACAAATTTGTGAACAGTAGCAAGCTGGCCAAAATTTCCTGAACACACGACGTATGCACATTAAGGCACGTACACTATATGGACTATGGACAAAAGTATTTGTCTAAACCTGCAATGACATTGTATGCAAATACACATACTTCAAAATGCACTTGGTCCCCATTTTGCAGCTATAACAGCTTCCACTCTACTTCCACAAGCTGTCCACCAGATTTTGGAGTGTTTCTGTGGGAATCCGTGCCCATTCATTCTGTTGAGCATTTATGAAGTCAGGCACTGATGTTAGATGAGAAATTGGAGGTTCTACTTCATTCCAAAGGTGACTAATGGGGTTGAGGTCAGGGCTCTGTGCGGGCCAGTCAAGTCTTTCTATACTGAACTCATCAAACCATGTCTCAATAGTCCTTGCTTTGTGTACTGCGACACAGTCATGTTGGAATAAAAAAAGGGCCTTCTCCAAACTGTTGTCACAAAGTTGGAAGCATAGCATTGTAATAGATGCTGAAGAGTTAAGATTGCCCTTCACTGGGCATAAGGTGACTGATTGAAACACCTGACTTCAATATTTAACAGGTTTGGTCAAATACTTTTGTCCATATAGTGTTAATTTTTATAGTTTTTTCAAAAAAAGAGGGGGGAAAAAAAACCATACTAAAATACCCTAACGCCAGTTTTTTCCTCGTTTACAGTGGGACGTCAAGTAGACATGGAACGAAACGTCGTCAAACTTCTTACCTTTAAATGAGTTATAATTTATATAGAAGTATTAGCTTTAGATTAATCAATATACAGACATATTTGTTTAAAAAAAATTAATCACTATGAAGTTTGATGTTTGAGAAAAGAAAACTTACTTCAGTCGGCTTAATTAGCTGCTTAGCATGTTCGCTAACAAAATCCGAACATACTGTAGCAGTGGCCAGTTTCCCACTCAGTCTGCTTAACACTGAAGAGTCGAGAATTATGTCATTCTGACTGGTAAATTATCGCTTAGAATGGAATACTAAATTGGATTTTAAATAAAACTTGTACATCTGACGTTTAAAACCTGTATAAATTCCAAGTCATCAGAGATGTGCTGCCTGATAGTTTAAAGTAAAAGAACCAATTGTCCAAAAGTGTCTG
Organism: Clarias fuscus; assembly: GCA_030347435.1. NCBI lineage: Eukaryota > Metazoa > Chordata > Actinopteri > Siluriformes > Clariidae > Clarias > Clarias fuscus. The sequence continues at coordinate 28,575,439 of CM059210.1, read as the reverse complement.
TTCAATGACACCAACATTTACTGTATTTATTTCCACCATTATAAAAGGAAAGTGTTTGGATAGATTTATTTAAGCATTCGTCCGCTCGCACAGGAAACCCTGTAACACTCTGGTCCGTTAGTGCTGGTTTCAAATAGTTTTCTTAGCTGCAATTTATGAGCATGCAAATACCAAACTGATGCAGACCAGAATTTTTATTCTTTGTTTCAAGACAGTCAGTTTTATAGCAGTTGAACGAACTCAGGAATAAGTTTCAACAAGTTGCTGAATCACGCCATGAGGTTCTTTTTTTTCTTTTGTTTTTCCCTTCATGAGTTTAGTCTGAGTGGAGGAAGTGAATGGAGACGTTCCTGAACGTGAAATTAATTTACTGTGCTTGAAGTGAGCTGCCAAATATGAGTCCCGATGATAAGTAGAGCCAGTATAAAGTAAGCAATTCATATGGCCAACAAGAAACAAAATGAAAATAACAGAGAGAGAGAGAGAGAGAGAGAGAGAGAGAGAGAGAGGTATACTTTCATATCAGCAAAGTTGTTCTTTCCCTTAGCAACTTTGTCCTTTATGGAATGGCTGCTGTTCCACACAATGAGAAGCAGATGTGGGCTGGCTGATGAAGTTGGATTCAGGGATAAAAATAGGCCTGGGTAGAAGAACAGCATAGTTCCATAGGTGGAGAAACTATACTGGTTTCACAGGAGGGGTATACGGTACAGTACCTCCACCCTCAACTTGAGATCTAGTGAATGTAAGATGAGTTATAGGTATGAGTTACAAATATTTCACATTTAGCAACGCATTCAATGAACACTTGTACCATGTAGATCTGGGCGGAGCCATCCTGGAAGAGATCACTTCCATCAGGATTGAAAAGGTTTGTCATAGGATAAAGGTGATTTTAAAGGGTGTTATTGTTCAAAATGCAAAATGCAACATATAAATAAATAAATAAATAAATGAATAAAAACACGTACACAGTTTAACAGTGCCACATTTTCGCTTTCGTTTGTCAGCAGTATAAAATAATGCAGAAATCTGACTTGTAGTTCTGTCCACCTGAACTATGAAACAGATACTACAAGAACTGACAAAAAAAAAAAAAAAAAACACACACACACACATTTCCTCTTTTTACACTCACAGTGTTCCAGGTTCTACAAACCGTAACTACGGTTTATGCAACAGATGCACACAACCTCCAGGAAAAGCAGGCCATGATAAACACAGCTGCTCTGACCATGTAAACAGTAAACAACCTAAAAGAATAAACAACCATAAACACTGAAGGAGATGAAAGTGTACAAACAGTGGCAGTTTTCTGGTAACTGCACCTATTCCCAAGTACGTGCATGCCTATATCACAATAAACACAAGCAATCTACTGTATAGATAGCATTAAAGATGCATTACAGAGTCATGAATTATCAAGATGAAAGCAACAAAATCAAGATGAAAGGATGTTGTTTGAGAAAGGATTTTCATTTGTATACCTACATTTTTTTTTTTTTAAAGGCCATTTTGAAGGACCAGTCTTTGCTAGTCGCCTGCTGAAATTCTTTAAATGTCAGCCGTCTTCAACAATTTGTTTTGATGTATAGAAATCCAATTAAATGTGCGTTTATTTGCATACTCAATAAAACCAATGCTCTAAATGACATTTTAAAAAGCTTTATTTTTCTATTTATATCCACTGGACACATTCTCGGAAAAGAGGTTTCCAGAAAAGCTTAACCAAAAGTGTTATAATAATATAACTATAATAATATAATATAATTATAATGTTTCATTGTTTATTAAACAAAATATCATGTGCTCTTACAAAAATATAGAATTTGTGCCGCTTTTTCAGAAAAACCACTGTTTTTATCTTTTATTTTAACAAGATTTTAACTTTTATTTTGCTCTCTTAATCTCCTTTATTTTGGGCACATTTATTTTTATTTCTAGTTTTCTCCAATGTGAATTCATTTTATTTATTAGCTGTTAATATATTTACAACATCTTGGAAAAAGAACTGTATTGTCCTCTGCCATATAAATATGTAAAATAAACATTTTTTTTCGCTGTAGTACATGACGTTAGAAGTTTTGTTTTTATAACACTATGAAAACATAACCCTTTTGTGACTTTTTGTTAAGTAGATTTTTGTAAAAGTCTTAAAAAGTAAAAACAATATATGCTTTAAAATCTGTGAAAATTTTATTGTAATATATTGGGGTGTTCATGTCAAACCGGGACTTTTGATTGCCCAGAATAACATGCATTTATGAGAGCACACTTTACTAAGTGATGATTTTCCTCCACACTCCAGTCCAGTAGGTGAAGGTATTGTAAAAACCATTTATAAAAAAAAAATATGGAGAGACCCTGCTACACTAATGCACTTACAGTATAGACAGTAGTGTACTATGAAACTTGTGGTTTTTATGATACGATATAGATGCAAATGTAAATTTATATTTTGTCCTGTAGCATCTTACTTTAAAAAAAATAAATGACACAAATTATACTGAATCTATATGATCATTGGGATAACTTTGACTGTACAATTCTCCCTTTAAATATTAAACTAAAATATTAAAATTAAATATTAAATATGTTTAATGTTATACACATGTCTATTACTAAACTGCTACAGCTTCCATTTTACCTGTTAGCAAAAAAAGCAAAACAGGAAGACTAAAAAAAAAAAAAAAGAGGCTCTGGGTTAAAAATTCACAGCCGTTAACATATCTTAAACAGCCCTCTTGCTACAGTACATTGAATTAGTTTTCCCCATTACTAATATTCCACTCTGTCCCTGCCAGGTGAATAATGATTTCTGAACAGTAATATTACAAAAGACTTTGATGGTTATTCATTAATGCATTGGTGATGAGAAGCACCGCTAAAATTGGGATGACATCCATCACAGGGTGGCAGGAAAATGTGTGTGTATTGCCACTACGATCGTTAAAAACCGCAGGAGGCCCCAAACCAACGTTCCCTTTAAACGAGCCTACATCACACCCCTTCCACTTAAGAAGGAGGATAAATGGAAATCCAGCAGTAGAGATGTTATTACAGCTGCATCACTCAGGCTATTTATAAAGCCAAAAGAGAGAGAGAGAGAGAGGGGAAAATTAGGGGAGAGAGAGAGAGAGAGAGAGAGAGCACAAGAACAAAAGCATAATGTGGACAAAACCGCAAAACAGGTCGTTTACTTGGGTAACAGGATCCAAAAACACAAAGATTAAAGACTGAGATGAACTGAGCGTCCCACATTTAGAAAAAATTATTAGGGGCACAACAGACCTGTCACTTATTGGTCACTCAGTGCTGGCTCTAGGAGTGTTAAAAAGGTTTTAAAAAGAAATTGCCATAACAACGGAAAGCCATAACTATATATATATGTAAAAAAAAAAAGAAAAAAGTAATGGCTCAGTGTCCCGTTGTTTTATATATATATATATATATATATATATATATATATATATATATATATATATATATATATATACATACATACACACACACACACACACACACACACACACACACACACACACACACACACACATTATATATATACAGTATAATGTGTTCGATGTTTAGATGCCATGTCTTGTATAAAGTGATACATGTCTTGTATCAAGGGTTAGAGAGGGATTTGGGATAAGTTAGGTCGTTTTGTAGCTTGAGTTGGGGCAGGGGTAGCTCAGTGGTTAAGACCCTGGACTTCTGGTCATAAGGTCAAAGGTTCAAAATCCCAGCACCACCAAGCTGCCCCTATTTGGCCCTTGAGCATGGCCCCTTACCCTCAACTATAATGATGTAAAAATGTAAGTCGCTCTGGATAAGGGTGTCTGCTAAATGCTGCAAACGTAAGGTAAATGGTTAGCCATGAAACAACACAGACAGTTCAGAGGCAATTTTGGTTGACTTAAAAGCAAATACTAAGGAAACAAGGTGTTGATAAGATGACATGAGATTTTCAGGTGCGTTTTCTTGCTGAAAGTGCTTCCGCGGCAGGTTTTATACAGTTACAACTTTTTTTTCTTTAATTAATACCACAGATTCTTAAGTGATGACCGGTTTGCTTTTAGGCCGACGAGGATCATACATGCATAATTCCTGGTCTAATTGCCTAAACATATTTTTCAATCACAAGGAAATTTAATAAGCCATTGTAAAAACCACAACAATTAAAGCAGGTGGGGTAAATTTTCCAAAGTATACTTTGTGTCTCCAAGACCAGATGACCCAAATCCTACTGTATAAGAGATGTCAATGTCTCAATGTCAGAAATTTGCTTTGTGGTGTTCTTTGGTCCACTGTTTATGTCATTTTTCCTGATATCTAGATTCTTCAATGCAGGTTCTCATGTACACACGTTGCTTGAATTCCACCTTACTGGCATGAATCATGAATTGCCAAGTACATCTAGATCTTAAAAAAAAACAAAAAAAAAACATCACACTGTGTTTGGACCGGATATTGCCACGTAGTAGAACGTATATACATTTCTCCGGAAAAGAGGGAGAAACCCATACCTAGCAACTCCCGCATTAATGAATAACCATCTGAAACGTCTACTGTATCTTCGTTTAAAATCTTTATTCATCTGGCAGCAGCGGAGTGGAACAATAGCTGCAGGGTAAAAAATTTTGGTTGCAGCAGGAGAAGTGTTAAAGAAATCTTTTTCTGAAATGGAGATTCTTTCAATTCAAAGTTAAGACTATTTTTTCTCATTTTTGTCAAAACTGCTAAAATGGATTAGTATACGAGTTAGGAGATTTGGATAACTCCTTAAAATAAAAGCAGTTCTTGACAGTGGGCATGATTAATAACTGCGGAAAAGACAAGTAGTCCCAAATACTCATACGCTTACTCAAGTTAGCTATCGGGTCGCCTGATTTTTATACAGGATCTGAAAATTCCTCTGACATTTATAACTCTTATTTGGGATTTTACACAAGCACTAGCTCTTTTAAAGATCAAACGCTCCGAAATATTGGGGATCATTTGTCAAACAGGATGTCGACAACTTTATTTATATCTTTTTTAAAAATACGCTCCAATTTTGATTGTGTCTTACTTACAAAGTCACTCAATCTTTGCCTGTACAAACAAACAAAATGTGAGGGAAAAAAAGATTTCATGCTTTTTGCTCCTTTTGCCATGTCCGTATTGACTAGGGCTTAAACGAGCCAAACAGATTCCCCCCCAATGTGACCTCATATAAGAAAATCCCATTCCCCGACTGGGGAACCTCTGAGACCTGCATTAACTTGTTAAAGAAATAGTAAAATATTAAAACTTCAATAGACACCCTGTAAAAACCTGGCCCTTTCATGTTAGTGATTTGAAAAGAAAGCAAACAAATCCACAAATTAAGACGAATTGCTACTCAAACAGGGCAACAGAAACAACAGTACATAACAGGAGAAGAGGTGGTGTGTAGTTATGGCAGCTGGCATACTACAAAACCTGAGCTGCGTTACTGGAAGAATTAGCACACGCTGCACTCTTTTACAGTTTAGTCATCTTTATGTCGTTTTCAACTCTCTGAGGTTTGCCTTTTACGGAGATTATTGCAGGCAACTACACATGAAGCATTTCTGGTGTATGCACATCATCTGCTCCAAAATATTCATCCTGTCTCCAAATCTCTGAAGTATACTATACCAAATTTTTGACATATGAAGAAAATGTGATATTTTACTTTCAGAATGAAAATGGGTTTGCAGGGCCTCTGAGTGGCGCAGTGGTAAAGTGCTCGCCCTATCATCTGGAGATCGCGAGTTAGATTCCATGGTGATGCTGTAAACTCTCGCAGCCGGAGGTTTAGAGAGAGCTGATTGGCCTATCTCACTCAGAGGGGCGGGATGAGAGGTACTTGGTGCTCCCACATTAATCACGGCTCTACAGCCACTCAGGGGCGTCTCACGCAAGCGGAAGGAGTGGATAGCGCTGTCCTCCGAGTGTGTTACGCCGCCTCCAATGGTGCGTGAGCGAGCAGTTCGAAAAGATGCGGTCGGCTGGCGTCACGTGGTTCAAAGGAAACACGTGACGCCAGCCGACCACATGTTTTTTCGAACTGCTCGCTCACGCACCATTGGAGGCGGCGTAACACACTCGGAGGACAGCGCTTTTAGTTTTCGGCCCTCCCGGCTGAGTGGTAGTAGTAGCCTTAATGTGGGCGCCCCCTAGTGACGGGGAGAATTGGACACGACTAAAATTAGGGAGAAAATTGGGGAAAAATCCAAAAAAAGAAAATGGGTTTGTTTACAGAATGAAGCAAATAACAAAATGGGTCATACCAGGTACAACAAACTGCTAACATACAGTACTGTTATTTATTCTTTTAAAATTAAATTATGTAGATTAAATTCAAGAAGTAATTCTTTTTTTTTTACTTTGAAAAGTCAAAATGCATTTTAAAAATTGACTTTATGTAACAACTTTATTTCCTCTCTGTTCCAACCACTCAGCATTTAACATCACCAGTATACTAATCACCGGCTCAATCATCTGTCATCATAGGAGATTCCTAGGTCAATGTGTGGCTTAAAAAACTAAAATCTTCCTCTGAAACTTGTCAGGAACAGAGACTGAAAATGAACTGAAAATGAGAGCCAAATCTTAAAAGACTGCATTACAAATACAAGAAGATCTGGCTCAAAACGTGGCAACAAGCAAAACACGGGTGAATAAATGAGGGGTGGTTCAAGATTGCACTGTATATATACATTTTATATATATATTAGGGCTGCAACTAACGATTATTTTTGATAATTGATTAGTTGGGCGATTATTTTTTCGATTAATCGGATAAAAACTAAATGCTTCATTAATTTGATGTTTTGCTTATAACTATAGAAAACCATAAATCAGGGTATTAGTTACGTATAAAACTAAACTTTAAAAAATGCAAAAGCCACATATAGAGTTTAATGATCTTTAATTTTGACATTTTAAACCTTAATTTAAAGACAAAGTTTGTTTTTGAACAGTAAAACTCTTCTAAATATCCAAAATATAAATACATAATATACACACATATATACACATATATATATATATATATGCATACTTGAAACCTGCCTATATTTCAAACTTCAAAATTTGTCAGTGTTCTCTAGATTTGAAAAGTGAATTAGAGAAAGGGTTTCATTTAAACACAGGAAAAAACTCCATCACACACACTAGCGTTCAGTTCCAACCTCTGTAACGGTCCTAGCTGACCTGATTACCAGAGTAAAAATGTCGGTGCCTTCTGTACAAAATTAACAGTGGGGGGGAAAAAGGTTGATTAGACCACTTTAAAGCCAAAATTAAATGACGATTTTTGTCTACACAATAAGGCTTTTACAGTGAAATAAAATGGTTCTTAAATGTCCTCAATTTAGAGCATATCCCCCCTAAAACACACCGTGTAATCAAAAACTCAGCACTCCTGGTAGGAGATCCAAGAAACAGACTCCTTATTCACTCAAGGTCAGTCAGAGGATAATGCCAAGATCTAGTGTCATCCCTGATGGACAGAACTGTCCTACTGTAAGCCTTCATGTCCACAGACAGATGCACAATCAGCAATTATCATCATTATTCCAATCATCATTAGCTGGGAAATTACTGCGATTAGGATCTCGTTCCAGTCGGATCCAGACAAAGGCCAGTGGAATCTCTAGCCATAGGATGACAAACCATGCATGAGGCTGGATTTACTATTCATGTGTCAAATTAGGTCCAAAAGTAAGTGTCCATAACAAGGAAGGGGGGGAAAAAAAATATATCATTCAATATAATACCAGAATAGAAGAGCCATGGTTGTACAGAAAATGTATCCACACAGAATTGCTGCAAAGACTTTTTTGCAAGACTCTTTTTCTTTTCTTGAGTTGGAAACATTGTCACATTGGTTCACATACATTTCTCACGTACTGACGATACCAAAATACTTTGCTCTGAAGTATACAACAGAAACAACTCTGTACATCATAGACATGCTGTCCTCACTTGCACTTTGCCTTTGTGAACATGTATTATATTTAATTTAATAAATTAGAGATCATGTGCCCCTTTGGACAAGCTGCCACTGTCCACACTAGTACAATTTGCTAGTCGTTAATGATGGAGTTAGTCTTACTTTTAAATAAATGTGGTTGATCCTGCGGTAACCGACACTATAACTTTATATACACTCTCTACAGTACCTCGCATTGTTCAGCCTGTTTGAATTTTACAAAGACATCTGGAGCAGACATCAAATTTGTGAAATGGAGAGGAACTCCAGCCCTTTACCCGTCACTGCTCCGTGCAACTGCATCCAAAAATAGACTCTGGAAATGTTTTTAGACTGGCAAATTGAAGGCAAAATGCTTTTCTGGTCCGTAAAGGAAATGTTGCTACTATTATAATGTCATAGTGAATCCAAATTACTGGATTTCTCCACCCACGTTTGTGATTACGACCAGACCCTCCGAATACTTCTCCATCACGTCGTATGATGTTTTCAAAGCTATTAAAAAGGTGGGTAATGTCTACCTTTTTCCATGCCTTAAGTAGGAAAGTAAAGGCATATGGTTTGCAGGTTCAATATTTCGCAATGCATTGACTAGGATCCAGATGAAACCTTGGCTGTTCAGTGTGTTCCCTCCCTCTGGACTGCAATTAGCGCCGCTCAATATACAGTTAATTATTGATTATACCACTGAATTATTTTCTTCTGATTGACCACAGTAGTTCTGGCTCCAGTGCAAATTACAGGTTTATATTAAAAACTCTTGATTATAGTATGTTCTTATTTTTATTCATCTACAAGTTCAAGATTTGAAAAATGAAGTTTATTTATTAATTTATTTAGCATTTTTAGAAGGAGGCTCCAGTGTTAGCATTTTGTACCCGTCAGAGTTAAAAATGAGTTTTTCAACCGAAAAAGCATTTAGGATGCAAGAATGAGCTTATTTTGGGTAACACATTCTTCTCTCTCATTAACTTCAATAGAGTCGTGCCGGCACAGTGGCTTAGTGTTTAACACCGTCACCTTGTACCTCCAGGGTCTGGTTTCAATTTCCACCTGGGTATGATTCCTGCCTCTGTGTGCAGTTTGCATGTGTACTTGGTTGGTTTCCTCCGAGTACTCCAGTTTCCTCTCGCAATCAAAGACATGCAGATTAGGCTAATTGGCTTTCCCAAATTGTGCATCAGTGTGTGTGTGTGTGTGTGTGTGTGTGTGTGTGTGTGTGTGTGTGTGTGTGTGTGTGTGCGCCCTGCGATGGATTAACTCTGTCTTGTGCCCCAAGTCTTCTGTAATATTCTCCAGGTCCACGCAAAACTATATTCAGGATAAAGCGGTATAGATGAGTGAGTGAGTAACTTCAATAGAAATAATATTAAAAAAAGAAGGTAGTGAAGGAACAAGTGATTATAGCTGATAAGCAATGACAGTTTTGTAGACATTTAGCATAAATGTGTTTATAAATGGATAAAAATGTATGATGCAGTGGTACCATACGAACGCCCTGCCTCACGAATATTCTTAAGAACAGAAATTTTGCGAGAAATTTTCCTTGCACTTTCGCCATACGAGCAAATAAACCGAGCGAAACCAAACACTGACTGTTGCACGTAAGTCCTGGCGCCATAAAACCTTTTTTACGGCAGTGGAAAGCAAAGCGAGTTGCGAGTTTATATAATTTATATAATTTTTTTTTTGAAAGATTTAGTGAAGACATAGCACCATAGGTACCAAGAAAATTTGCAAGGATGGTAGCAAGAAAAAAAGGGAGGCACTTTCAGTTTTCTTTTTAAAGCAGCTGAACAAGTGTCAAGAGGAATCATAACTTAAGGTTAAATTAGTTTTAATGTCTATTTATTTTATATTTTACTTTAACATGTCTTTTGTTTTGTATGCAAAAATATGATAATAGTGTTGGAAATTGGTAATATTGGTCATATTTTTGGGTGGCTGGAATGGAATATCTGCATTTACATTATTTCCTATGGGTAATAATGAAGTAATGAACTCACCACCAGAATGGATTCGATTTGTATGCCGAGGTACATGTACCACTCTACATCCTTCATTAAATAATAAAAATCGCACCAACACAGTTATTGAAAATAATGTCCTCTGCTTCACGTCGGGCCAAGTCAAACCACTCATTTTAATCACAGCACTCTACATTGATTTATTCCTTATCCGTTGTAATTTTTATATATCATATTTCCAATAAGCAGATGAACTCTATAGCAAATCTCTGATTTGGTCATCCTGGCAAATTTCAGATAACTGGATGTTTACAAGATCCAACAACACAAAATACATCAGTCTAAATACTGAAAGCTAATCTTCTACCATAAATATCAAGGCTTTACTAATTGTGTTTTAAATGTACAACATGATATTGAGCAACATGATCATAATCATCGGTCTTGTCTTAAGCACTTAGCTCTATAAGCAATCCCTAAAGTCTGGTTTGCCATGTCATAGTTTGTGTACGTGTATAATTTCTATAAATTCTTTATAATACCCCCGAATCATCTCCACTCACATTGCCTTTTGGTTCTTGTTCAGGCAGCTGGCAACATCATAATGCTCATATTGCTTCCAGAATATATGTAGAAGGACACTAAAAAATGTCCAAACAACCCCACATAATAATTTCGACGAAATTATATTTTCATTTCACTGTGGTCAAATTACCCAACCCTGCCCAACATAACACAATGAAGTCTATATACAGATGAGATCGCAGACCATAGTATGTGCGTCTAGCTTCATATATATATATAGAAATAAGAACAGCTCTGAGTGTGCATGACTTGAAGCCCATAGATCAGAACATGGCCGTGTCATTCATCCATGTCTGGAAGTATTCAAGAAGGAAGCAAGAAGTTATTAGTATGCGTTTTGTCATAGTTCCTTAGCCAGCTATCAAACACAAGTTAACTTGACAGGATATTTGCCAGTTCTTTTCTCAATCTGGTCTTTCTAATTCCCATCCATTAGTTAACTTTCACATATCATGTGACAGTTGCTAACCAAGGCAGACAGGTGCATTATGCAAGACATTCTGCAAACTTTCTGTTTTTTCAAACTTCTGCAAATTTTACAAGATAACACGCATATGCTATTTACCATCTTTCGCATACATGATCTAAGATGTCAAAGGTTTGCAAGCAATTTAAAATCAGATTCCTAAATTTCCTAAGTTCATAATATTCACTTTTAATGTTAGCTATTTGGATGACTTTCTCAGTTCATATGTGAGCCAACGTGTCACGCTCGGCCACATGACCACCAGACTGCAATAAGACCATGCCATTCTTTGACAAAACAGAAAGCACAAACACTGGAGGAGAGCACAAAAACATGAGGCAAAGGGGATAAAATTCATATGCTTTCAAATGGCACTGAACAAACACCACAGAAGATGGCTGAACCACAACTGTGCCAACTTTATTCAAAGTAAATGTAGCAAGCAGAGAGAAACGTGGTGTCCTTAAATGCCCTTAAAGAAAGTGGGAATGGGGGATAGTTTGGACAAAAGGCACTGTGCCAGTCTCCCTTCTAAACGAATTGGGCCCCTTCACCATGGTTCTACTGCGTGCCCTGTGCCAAGCTGCCATTCCAGCACTCCAATTGTTTTTATTTCTTGTTTCAAATGTATTTCTAGCAAAAACCTTTCTCTATCATAAAGCTTTTGAGAGCCAAGCTACAGGACGAGCTCGGGCTGAAAAAGGAAAATAAAAACGAGGGCTATTTCAAGACTGTCAAACATAGTGCCAAAGAGGCATGCAAAATCACTTCTTAGGCCCCCTAACATGGCGTGAAACCCAAACAAGAATAATCAAAAACAGCGGTGGCATTCGCAATTCCTGATGTCTGATGTCAGCCTGATGTCAGTTTAGATTAGACATGACCCGCTAACTGTTTACGAAACATAACATGATATTTAACACGCATAACAGTGTTAGCAAGTAAGTACACTACCCCATTGTTTCGTTCAGGAAGAATGTGCCTAGGTAGGCAGCATTGCTCTGCAAAGTCTGTGCTCTGATAAAGGTTTTTTCCCTTATTTTTCCACTTAGAAAGAAGGACAGGGTCTTCTGAAGGTTTCTTACATTAGCTAGTTCTAAAGGTGTTGCCAGGAAATGCAATACTATAGTCTGTTTACTAGACCAGTGTTGAGCAAACGTTTGAAAAACCTAGCAAGCTGGTGTTATCTAGAAAATTTCATTACACATGTAAAACAGGCTTGTTTAAACCTGCTGACATTTTTCCTTCTCTAGTAAAAAAATGCATTTGCAAGCAAACTGCAGTATGCGGATAAAAAATTCAAGGCTGTGTTCCAAAATGCATGCTATTTATTTAGCGCTGTAGAATGTGGCCAAGGGTGCAGATCGGGTAGTTGTGACTCTAAGAATATTATCTGTTGGCGTTTTCATATTACAGAAATATTACTAGAGTACAATTGTGCATTGTGTCATATTTAATAAAAGGCTAATGAGATTAAGCCAGCATGCTTACGCTAACTAGGTAGGTAAAATGCCTTTCTATGGAACAAAACTGCTGTCTTTTCAGTAAAATACGAGGGGTGTTCAAGTCGAACCAGAACTAATGATAAAAAATTATGTCAGCACACCGGAGCCCTGATTGGACTACTTTATGTCTGAAGCGTTGGCCACGAACTCCTTTAATGGCCCAAATATGTGGAAATGGCTTGGAGCGCAATCAGAACTATACAGGGATGTGGAAATAACTCCTAGCCGAGTTCCTGTAATTTGCATATTCATGAATGATTGTGTGTACAGTTCCCTAAGACAAATGTGATTCATCTGAAAGTTGGTGACAAGTTACCTATTGATTTTCAAGGATCAGGTGTTCCACTCTCTGAATGTTCATGCCTCGGCTGGGATCGTAACTCATGGACATATGGGCTTCTTTAAAATGTGTGCACCATTCAAATATTTTACCACAACTGAGAGTCTCATCACAGTGCTGTGCTTATCTTCTATAAACGTCAAACAGTTTTACCCTTTCATTCGTTACAAGATAACTTATGATAACATAAATACGGTTTTAACTTAACTGCCCCTCGTGTAATGACTAGTATTTTTAATATACTTAGTGAATGCAATATAACCAAGCTTTATGCACAATATTATACAGAAACAAAAGAAAGCACAACTAGCTAATTACTTTACTGTATAAGTGGATAAGAGCGTCTGCCAAATGCCTAAATGTAAATGTATTACTTTAAAATGTCACTGCAACTGGCTGACAGTACAAATTTCACAACACAAATAAATTAGTATTATTTACTTTTCCCAACTTCATCATGAAAAATCCATTGTTCTTGCTCGTTATTGTACTGTATTTGGATCAGACTTCTTATTGCGGTATCTAAGTTGGCATATAATGGAGTGTACAAATTTCACAATAATTCCTAGATGACACTTAGGCGTTGACTATCAATTACATTAAAAGCAGTTAACACTGCTCATGAACATGGAATTATTAGTATTACTGTCAACTGATTAAAAAATGTTTCTGGTCTATATATTTTTGCAACAAAAAAAATATTGATATAGCATGGCAATTAGTGTAATATAAAAAGCATGTCCCTAGTCACGATGTTGAGGTACGTCTTGGATTATGTGAACAAAAATACCTATCGTAAGATTACAGAAATTATGAGGAAAAAGCTAAACACCACCACAGATTCCTCATGATTACCATTACAGATTACCTTGGGGTCCTTTTAAGTGCAAAACTACACTGGAAGATCATCAAAAAAACATATGATAATACTGAGTACATAACCTGTAGTTTAACCTGCCCTCAGCATTAGGTGCCAACAATGATTCTGACTCCAACCATCATTAGCTAAGATTATGAAAATGTTTTCTCAGAAGAGAACAAACTGGAACCTGCCTGAGATCCACCTCTGTCTTTTGTCCCATAGTTCTGGCCTTTCCAGGAGGAGGTGCTTCGCTGAGGAAAAGTCTTTCGAACATCACCACGTTGACGTGAGGGGCACGCAAAGCGGCGAGCTGACGCCATGAGTCAGGGGTCTTGGCTGTTCTCCTAAAAGCAGGCCTGAGAAGAATCATGAGGGGTGCCCATGTTGCCCTGCCAGGGCAAGTGACCGAATGCAAGTCACAGAAGAGTGACCGATGCTCCCGCGAGCCCATACTCACACTGTGGCCCTGCTGCCCACTCTCTGAGCTATGCCCTCATACGCTAAAGAGACGACTTTGTATGCCAGAGCAAGTGAGTGGGTTCGGACTCCAGAGAGGAAATACCTAAGGACTGAACATGGGTTTTTATTCCAAAGCTGAACAGTCACTGGGACTGTGTTTGGGTGGAAAAACTGTAAAACTTTTCTACAAAACATGCAACACCTTTGTATTAATGTAACATTCATGACTGAGTGGAAACTGGAACGCATCCATCTTTCAATTTTGAAGTTCCCTCCATCACGGTGACAAAAGAAAAAAAAAAAACAAGTAGGACATTTTATTTTTCAGGCAATTTTTATATTTAATGTGCTTAACACTCACTAAATTCTAGGACTGAGAATCACCAGGCCCAGCAGATACAATATTTCTGTGATACTTTTTCATTTTGTATTGAGATTCTGTAAGTATCATGATTTTATAAATATTCTGACTAGATATTAAATTATATTTAGATTTTGTCACAATTGTAAACAAACTAAACTAAATTCTAATCCACACAGGATGCTGTGCTACCTGCCAATGTGTAAATAGTTTAGAGTGCATGTTCTATGGAAACTGCAACATCTATAAATTTAAAAAGGATTTTTAAATATTAAAATTTTTAAAAGTCATTGTAGTGATACATGAATTGCCACATGAAGGAATCATGACATGTAACTGAATCAATCCCCTCCCATTGCTACTAATGAAAGAAATAACTAGATAATACTAAATGTTTTAGAATTGGCTGCAATTACATAAAAATCATATTGTTATAATAGGCATACTGTAGACCAGTCATAGTCAAAATGTGGTTTAATTTAAAAAATAATAATAATAATAATGCAGATTATCCTTAAGCATCGATATATAAAATAAAAAGGTTATTGAAAGCACTTTATGTTCAACTAACAGCATTGCTAGTACTAGCCTTCCTTTGGATAT
The DNA here is from genome assembly GCA_030347435.1 of Clarias fuscus. Taxonomy (NCBI): domain Eukaryota; kingdom Metazoa; phylum Chordata; class Actinopteri; order Siluriformes; family Clariidae; genus Clarias; species Clarias fuscus. Next base: position 28,560,286 of record CM059210.1, on the reverse strand, counting down.
CCACTTTTTCCAACATTAGCATTAGAGTCATGGTTCTCCAATCTCAGTCACGAGTCTGCAGGATAATTACAGTTAGCATTTAGCCAAAAGTGTGATTACTTTCTCTTTGGTTACTTTCAGTCCAAGAACAGTAGCTATAGTAAGCTACAGCATTAGCTAAATGTCTGTCTACAGCTAGCGTTAATGCCTGATTATAGTCCAAGAAGCAGCCAGACAACACTAAGCTTTAGCTGAAAGTCTGAAAACAGCATGACGACAGTTAAGCTTAGCTAAGTCTATGGTTAGCCTGGGGGACTGATTATAGTCATGGAATCAGCCTGAATACAGCTAGCATTAGCTAGGAATCTGACAGGACTCTGACGTTTGCTCCCTCAACAGAAAAAACAACAAGAATCTATGGTTTGGTTTTCTTGTGCTACACATATAAAATATTATTCCAGTATCTCTGAAATTATTATTTATTATCTGTTTTAACAGTAGGGTGATTGAATGTAGTATGAAGGAGCATTGTGTGAAAACTTAATATGATGCTTCATTTTTGCTCGTTTTTGTTTTGGTACTTTCTCACAGATACAAGCACCTGATTCTAAGAAACTTTATTGAATTTGAATAAACATCCTGAATTTTCTACATGGAAATAATGGCATGTATACATAGCACCAAAAACACACATTGAGGTGAACTTATACACTGAACTTTAATGAGCCAGTGTGTTAGCATTTAGCAGTATGATGTTCAGGTAGGTGTTCTAATGTTTATGTTAAGGTATTATAACACGTGACTAATGCTAGAACTTAACCTACACCAAGCTGTGCAAGATAAAAAGAAATTTAACTCGAGCTCCACTTCGGCCAACCCAGAAAAAACATCTGAAGCATATTCGAATCAAAATGAAGACATAAAACAAGCCGAACATGACTCATCCAAGTCATGGAGGAGGTTCTCTCGGGGCTTCGAGTCATTTTTCCACCAGGAGAAGCTTCCAAACTTATGGAAAACAATGATTGCTGGGTTAAACAAAGAGAGAGAAACTGAATGATCCCACATCACAAAGACAGACAATGCTGTTCGGGCTGGATAACAGGAAATAGAGAGAGGACGAGACCACATCAGAGGGAAAGAAAAAAAAAAGAGCGAGTGGTCGTCAGCGCGCATACGCGCACACACAAATCTGTAGCTGAACCTGCGGCCAAATGAGATCTGTTTTGTTACAAACACACAAACAATCACAAACCATACACACACTGCTCACTCACAGTGTACACATGACATCCTTAGAAATGCAAGCACACACACACACTTCAACATGAGAAAACACCGTTTTAGAGAGCCCCTTACATAAGCATCCAGACTCTGTAATTATGAAGGGTGTCTCCCTCTAATGCACATGTGTGTGTGTGTGTGTGTGTGTGTTTGTTTGTGGAAGAGTGACAAAGACACAAGTGGGACAAAGACAAAAAGAAAGTGGATAGAAAAAAAGAAAAACTGAGAACAGGTGGAGGATAAGAATAATCCTCAGTTAGCTTTCACTTCTATGATAAAAATATTCTCCCTCAGCCTTTATATACCATATCGTTAAAACATGGTCAGAATAATGATTATGACCATAATGAATTTCTCATGCAACTCTCATGCTGTGACTTATGGAATGGATTGTCAATTCATTTAATCCATTGAGAGACATGGGGAGAGAGGGTAGGAGCAAGATAGAGAGTAGAGGATGCATACAGAAAGGGGATGGACACATTTAGGAAATGCACTGATAATTCCCTCCTAAATGTTTCCTCACTGGGGAACAGGCCTTTTCCGTTTGCTTGCTCAAAACACACACACATACATACATACACACAGATCGAGAGAGAGTACAGCAATGACCAATGACAGGGAATTAAAAAGGCAGATCAACAGTGATAGAAAGTTGTCCCTCTCTTTTCCTGCCCCGCCCTTCTGATCCTGTTTATGCTAGCGAGATCACAGAGGGCTGGGTTTATTAGAGGGAGGAAACAAACAAACAAACAAACCCTCCATCCCCTACACACACACATATAGCGCTCATTAAAGTATTCTTTAAATCCAGTGAACAGAAACATCCAAGGAAACATGTAATGGCCTTCCTAATTTGTCCACAGACAGCAACTGCCCCTTTACACCGTGGAGGCAGAGTCTATCCCCCCCCAGGGTCAGTGGCCATATCAAGGGAAAAGGCACTCTTATTGGAAACATCATAGGATCATCACACCATGCAGATACACATTCGCACTTGGTTGAAAATTCCAGTACCTACAGCATATTGCGGAAAGTGGGTAAAAACCAAATCCAAAGGAAACCAAAATGTACACTGCGAGAACTCTGCGTGGAGGATCCAATCTCAGGATCGAACTCGGGATACTGAAGCTGTGATTTGGCAACAATTGCTTTACTACACTCTTTTCAGGAGAGTAAAGAATTCTTGTTTTGGAAAGCTTTTGGGATCGAAAAACAATTAATTGTGTTTAATTGGACGCTCTAGACATATGCAGTATGACATCAAAGTGGAAAATAACAAGCTTTTAGGAAGCTTTCCAATGCTGCTGTTCAGAAAACAATAAGCATTTAAGGACCTAGAGTGAGTAACTCGATGGAGTATTTCTGCCAAAAACAAAATGCAAAAATATGTTTCCCTTAATCTGTTGTCGATTTGGACCTGTCGGGTATATAAGGCTAATCATCTGTTAGTTACATTAGCTGCAGAGCAACCACACTTCTAGTTCAAATACTCTTCCTGTCTTGGCTGATTGACTACCTCTGGAGGAAGGCGAACACTGTGTACAATAAGATTATGGCCAGATTGATTTTATGGCTTTAAGACTTCACTACAAGATGGATCTGATGAAGGCAAAGCCATCGCTATAAACACACACTCACAAGGCGATCCACTCTTTAATCACTCTCTGAAGTTTACCTTGTGCTAATACTAAACTGAGCAAGATGTAATAAAGAGAAGAGGAGAGAGAGAACAGAAAATAGCAGATAAATAAAATAATGTCCTTCGACTTCTGAGAAGGATGTAAGGGGGGCATAGATCATCGATTTCTAACAGGTTAATGAAATGCGACACACTGATACTGACTTCATTTTCTCTCTATTAAGTGAAAAAAGTAAGGGAGGCCACACAAACACACTTCTCAAGGCTCCTTCTCTTCATTTCCACCTCTACCTCTTCCTCATACCCCTCTTCCCATCATCTCTTGCTGTTCACTTTTCGCCATTCTGTTCTATTCAGTTGTTTCAGTGCTTTCTCTTCCCTCTTCCCAATAATCACTTCTCAGGTTTGCAGTCATGCTCTTCCTCTGTCCCCTCTCTCTCTCTCTCTCCCTCTTTCACTCTACCTGATATCATGCTCCGATCTTGCTGCAGAGTAAATGAAGATGATGACCTCATCTCTGCACTATGCACTCCCTCCTTTACTGGATTTAAAGAGGAAAGAGAAAGACAGAGGTGTGGAGAGTGTGAACAGAAGGACAGAACAAGGGCGAGGAGAAATTTACTGGTCAGGGTCAAGGCAAGGGAAGTCAAAGAGTTCAGAAATTACCACTTAACCACCTGTGGAACAGCCACAGATAACCATAAAGTACTGTAAGATAATACTGACCACTAACATTAATCCCAGTGAATTAGTGGTTAGCATTGTCGCCCTGCACCTTCAGCGCCCGGGTTTGATTCCCTCCTCATGGTCTGTGTGCATGGAGTTCGCATGTTCTCCCAGTGCTGTGTGGGTTTCCCCTGGGTACTCCAGTTTCCTCTTACAGACCAAGACATTCCAATTAAGCTAACTAGGGACCCCTTCCAGGGTGTTCCCTGCTTCATGCACTAAATCTCCTGGGTTAGGCTCCAGGTCCCATGCAACCATGTATACAGAATAAAGCGGTATAGACGATGAGTTAGTGAGTAATCTATCTATTTGTATCTAGTCTTATAGCTAGACAGCTAGAAATGGTCATTTAAGCTGTAGTCTAAAATTAGTTCAAGCCTGTAATGATGAGCATCATCAGACAAAAACTGTAAAAAAACAAACAAACAAACAAAGTTTGTATAAAGGAGGGATCAATTAAACATGAAGAGGCAGTTAAAGCACAGAAGAAATCGGTTCATGACTGCACTCCAAGGGACCTGTACGAGGAACGATAATGAACGAAAAGGTGCGAGGTCTGCAGAGAGTACTTTGTTTCTTCAGGCCTGGACGTTTGTAGCAGCATTCTCCTGGCATCTTTCCCTGCAACTCATCAAGTACATCACTAACCACAACAACTTCCTGTTTCTGTTCCCCTGCTTCCTGTCTGCAAAGGATCACTCCGCACCACCGCTGTCAGAGGAGCAGGCCAAGGCTGTAGAAATACACTTATGCAAATACACACACACACACACGCTTATACCCACACAATGGTGTGCATTTAGAAAGACAATTTCAGCAAATTCTCATACTCCTCTCTAGATGTTGATGCTAGTCATGTTTTTTGTTTTGCACACACTCCACAGCACAATAAGCTCACATACATGTTAATTTGTACTCTCTCATTTCTCTCGCTCACTCCAATCCACTACAGAGTTACAGTGGGCCTGGAGCCTATCCCAGGGGACTCAGCGCACTAGGACGCACACAGGTTACGGACAATTCGGAAATGCCGATTAGCATAACATGCATGAGTTTGTACTGTGGGAGGAAACCAGACTACCCAGAGAAATCCATGTACACAGACCAGAAAGTGGAATGTGAACCATTGGCCTTGTTGGTGCAAGGTAACAGTCCTACTAAACACAATGCCACCGCACCACTTCTCTCCTTTCCCTATAAAAAAAAAAAATTTTAAACCCACCACACCCTAAATCTAGTTCTATGCTTTACCTTCTGTCCTTCCCTAGCCATTTTTTGAGGTCAAATGAGTCTGCTGCTCATGGCATAAAACACTATCTTCAATCACTGATTTCTCCTTTCGATGGGTGAACTGAAGGTATGTGTCCTGTCGTCTACTCAACCACAAGTATGTTTGGGTATTCACACCATCTGCTTGCATCACACTCTCCTTAGAGAATGCTTAGCCAGCATTTTCTTTTTTTTTTTTGCAATCCCTCTCTCTGTCTGTCTCCCTTTCTCACACACACACAACAGTAATGATAAAAACAGGGTGCTCTTCACACACCCAAACCATTAAACTCAGCGGTTCTGGTAATGATAATCTTCGCGCAACACAATAAACATTACTGATTCCATCACTAGTGCAATCATGAGAATCCACAGAATGATCCCAGCAATTCAGCTGTTTAGCGAGAGACGGCATGGTATTCTTTTTCTAGTAACAAGAGGGGCAAACTCTTTCTCTGAATGTTTAACACACTACCAGACAGTTCGGGACCACATCCAGACGCTAATGCCTCCCAGTATGATGATCTCATCGTCATAAATGAACCCGAGAACCCATCAAAGCTGAACTACTCTGTTTATTTAAAACCTTACTGCATACGATACTTTATAAAGTGGTATAGTTGTGAGCTATATAGCAACACTGTGCTCGCAAATGATTCTCTCTCAAGTCAAAATGTTAAGGTGAACAACTCAACATGAATGATCCCTTTTGCTGATTATCAAACATAGATTGTATTATGATTTTATGGTGTATCGACTGCACAAATGCCAGATCTGATGAAAATATAGTTCAGCAATTTTATGTTTAATTAGCAAAGATTTTAATCATGACCAAGATGATTTACTACTCTCTCATTCAGAGGATCAGTTAAATCTGGGGATTAAGAGGCCTTTCACGGTATGCAATAACAATATAATGTAGGGTTTGGAAAAATATATACAGTACTGTGCAAAAGTCTTGAGCCACCCCCAATGTATTCATGGTTGCTTCCAAAGAGCAAAGATTTTCCTGAATTTTCCATGTAGAGGAGTAGTTTCTCCAGCATGAAGGACTTTTTGGCTCTCATTTTCAGTCCAGTCCCAGTACCTGAGCAGTTTCAGAGGAATGTTTGTTAAACCATACAGTGATCTATGTTGGATGTAGTCAGGAATTTATTTAAGTATTTTTAGGTGATGAATAAATATTGCCAAACATCCTCTTCATGAGATAATTTGTGACATTACTTGCTGTTAGTCTAGATAAATACATTATATTGCCAAAAGTATTCGCTCGCCTGTCTTCACATGCATATGAAGTCGAGTAACATCCAAATCAGAAACCATAGGGTTTAATATGATGTTGGCCCACCATTGGCAGCTATAACAGCTTCAACTCTTCAGGGAAGGCTTTCTTCAAGTTTCACTCTACAGAGTGTGTTTATGGGAATTTTTGACCATTTGTGAGGTCAGGCATTGATGTTGGACAAGATGGCCTGGTCAAGTTCTTCCACACCAAACTCACTCATCCATGTATTTATGGACCGTAGTTTGTGCACTAATTCACAGTCATGTTGGAACAGGTGTGGGGCTGTTTTTTAGGAGTTGGGTTGGTCCCATACTTCCAGCGAAAGGAACTCTTAATGCTTCAGCATACCAAACATTTTGGACAATTTCATGCTCCCAACTTTGTGGGAACAGTTGGGATGGCCCCCTTCCTGTTCCAACATGACTGCTCACCAGTGCACAAAGCAAGGCCTAGAAAGACAAAATCCATAAATATTAGAGAGTTTGGTGTGGAAGAACTTAACTGGCCTGACCTTAACCTTCTCGTCCAACAACAGTATCTGATCTCACAAATGCACTTCTGGAAGAATGGTAAAAAATTTCAATAAACACCCTCCTAAACCTTCATATTCCAACATCATATTAAACCCTACAGATTACGAATTGGATGTTACCGAGGTTCATATGCATGTGAAGGCAGGTGAGCGAATACATTTGGCAATATTTTCTGTGTGTGTATACAAAATGGGACACTTAAGTAAAAATCTTAAGTGTCAAAATAATCGCAATGTGAATTTTTCATCGTATTGTGTAGCCCTACATTACAGTGTTTCTTTCTGCAACAAGTCTAAGTGTGCCCTAGTTTTTGCCTTAAACCAAGTGTGCATGCTTGAAGGAGACAGAGAGACTACTGTGAATGATGACTCAGATACTCACTACTGTGAATGATGTCTCGGACCAAATTATCCAAGCTGAAAGTCAAGGCCAGCAAGGCATTTTAACTCTTATCTAGGTCATAATGACTTCATTAAAAACATAAAAAAGCAACTACAACCCGGGTATTTTAGCTAAGCAACTCGGTATTAATCAAAGTAATGTGTCATTTGCACCCGTCACAATCATCAGCCCGAATTTCAGCATCATACACAAACACACACAAAAATCAAGAAGTGCACAACCATAAAAGGTGCTAAAAGACCTAGCAGAATACAACCTGCCTTCGCCCTACAAAAGGGTAGATTCATTATAAATACACAAAAGAAACTAATCTCTGAAAATCTGTAACACTTTGCAACAAATCTCAATTTATATATACCCAAGCGCAATGTACTGTTCAATCTAAAATATATTGAGAACATTTCAGAGGACCGGCAGCTAGGCAGCCATTAGAAATGTTAATACAAACTGTTCCCTGAGCTAAATTGTTATCTAAATACACAAGGAGGTAAAATGATCTGTTCAAAACATGCCAGGAAAGAATGAGCATGACTTTTCAAAGAGCTAGGGGGAAAAAAAAAGTATGCTCTCACACTGAAGAAAGTGAGGCATATGGAGCATATCAGAAACACGTATGCATACACAAAAAGTCATACATTCATACTAAGCAAAGGAAAAGAAGGAACAAAAACTCTGAAGAAAAAGATCTGGTCCAATGTTTGCAGCTAATCTTTCACAATCACAGACAAAAACAGATCTGGTGCCATAAAGGCACTTCACTGGATTCTGAGGCAAGAGGTTTCACAAAAAGAAACCATCAGTCATGAATAACACTTCTGACACACATGCACACGCTGCTCCAAAAGGTAGCCCTAAGCACTCTACAGTATGATTGATTCATCCCATCTTTGCTCTAATGCAGTCCAACAATCCATTTACAACAGGTCATTTGTAACTAGACTGAATATTTTAGTATTACAGGTATAATTTAAATTTAGCCTTCAATGGGTCAGCTTTTCACGTTTTAAGGACAGATTCATGCACCACCACACACTCACATATTTAAGTCACGTACCAGCATCATATAAACATAAGACTCAAACATGCAAAGATAAACGTCACCTACCACTCGTGGTTTGGTTTTAAGCGGGGCCTGGGTCAGCTCATCACTGGACTTCCTCTGCAGTTTTGGGTCAGTGGTGGCTGTTGTAGGAACACCGCTGGTACCTTCCATAACAGCTTCATCAGCAGGGGTGTCTGAAGACCCATCGGGTGTATTCAAGGCCAGGATGTATTGTTCCGTCACATCCTCCAAAGATGGAGTTCCCTCTCCTTGCCGGTGTTTTGAGAGTTGTTGGGTTTCAGGGCTCTTAATAGAACTACGCTGCTGGTTAGATGGAGTAATGGGCACAAATGTTGTCGGTTCACTGGCATGGCGTACATGTTTGGGCCTTATTTTAGGCATAGGAGGCTGAGGCATTTTGGACTTGGAAGGATCCAGATGATCTTCATAGGTTTGGTCCTCTTGATGCTCCGCTAATTGGTCCATATCATCACAAGACTGCTGATGTGTGACTCTATGTATGCGTTTCTTGTACCCCCGACGACTTATGCAAGGAGACAACACCTGAGCGAGCTTTGGGTCAAAGGGAAACTTTGACTCCTCGTTGGCCACATTCTCATCGCCATTGTCAAGTTGACAGGGCAAAACATGCTCTGATTGGGATCTAGTCTTTCTGTTGGAATACAGCTGACATTGCTCACTGTTCAGCTCCCACAGCTCATCTCTTTGCTCTGACAAGATCGGCTCACTGCTGGAAGGAGGAATGGGTTGTTCCAATTCGTTAATAGTTTCATTAGGATGTTTCTGGACCTCAATGGATGGGGAAATCAGTTCTCCTCGTCTGCTGGGGTCACTAAAGCTCTTCTTTTTCACTGCTTTTCCATTTGCCTTCTCGTCGATGAGTTTGTCCATTGCACCTGGTTCATGAACTATGCTCTGTATCACAGTGCTGTAATCCCGCAGAGAGTCACTATACACTGACAGGTCACTAGCTGCGCTGCCAGTACATTCTGACAGATCCGCTGCACAGGAATCAGCACTTACACCCACCTTAGAGTTTAGAGAGAGTGAGCCAAGCAGGTTGCTGTCCACAGAAAAGCTGTTATTGCCGTCCTCTGCCACAGAGCGACTTCGATGTGGCATAGGATCACTGAGAGAGCGGTAAGCAGACTCGCCATTTGACTCCCCATTACTGCCATTGCTGGCATCTGAACCATTGTTGGCAGATGAGGAGAATTTTCTCCGTCTTCGAAGAGCGCTGGGGGTAGGTGGTGCCTCTAAAGAAGCCTGGTTTACATTTTTACTGATGCTTACATCTCCTATAGCAACTGCCTCATATTCTGTCCTCACAGCAGGGGCAGGAGTTGAAAGAGAATTCTCTGGTATCATGTGGGGTGACTGTTCCTCATACAGTCCAGACTGAGTCCAAACCATGAGTGTTTGGCCTAGTAAGTCCGTTCCAGAGGACAGCCCTCCATATGAACCAACCTCCGGCTCTGTGACAATTCCTTCATCTGTCATACTTGATTCATGTCCTGAAAGTTCATCCAATGATTTATCTCCAAACATGTTCTCCTCTGAATTTCCCATTGGTAAATATTTTCCACTTTCTCTAATAGCCTGTTTTTTGATTACAGTATCTACACTCTGTCCATCTGTCCTCTCCACTTGCTTATTAGTTTCTTTATCATCATCTTCCACCATGTCAAAATTCCCATTTCTTTTAAAACCTGCAATATCATCCTCATCATCATCAGCATCATCATCATAATCCTTGTTAGCACTCATTTTACAAATATCCCTTATTACCCGTCTTGCTTCTTGAACATAGCGATCTTGTAAAGGGGTTGGCATTGGTTCTTCATAGTCATAATAAACTCTGCAATCATCACTCTCCACCTCTCTATCAGAGATGACTACTCGATCTCCATCACTTTCACAGTCCAGTCTTTGTTCTGAGGAACTCCTTACAGCTGACCCTACTGGTTTCTCTGAGTAAGTGAAAGATTTGGTTCTCCTCAAAGTAGCAGTGAGATCCTTTAGTGAGGGCCTTCTAGTGTTCAAACCTAAGAGTCTTGAACCCATTTTGTACATAGTTGATGCATTTTGAGCACCCTGAATGCTGGAGTTTAGACTTTCCTCACCATCCTGGCCTTTCTTTTTCATCCTTAGCTCTGACAAATCAGTTTTCAGGTAACTTAGCAGTGACAGAGTTTCTGAAGCAATGTCAGGATTTGACATTGATATTCTGTCCTTATCCTTTTCATGGCTAAAAGTATGGCATTCTAATTTGTTCTCTGTAGAATTAGAAATACCTTCGCCTTGATTCAAAGTAGGCACTAGCCGCGAATGAACACGGACTGGGGCACGAGAAAAATTGTCCCCATGCCCAAAACTAGGTGAGCGGTACATAGTAGCATTGCCATGATATGTTTTGCTTAGGACAGAAGATGAAGCTCTGCTGGATGATGAACTCATGAGATCTTCAGCCTTCAGAGTCTCTGTGCTGGAATATCTGCTGTTACAGCGTGACCCCAAGGGGGTGGAGAGAAATGAGGGAATTTTTACCTTTGACACACGTGATACAAATGGAACATTACTGGTGCCAACCTGTCCCTCAGAAGCTTTACATAGATGTCTATAACTGTCCTGAACCCCAGAGGAACCTCGAGCTGTGTGCCCCCTCTCCCACATCTGCCCACTAAAGCAGCCCTTAGACCGCAAGCTGTCAATCCTACGTCCCTCCATTTGGGAATCACACGAACGCTGGTGGCGCTCCTGGTGCTCCATCGTTACATACTGGTCATCACTGTCATCAGACTCCTCATTCTCTCTACTACAATTGCTTTTCTTCTTTTTTCTCAAAGAACGACGCCGAACCTGATGAGTTAATCCTGCTGGGCTGTCTTCCTCACTACCTGAAGATCTATGTGAGGGTTTTGCCCAGGCATCATGCTTGTTCTTTGAAATGTGTGTGCCAATTCCTTCAGTGCTGTGCACAAATGAGAGTGATTTTCTACCTGTCTGCCCTCCAGACTCGTCCTCCTCTTCTCCAGAGCTCAATCTTTCATGAGTGCTGACCGGTTCCACGGAGGAGCCCGTCTGTGGTTTGAAGGAACTATGTGAGGAATGCAAACTATCTGATGGCTGCGGCTGCTTCGCCCTCTGTCTCTGCTCCTGCAGCTGCTCACTGAAAGCATTCGAATGAGACCTGAGAGGCAGTGCAACAGAACTACTGCGAGGTGGAGGGGCGGGTGGAGTGGATCGGAGGTCGCTACTTTTATGGGTCTCGACTCGACTTATATCTGTTGACAGGTGTCTTGTCACAAAGTTCAGTTCATCATCATGAAAATGCTTTTCTGTGTTAAAAGCAGAGTCTATACCCTGATGTCTGTTAGCATCATGATCTGAGCTGTTTGTATCCTTCCAGTGTCCTCTTGGCTGCAGTGGCGACTGCCTGTCGCTCTTGTCGGAGGAAGTGTTGCTGTGTTTTCTGCGGTAGGAACGGTAAAAGTGGTAGTCATCAGATTTTAAATCCTCTCCATCCGACAATGACTTGTGCTTCTTTCTGTCACCATCCCCAAAAAGCTCTCTGATCTTTGTTACGCTCGGCCAGCTCGAATCGACATGAATACTTTCAGCCTGGGAGGAGCGATGGCGGCGATGAGACTTGCTAGGTGGAATTCCTAGGACAAAAATATCATCTCCTGAATTTAAAGCGTTACCACTAAAGCTGTCAGAGCAATCACTGACTCCAGAAAAATCACTCTTACCTGCCTTCGTGCCGCTTCCGCTCTTTCGAACCCTCAGTTTATGACCTCTATCCGAATCCGAGCCAGAGACAGACTCTTGACACTTATGATCCAAAAGTTTGTCGGTCAGCGTTCCTGAAGAAGGATCTTTGCTCAGATCAGGCAGACATCCTGAAATGTCCTGGGGAGGTGACTCATCTGGAGATCTAATCCTGGGTAAAACGGCAGCCTGAAGAACTGAAGAAGTGCTGCCCGAGTTCGAGTTTGTTCCAAACTTTTCTGAGAGCTGACGGACTGAGGGTGAAATGGGATGAGTGGAGCCCTTTTTCAGCTCTGCCCTCGAGAGGCTGGCTGCTGAGATTTTGGAAACTTTTCTAGCCACAGCAGCACTGCGCATATCCGAGAGCGGTGCAGCCGGAGGGGGAAGGGCTGCTCCAGTCTCCAAATCCTCCGAGCCGTGGCGCTGATCCTCCTCGGCTCCCGCACCGCGTTTATTGGCCTTCCAATTGTGCAGCTTTTTGAAAGACACACTCCGGTACACCGCAGACTTGCTCTGCGTCTCCTTCTCCGCCATCGCGTGCGTCCTTTTTTGGGGGGCGTCCCTCGTTATTTGCTTGTTTTTAGTTCATCGATAGAGCCACTAACTTTTTTTTCTTTCTGACACTCTTTACAAAACAAAAACAAAACTAACCCCGCGTCCCCATTGACCCGGCTCAATCTTGCACTCAAAGAAGCAAACTTGACGCAAACCTGACACAACTTCACACTTCAGGGAAACTGACGCAAGCGCGAGTTTCCCAGCTTTGCTTTCCTTCCGCTTGGTTTCCATCCATGGAGAAGGAAAAGAGGCTCAAAGTCTGAGCAGTAAGCGGCCAACTTGTGGAACTCCGCAGAAAGTTGCGTCCTCGAAGTAATTCCCATTTCGGAAGCTGAGAGCGTCTCTGCGCGAACGCATCTTTCTTCCCGACTCCAGTGTGCTCAACCTGATGATCCAGACATCATTAAGGTTGACTTATGTGCTGTGTTGTGTGTGTGTGTTTTGCGTGCCTAAATGGCTGGTTGGAGTGAGTGAGTGAGGGAGGGAGGGCGGGACTGAGTAAGGGGAAGGGGGAGTAAGAGTAAGAGCCCCTGGGGTAATGGGGGAAGAAGAACCGCGCTTCCTCTCTGATGGGAAAATGCACATTCTGAGGAACACACACACACACACACACGCGCGCGCGCTCCAGAGTTATGTTCGTACTGGAGGGAAAAGTGGCCCAAAACACCCCCCCCCCTCCCCCCCATATGAGTCTCAGATGTGTTTTTCCCATAGCAGTGTGAACAGCATAAAATAAAAGAAAGCAAAGCATGCAATCAAATTCTTATTTGGCCCACTTTTAAATATCCTCCTGCTGTACATCCTCCCTCTCCGAAAGCCTCTCCTAAATTTATCTCTATAAAAAAAATAAAATGTAAAAATGAGAGTGGCTGCACCAGTGGTGTAGTGGTTAGCACTGTCGCCGTGCCCCTCCAGGGTCTGGGTTCGATTCCCGGCCAGGGTTCGATTTCCATCTCTGTTGTGCATGGAGGTTGCATGTTCTCCCCGTGCTTGGTGGTTTTCCTTCCACAGTCCAAAGACATGTAGGTTAGGGTAATTAGCATTCCCAAATTGGCTGTAATGTGAGTGTGTGTGTATATGTAGGAGATGGATTGGCACCCTACCTTGTGCCCTAAGTCTCCTGGAATAGGCTCCAGGCCTCCCTGTGACCCTGAAATCAGAATTAAGGGGTATAGATGATGACTGAGTGAGTGAAAATGAGAGTGAAGGCTAATGTCAGTGGCAGGATAGTGAGGTAACAAATTCCCTGTATTGTGTGTATGTGTGTGGCCAGCGACGGATTGGCATCCAGTCCAGGGTTTACTCCTGCCTAGGATAGGCTCCAGGCCCCGTGACCCTGTACACAGGATAGAACAATGTAGATGGTGAGTGAGTGCGTAAGAGTATCGCTTAACTGCTTTGTTTTTGAAGACATATCAAAACCTGACTACAGAAGAACCTATCTGCAGTGTCAAAGGAACTGTAAAACATAATAAAATTAAAAGCTTGAATGAAAGAAGAGGCAGAATTACGTGCCCTTAGAAGCTTAGAAGGCATCATGTGCCACATTTGTTTCTTTGCACAGGTGGATCAGTGAAGAAGCGTGATCTGTTCAGACTAATGCCAGACTTTGGTCACATTTAAAAGATAAAATGAACACTTTACATAGAGAGAGAGAGAGAGAGAGAGAAAAAAAAACTGATTTAGTCATCAATCAGATATGGATCACATTTGCCTGCAGTTTTGCATGCAAGAACATAGCATAAGAGTATGTGATTTACATCATAGGAAATTAAGTTCAAAATCTACTTAATGTAAGAACACCTAATGAATTAAAACTCAATTGATTACACTCTGTATCTTGAAAGTAAACCAGGGAAAAAAAATGTTCTTTCTTTCCCCACACAGGCCATTGAACCTGGGTTCATTGCCCTCCTGAGTGGTGACATTGAAGCATTCTTCTTCTCGTTTCTCATATTTGCACTATTCCCAGCTTCAGTGTCCCTGCTTCATTCCTGCTCTCCCCTGTGTCTCCATTGGTTTCCTCTGACATCTCTGGTTTCCTCCCACTGATTAAAAAGCCTGCCATGCGATAAACTAGCTTCTGGTCTAGTGTGGAGTGTTTTCCTGTGTTGATCCACCACTATCCTGTCCAGGATAAAAAGGTTACTGAAGATGAGCAAATTAGATGCACAATATTGTAAACTGACCTACTTTGATTATTTTATGCTGAACTGTCCACTTTTAAGATTTCAAAGGGGAAAAAACATTATACGGTGAGATCACTTTTTGCATTCCTTCTCATTGCCACGTGTACTGTACTATACAGATTCTGTAATTTATTTAGTTTTTTTTTTTTTACAATTACTCATTCGTTCATCACCACTCATTTGATCAGTAATGACTTTAGCTTGTTTTAGGGTTACAGTAATTATGGAGCCTATCCAGGGAACACTGGTGTGTAGCAATAGTGTGTAGCAGTAAGCCTGGATGCGAAACCAGGCAATTAAATGTTACCACTCATACACATTGACATTTTACATAGCTACCTACTGCCATGTTATATATGTTGGAAGGAAATTAGAAAACCCATGCAAACCCTGTAATAACACTCACAGGAATTCTACACAATCTCAGGATTGAACAGAGACCTGGTGCTGCTGATATTCATTGTTTATACATATAAGAAACCTGAAGACACAGGCCATGGAAAGACATACAACTCCTAGTAGTTTTATTATTTTTAATACTGTGCATTAGTGCAAAGTGCACATAAACTATGTCTAAGAACATTTGCAAAGCAGGCATCAACAACCACTGTGGCATGACACAGGGAAAAAAGTTACAGTTAAATTAGGTTAATATCCATTCAGGTACAGTAATAACACAGTGATGTCTATTTCTACAGTTCTAAAATTCACATTTAACACTTGACATGAAAATACAGCACACACAACAGTTTTTAAAAACTTTTCACAAAGCTACAAGACACACGACAGCTTCACAAATTAGTCATATTCTCACTGGCTTCACAGAATTTACACTACCAATGCCTTTTCAACAGCTACACACATTTTGTATTTATTTTTTTTAGGTTTGCTGTACTGTAGGTCAGAAGTGTAAGATGCATCGTCACATAGTCAAAACAAGAGTGCAAATTATTAAGTCTTCATATACTTATTCAGGAATTCATACAGTGCAGCCCATCTAAGTGTATTATAGATTCAATCATAATTTCTCATTGTATAAATACTTGTATAAGAAAGTACAGAGCAGCTAAGTGTGGGTTACTGCTACCAGCTATTCCTGGTAAATCACACCACCTAGTGGCTGAATTTATACATAGTCCCGTTCACAGTTATTAACAGTTACACTTGTAGTGGGATTATAATTCATAAAATCTGTAAATTAAAAATAGTTCTTTTAATTCTCATGCTTTTTAATGCTAGTGTTTTATGCAAATGTGACAAGCCTACATTTCTGTCCAAATAGATATTTGATTTGATGAAGTACATGATGAGACAAACATAATATTTTCACATTTTCTAAATATAGCACTGGTTTCCATATAATTGAAGTACTATCGTATCGTTGAACCTGGCCGGGAATCGAACCCAGACCCTCAAAGTGCAACACGACAGTGCTAACCACTACACCACCGAGCTGCCTTTATTAATAATATTTATTCTATTATATATCAATGTTGTATAGAAAGTCAGAAAGTTTTCTTTTCCTGAAGTGTGTTCTTATTCTTATATATTTAGTTTTTTAAGCCCTGATTTTTTTTTTATTGTAAGGAATGTTAGTATGAGTATCTGTGGACTTATTAGTCCATGGTTAGTATTGTGATGTTTGGTTAGTATTGTAACTGAGATGTTTGCATGATTTATTTTATTACAGCCAGAAATGGTGGAAGTTCTTGCTCAGGAGAGTTTTGGAACTCTTCCTCAGTAGATACCACACCTGGGTGGAAACATGCTTTTATATGTCACGTTATTCATGATTTCTTGTTTAGTAGGTTTGGTGGTATTCGCGCTTCTGGTTTGCTGGTGTCTCTAAATGTAGTGACCCTGAGCAACAAGGTGCGTGTTCCACGTCTGAATTTGGGCTGTGTGAAGTAGAACAGGATGGGATCGAGCACGCTGTTCATGCTGGCAAACGGTCTCGTGCTCTTATACACCACCGATAAAAAGTTCCGGAGCTGGCATGAGGCATCAGGCATGGTCCTCACTAACAGGTACATAGTTTTGGTCACGTGGAACGGCAGGAAGCTGATGGCGAACACTAGCACCACAATGGCGATCATCCTCACAGCTTTGTACTTCTTCTCTTTGGCTGCTTTAACGCTGGCGTCATCCGGTTGGCACAGAACCCGTGCCATCTTGCAGTACAACACAACAATGACCATAAAGGGCAATAGGAAACCCAGGCAGGTGAGGGCCATGCCGTATGGGTAATACTGCTGTGAGCGCTCAGGCACACTCAGCTCGTAGCACACGGTACGGTTTCTCTGGATGCCCGTCGCTGCGAATTCGAACGTAGGCGCACACAGAAGTGCTACAATGACCCAGACGCTGGCACAAACAGCCCATGCCAGCTTACGTCCTGCTCTTCTGAGCCACGGGGACAGTGGATGGCAGATGCCCAGGTAACGCTGAACGCTGATACAGGTGAGAAAAAGGATGCTACCATGCAGGTTGCTGTAGAACTGAAACCGTACCCACCGGCATGTCAACTCCCCAAAGGGCCAGTAGTCTCGACTGGCATAGTTGTAGATCAGCAGAGGGAGGGAGCACACATACAGGAAGTCAGCTGCAGCCAGGTTCAGCGTGTAGATCTTGGTACGAGTCAGGGAATGTCTGGTTCCCCACAGGTGAAGGATGACAGCGCAATTGAGTGGCAAGCCCAGGACGAAGACCACGCTGTACACCACAGGGAGGAGGATGCGCTTAAAATCCTCACTGTAGGTGCAGGAAGGGAGACCTGAGGATGAGGAGGAAGCATTCTCCATCCGGGCAATGATTGATTTACATCCTAAGAGAGAGAGAAAGAGAGAGAGAGAAAGACTGAATTAAAACATAGAGTAGGATTGAAATAGTCAAGTGATGAAGCGTCATCAATTGCATCCAATGGACAAAAATATTTAAGTGGATTGAATAAAAGGCAGAAGGAAATGTGGAGAGATTTTGTTTTGTTTGATATCTTTTTAGATTTACTAAAATGTTGACATGGCTTGTTACAAAAGACAAACATATATGATGTTTTATTTACTTCCATTTCCTGAATCTCTGATTTCATAGGTTACCTCTAACCTTCCAATTGGTACGAATCACTGTGTGAAATTCTCTGGACCAATGTTCCAACCTCATTTCCACGGTTCCTGGAATAAGGCTCTGTGATCCACTGTGATCGTGACCAGGATAACCACAGGCCATACTTCAACCTATGACTTAATGCTATATATATATATATATATATATAGATATGTGACTTATTTTATAATTTGGGGTCCATTTCATTTCTGTTGATGATAAGTATATTTATTTGAAATATTTTCTTTAAAAATATCATATTTTACCTATTAATGGAGAACATGTTGTAATGTCGCACAAACATTAGATCAACAAAATTGTCAGGATGTTGTCAATTTTGCAGTTGACGGTTTCTTGGTTTCAAAATAATGAAAAAATAGAAGAGAGTTAACAACAATTTTTTTTATTTATTATTTATCATTATGTCTAAATACTTAAAAAATATTGTAACATTTTCTTATTAAAAAATATGAAATATACTAAATGTATTTTATATTTGCAAATCATTTTTGAGTTGCATGACACATTTCTGTTAGTAACATTGTTGAAAGACTAAGTAAGGAAACCATACTTTACCTTTAAATAATTGTTAAAGGTTACTCTTTGCAAGGCGCAGCTATGTTTTACTTGATTGTACTTTTTTTTTTTTTTTTTTACTGTGAAATGTACTCCAAATTAAAGAATAACTCATATAAAGACAGAATGTGTAAGGCTTTTATGATGGTGTGATTGAGGATTCTCTTTAAGATGTACATATCAACGCTAATCAAAACTTATTCTGACTTGGTCTCTTCCAAGATGACCCTGTCTCTACTGACAGGGTGTGACGGCTCACTGAATGGTTTGAATGATGAAAATCACATGCTATATTTTTCACACTCAGCAGATCTCAAATCACTTGAACAGCTATTGAAGCGACATGTTAGACAACACTCTCTATAATTACAAATATCATCAAAACACCAAAACGAAGGAATATCACAATATATAAACATTCCTCCCTCCTATTCATGAGGTTTATTTGACACATATGTATGAAATACACACATTGGATTCATTAACGAACAACTAAAAATGGAGTAAGAACTTTATGATTCATGTGCTAGGACTTCAATATTAATATCCTTGAACCATAAATGAGCTCATAAAATAAAAGGAACTTTTCCAAATAGCTCTTAATTCAATCCCAGGATCTGGATGTGATTTATGCAGGAAGTCAGTGTGTAATGCTACTTGGCGTTCAAGGGTTTTGGCATCAGTCGAATTAATCAGACTTAGAAGCAGCCAAACTAATTCCTTTCAAGTGTTTCAACCCCTTAATATCTGGCACAACAATCAGGTACAATACACTTTTACAGATGCAATACATGCATGCTAACACAAACCATGTCGGATACATAAGTCTGCATAAATAATAAATATTGAATTATATGTCTATATATAGAGAGAAATAAGACCACTTCTAAACTTCTCTGGTCAGGGTCTTGGTAAATCCAGAGCCTATCAAGTGCCAGGATGGTATACATGAGAATGTGTGTTGCATGATGTGAGAATACACTATACGTGCGATGAAAATGTGTCAGAGGCCATACATTCTTCCACAGTAAGGGCAATTTTGAATAGCCATTCCACATACCTGCATGTTTTGATAGGAAACTAGAGAACTAGAAAGGAACACACATAAATCCACATGGAAACTGCATGCATACAACAAAGTGAGCTCAAGACTCACCCCATGATGTTAAAGTTGTGAGGCGGCAATGCTGCACAATGAGATGAGACACTATAATGGAAGTACTTAATATACAGTACAGTCAAAATAGTGGCCATAATACATACTTTAAGTACTGTATGTATTGTCTATGGTGGCACAGTGGCTTAGTGGTTAGCACTGTCTCTTTGCACCTCCAGGGTCCGGGTTCAATTCCCGCCTCTGGGTCTGTGTGCAATTTGCACGTTTTACGCGCACATGTACATTTTCATCATTAGTCCTAAATGGGATTAAATACAATCGTAAACAGCATTGGCCACCACAGTCCCTAGTTGGACTACAGCGGTTCCTAGATGGTTTGAGATGGATGTAGTAAATCATGGATGTGGACAGTAAAGCATAACGTTTGGGTGGTTTGGGAAAATCCATTGGATGTTATAAAGGGGAAACTCTACACTGCATAAAATGATGGTACAATTGTCCAAATTAGTATTTGATCTGTCCTATGAAGTACAGAATACAGGAATAATATTGAAGCAAAAATAGAAATATAGGCTATTAAATGTGAAAACAACTATCATTGTCAGGTGTGATCAAGTTGTTGGATAGTTATCTGGCATAGGGAAGTGGACCATAGATATTGTTGAGACACTCTGACTTTTGAAGGGGACCTATTATGCAAAATATAGAAAATATATGACTTAACAAAAACAAAAAAATTTGGAAATGATCCCCAACTTTTTTTTACTAAAAACTATACCAAATACTTGAAACTTGCATTGAATATTAGTAAAAAAAAAAAAAAAAAAAAAAAAAAAAAAAAATATATATATATAATATATATATATATATATATATATATATATATATATAGTTAGTTTAAATTTTAGTTTTTTTTATATACCCATTTTTTCTATGGGTATATACTGTATATATATTCATATTAATATTTGCTGAACAGCCTCGCTCTATGGATAAGCCAACACCGCATAAACCTAATCAATTCAGGTTATAATTGAGGTTCCTATACAGACTGCTAAAACATACATGATGCTCCTGCACCACAGTCTTAAATCGATGTTCCAGCTTTGTCACACATTTTTAAATGCTTTAATATGCTATAACTTTACTTGGAATTTAAACACTTTAGGCACCCTTACTGAAAGGGGGCCCCCTATTGGACTAATGCACTAATGCTGAGAACCTTTGTCACTTACCACCACATTCACTGGCTTGCAATTGCATCATCAGATTTTTGTGCAAATTCAACACATGACAACAATAAATTCAGCTAGAGTCAAGGGCAATAACATTGCCAAAATGACCATTATCAAAATAAACTGGCATGTCATGAAAAACCCCCTGCGATGGATTGGCACCCTGTCCAGGGTGTACCCCGCCTCGAGTGCATTCGGTTGCATTAAAACACAAAAAGCAAGATAGCAAGATGCTCCTCTTACACATCACTCCTCATCTTGCTCATCCTCTCAACACAACAGAAATGATTCAAGATTCAAAGAACTTTATGATAATGGAGTGGGTAAAAATAACATTAATCATTCGAAGATTGTGTGAGTGAAACACAATTACATTTTATTAACTTAACTCTTGGTTATGAAAATGTCATTCATAATGTTAATCTGTTTAAATTCCATGGTTACTGATAATCACAGAGGTTATCTCAGCTTCTGTCCATGTCACTGCCTGTGCTGTTTATTTGTTATAATGTTTTATAATGTATGTATGTTTTATGTTTAAATAAGTATTTTGTTATTCTGTGTAAGCGTGATTTACAATGCCCCTGGTCTGTTCAGCACCATGCTGTCAATCAGCTGCCTCTGTCAGCCTGCCTGCATGTGATGCGGTCCTTAATACTCAAATATTTGAGCAGGCGTTCTGTTTTACATCTTGTCATCCTTTTTCAGAACACACTTGATGTCCGCATGTGAGCCAGTTTCTTTGTAGCGCGTGATGGTTTTTGTGACTGCACTTGGGGACACTTTCAAAGTTTTCCCAATTTTTCGGACTGACTGACCTTCATTTCTTAAAGTAATGATGGCCACTTGTTTTTCTTTACTTAGCTGCTTTTTTCTTGCCATAATACAAATTCAAACTCTTTGAATGAGAAGGTGTGTCCAAACTTTTGGTCTGTACTGTATATATATAATATTTGTTACACTTCATCAAAAAATATATATTAAACAAATACAATCTGAGTAAATACAAAATGCAGTTTTTTAAAAATTATTATTTAATTTATTGACCATTAAAACCCCAGCGGCACAGATATGTACAGGCAACAAATCATAGGTTAATGACAATTTTAAAAAAATGCTTATATGGAAGTCATGCTAGTGTGTTAACGGAGAGGCTTCAGGCTTCAAATTGTACATTTGGGTTTTTGGATATGTCAGGTAGGATAAAAGTTATCATTAATTTAAATGATAACTTTTTTTAAAATGATTGCTCAGTCATGGTTGGGTAATTGGTTAAAATGAACTAAAATTCAGTTCATCACATTGTCTATTTTGTGCTGAAAAAAAAAAAGGATATGTCACTCTAAACCGACAATCCTGAGCCCTATATATGTTTATTACAACAAAAAACGCAAAACAAATAATGGCTAAAATGCTCTAAGCTTTAAGGGCTACGGGAAAAAAGTTAACCTAACTGGCCCTATGCGAAAAAGTAATTGCCCTCATTGCTAAATAATGAATGAACTGTGATTCACGGCAAGCCGAGTTAAATTTCACTTGCCACACTCAGGCCTGATTACTGCCAGACATGTTGAATCAAGAAGCCACTAAAATGGAACCTGTCTGACAAAGTAAAGCATGCTTAAAAATCTAAAAATGCAACACAATCTAAAGAAATTCAGGAACAGATGAGGAACAACTTAATTGACATTTATCAGACTGGAAAGGGTTACCAAGCCAAGTCTTTGGGACTTTAATCAACATGAGATGACCTTAAACAGGCCATTTATATTCGAATGTGGCTGAATTAAAACAATTCTGAAAGAAAGAAGAGTGGTCCAAAATTCCTCCACAGCGATTTGAAAGTTTTGAATTGTCAGTTATCGCAAAAGATTGATTGCAGTTGTGTGGCATAACCAGCTGTTATGTTTAGGGGACAACTGCTTCTGGTTTTGTTCTTTTTGCATTTTTAACATCAAAAAGTTTTAGTATATGACAATTGAGTAAAGGGTTAGATAAAGAATTTGATCATCTCCACCATCCCATCAATATTCAGATCCAATTAATTTATTTACATCTTGTTGCTCTTGAATGACATAGATGTGTCAGTTTGTCTTTAGACATTTCTTCATGATTTACTTTCACATTTTTAGAATCCTGTACGTGTCAGTGTTTTACTTTCTTACAAGAGTTGTTTAATAAAATGCAAGCAACATGTGTGGTCACATCATTTCCATCTTTTCCACATACCACCATAAACTCCAAGCATCTTGAGCCAAACAAATGACTACAAACTCAATCACGTGACCCCTGATCTCTTGCCTGATGCTACCCTACTCTAGTGTCCTTCTAAACACAACCACCTGTTGCCAGCACAAATCTGCAGCAAAAAGCACAAGAAATAAAGCAAGCTCTAAACAAGGCCTTAAATCACCATCATTCTCAGAAAATGACAAGAGCAATGACAAAGAGCTTCCCTTTTGAAAGTGGCCTAGCTTCTGAAAAACAAATTTGAAGCTAAAGTAGCCAGGATAGTATGTCTAGTTTCTGGAAAAAAAAATATGTATATATATATATATATTTTAAAAAAAAGGATCATTCAAACTGATGTAAGTGAAGATTGTGCGTGTTTGTGGTGAACCCATTATTTGAAAATGTCTGAAAACCATTATAAAGCTTGCTTCAATAGTTTTGCCTAGTCTAGTTAAATATGTCTGCTGATTGCCTGATACATTGTCTCTCTATTGACTTTCATTTAAAAAAAAGAGAGAAAGAAAAATACATCTGGTTCTATATTTAAAAGAATTAACCAGAAGCAGACAGTGTGCATTTAACCTATGAAAAATGTATAGTTTTATCTGTGTTTATTAATAGAAACAATATGGACAGCGAAAAACATAATCATTGTAAATTATATTTATATTTTAAAAATAGGAACGCTCACTCACTCACTCTCACTCATCATCTATACCGCTTAATCCT
This sequence comes from Clarias fuscus, assembly GCA_030347435.1. Lineage (NCBI taxonomy): Eukaryota > Metazoa > Chordata > Actinopteri > Siluriformes > Clariidae > Clarias > Clarias fuscus. Next base: position 28,536,594 of record CM059210.1, on the reverse strand, counting down.
GTATTCAGGGTCATGGGGGGCCTGGAGCCTATCCCAGGAGACTTAGGGAACAAGGCGGGGTACACCCTGGACAGGGTGCCAATCCGTCGCAGGGCACACACATACACACACTCACACACTCATTCACATACATTCCATGCACACAGAGACGGGAATCGAACTGGAGCCTGGAGGTGCAAGGCGACAGTGCTAAACAGGCGAGCTTTTAATACAATGTATAAACTTTGTTTGTATTTAAAGGATGGCATAATATGTGTAAAAAAAAAAAAACTAATGTATAAAAATTTTGAACATCCACAGAAAGATTCTTAACTGTCTGTAATGGACCTGTCACTGCATTCCTCTGTGGCTATGGAATGAATAAAGACAAACATGTACTGTAAGTGTGTGTAAGGAAATCTGTAAAGTTTGCCAGGAAGCCTCAGAAGTCTCGATTGTTTCCTGTGAGTATAATTATTCTTATGATGGAGGTTGAATGTGTTCCAAACAGGATGTTAAACCTTCCAACACTAAAAGAAGGGGAACAATAGAGTGCTCAGTGATCACACCCTGAAATGTTCAGTATGAATACTGCATGATAATACACTGTGAAGTAAGCTGGAACAAGAATTCATCACTACTGGCAACTCATGCGAGTTAAATCAGGATGCAGATAGGAAGCTGTAGGGCAGCTTCCTATCTGCAGTGTGTATATATGGCAGAAGTATACACCTATATGGCAGAAGTATACAGTAGAAATTGCAGTAGAAAGTCCTGTAAATAATGTATAGTATGTACTGTCAGCAATACAAATAGCATGAATACTGTAAGATGTACAGTTGTAAGCATTGTGTAACTTGTTCAACAGGTTATTACAGCATTAAAACAAATATCTATATTTACTTATTCAACCGGTTATCATTAACACAAATATAGAATCAGCCAATCACATGGCAACTACTCAGTGCATTTAGCCATAACCATGCGCATAGACATGGTCAAGTCAATTTGCTGAGGTTCAAACCGAGCATCAGAATGTGGAAGAAAATATATACTGTATATCTTTTGAAAGTAGCGTGGTTGTTCATGCAACAACCTGAGTATTGGTCTGAGTATTTCTGACGCAGCTATTCTACTGTGATTTTCATACACAACCATCTCTAGGTTTTTACAGAGAGTGGTTTGAAAAAGACAACAATATCTAGGAAGCAGTAGTTCTAGGAGAAAATTCCCAGTTATCGCCAGAGGTCAGTGGAGTATGAATAGAAAGGCAAACAGTAACGCAAATAAAATCTCAAAGCATGCAAAAAAAGAATCTTTGAACACACAGCATGTTGAATCTTGAAGCAGGCGGCCTGCAGCGCTAGAAGCCCACACCGTGTGCCACACGTGTCAGCTAAGAACAGGAGGCTACCATTCGCATCGGCTCACCAAACGGGGCAACAGAATATCGAAAAAACGTTGCCTGTTCTGATGTGCCTCAATTTCTTAAGTACTTAAGCAGTTAAAAGTAAGTATTAAAGTTATACTGTATAAATACTTTAAAAATGTATACTGTGAATGATGTAAAGTAGCAGTAGCATAGTACATAGAGGCAGAATAGTGCCAAAAATGTATTGCATGTATACGTTACTTACTTATTATTATTTAGCATAAGAACATAGTGCATGAGGCAGAGTTTAATAAACTCATGAATTCTATGTTATAACTGCAATACCTTCTCAGGCCAGCAGGCTGCACTCTCAGCCAATCTTTCCCCAAGCCATTAGGACTGATTGAGTTAATCTAATTTGAGTTGATTTTTGGAATGCTTCCAAAAACTGACTGATGTCTCCTTTGATTTCTTAATCTTGACTCTTTCAGTCTGTCAGGAAATCAATTCTCCACCATGTTTAAGGAAGTTCTTAAAATGCAGAGCAATGGAGCAATAGAGAGAGGAGGCCTTTAGAGAGAATTTCTTTGTACACATACACACATTACCAGTCAAAATATTGGACACACCTTCTAAATTCCACGGCCTTTACGGAGTTTTATTTATTTCTATGTTATAATGATATACTGTAATAAACTGTATAATGATATAATACCAAAGATGTGATATATCTCCTTCGAACAGTTAATGTTGAGATGTGTCTGTTACTTTTGCTCTGTAAAGCCTCAATAACAACTCTAATCTGATGCTCTATTAATTAGTGATTTTTTTGGGCTGGTTACCAGTTTCATCATGGCGCTTGATGGGTTTGACAATACTTTTGTTCTTAATACTGTTGACCATACTGTTGATTTTTTTACTGTGTAATTTTCCCCTGTCAATCACAGTGACACTAGCTAATTTTGGGAATTATGGGTGTTGTTAGTGCATGCATGCAGAGAAGGGCAGAGTGCACAGTGTAGCCTGTGCCATAGTTCAAACTGCTTTGCACAACAGTCAGTATGTGTCAATTACTTTAATTGGTTGAACAGGGTTCCAAGAGTGCTTATATTTCCTAAAATCGCATCATGAATGAGATCACTGTAGTTCTAAATGGTTACTGCAGCATAGTGAAACACATCAACGTGCTAAACAATACTTTTAGGAATTTAAAATGTAAAACATGAAAGCTCATCAGATGAAAATGAAAAAAACAATAAGGGAACAATATAACAAGACTGGAATGCAAAAATGAACGTGAGCCTCTTTACCTAGCTAGCCAAGCCATGAAGTATAAAATGAATGTGGCATCTTTATGATCTATTTCCACTAATGGAGCAACATTATTGAGAACATTTGGCCATTGTGTGTCTGAAATGTCACTTAATAGAATTTTTTTGTTTATACGAGCGGCATTCAAACCAGACTAGGACATTTGTTGGGGCAGAATAACAGAATACAGTTATGAAAGTGAAGTACTGTATAATAAAGTAACTACCTTTATTTCTCTATATAATTTCCTGCTACGCTAATGCACTTATCCTAGCGTTTCACTTGCGTTTGAATAACACTAAGGTACTGTAGAACGTTTTCTCCTGATTGGACTGTCTCCTTCATGTCTGAAACCCTGTCCTCTAAGGAGCTCCTTTAATTGCCCAAACATCAGCACATCATAAGAAATAAGCTGTAGCAAGGTCAGAACTGAATGGTGTATGAGACAGTAACTCTCAGCCATTTTCCTGTATTGTGCAATTGGTATTCATGAATGATTGTGTGTAGATTTCCTAAAGACAGATGCATCTCTACCGTAAGTTGATGACAAATTATCCATCAATTTATAAAGCTCAGGCATCCACTTGCTGAATGAACATGGGAATGACTACGTATTTATATACAGCCTACATTTTTATTGCGTCCTCACATCCGAAAATTAACAACCTGGGGCCTTAGCCGCCTGAGCCCCCCCTCTCACAGCTTACATTCATGTATCTTGTAAAATAGTTTCCCTTGAATGTAGCTTGGACACACATTTTTAGTTTTATCCAAACTTCTATCTAGAAGATGGTGATGTTTAATCTTATTATCAGTATTACACATACCATTATCACACATGGTTGAGTGCTACGATTATGGGAAGACATCAGGTGTCATGATCATATGATTTAGTTAAAATAGAAATGTGTTAAAATCTCTAGAATAATCACACGCATGAACGTGTTAATATTAACAGCCCGTTTTAATATACAGGGTGGGCCATTTATATGGATACACCTTAATAAAATGGGAATGGTTGGTGATATTAACGTCCTGTTTGTGGCACATTAGTATATGTGAGGGGGCAAACTTTTCAAGATGGGTGGTGACCATGGTGGCCATTTGGAAGTCGGCCATCTTGGATCCAACTTTTGTTTTTTCAATAGGAAGAGGGTCATGTGACACATCATTTCACAAGAAAAACAATGGTGTGCTTGGTTTTAACGTAACTTTATTCGTTCATGAGTTATTTGCAAGTTTGTGACCACTTATAAAATGTGTTCAATGTGCTGCCCTTTGTGATGGATTGTCAATGCAACCCTCTTCTCCCACTCTTCACACACTGATAGCAACACCGCAGGAGAGATGCCAGCACAGGCTTAATATCACCAACCATTCCCATTTATTAAGGTATATCCATATAAATGGCCCACCCTGTACTTTGCACTGAATTTTTACTCTTTAACTTTTACTGTACTTGTGGCATTTAGAAAAAAAAGTCTTAATATTGAATCACACTCGAAAACGAATGGAAAAATTGTACAACACAGCTTGCTCTGAAAAAAAAAAAAAAAAAACCCCACACACAAAAAAAGTGTTGTGGTTTCCGCAAACACAACACTGCTTCACATCTGGCAGTGACCAGGCACTTTGTCATAATTTTCGTTTTTCTTTCTCTTGCTAAATGTGAAACTGTGAAACAACACACCTCGTTTTTTAACCAATGCCCACTGTCTGAACACGTTTGTGCCCACATCTGAGGGTGATGACACATTTTTCCCTCCCTTCTACAAATCTGATGTAAGCTCCTGTTAATCATTTGGCAAAAAAAAGGGTTTACTTTGGCTGTGCAGGATTGCAGACAGGAAGTTGGCTATGCAGACGTCTGATGCTCGGCATTTTTGGGAAGTGCTATGAAGCCAACAGACCCACTTCTAAAGCACATTCCTGGAAAGTAGTACGGGAATATGTGTCTCTGTGAAAAAGGATTAGTTATTTTAGCTGGTTCGTTTACCAGAGAACATGAACGGGTTTAATGTGATTGTTTACTCAGCTTCCAAATTCCCCAGATCTCAATCCGATCAAGCATCCATGGGATGTGCTGTACAAACAAGTCTTATCCATGGAGGCCCCAGCACATAACCCACGGATCTGCCGCTTATCATCCACCTTTAATAGCCTGCATTTATTATTAACATGATTTAAAATACTGCAAGAGATTCAGCAGCATTTAAACACAGAACTAAATTACAACCAGCAGACTCACAAGAACCACTAGAATTCACACTACATACAATTTTTTAAGATAACCAGTAATTAGTTATATCTAAGTTGTAATTGCATAAGACTGATTAATTTTGATCTTTTTTGTTCAGTGGCACTCGTTGGATATCACTCACCTCTAATTCCATAACTTGGACTGTCTGACATGAGCATCAAATACTCTTCTAGTCATTACGTTCACGATGAATTGTTCAACCTTTTATTCATTCATTCATCTTGTATACCGCTTATCCTGTGAGGGCCTGCAGCCTATCCCAGGAGCCTTAAGGCATGAAGTGGGATACACCCTGAACATGTTGCAAATCTATCACACACAAAAATAGGTGCAATTTAGGAATGCCTCTTAACTTAATCTGCATGTCTATGAATAGGGAGGGGAAACCCACCAAGCACGGAGAGAAACTTCACACACACAGACCCAAGGCAGAAGCCGAACCCTCGACCCTGGTGGTTTAATGCAGTATTGCTAATGACTATGCCACTGTGCCACCGTATGTGATATATTAAGCAACATACTTGCCAGTGATTCTATTGACTGTAATGTAATAAATACTTTCAATTAAGTAATACAACTTGGAACAAGGAATTATGTATTGTATTCTAAATTACTTCACACAATACTGTAGTCTAATTGGGTATGTGTTTGTTCCTGTTCTCTCCTCCTCTATCATTTACCCTTAATTCCACCCATTTGTTTAGACTGTATTAAACAAATGATTTCTATTGTTGGGCTGGCTATGAAACAGTATATGCCTTATATGCTTTAAAATAATTAAGCAGTCTAAAAATGATCAATTTTATCCATTTAAAGCTGAAGTTTTTTTTTTTTTATTACTTTTTTAGAATTTAGAATACTCTTATCTAACTCTTCTCACTTTGCAGGGACTTTTTCCCTTTTTTTGGATCAACCCTTCCGCATGGCCGGACTGACCATGGGTTCTCGTGGGTTTGGTGCTCGAACTTCTAACTAGCAACTTCAGCTATATTACTGAGCTAAGATTTATCTTTATGTTGACTATTTAATCTGTACCTGACATCAACAAGAATTCCACACTATGGGCTAGAAAGAAACCAGCCCCATCCTCAGTACTTCAAATCATTCATTGTATTTTCTTACATCAATTATAATTCGTTCCAAAAAAAACATCCAAAAAATGATGCAATAAGATCAAAATATGATGCCAAAAAAGACTTTTTATATGGGTGTTTCTATATCCTCTAAGATTATGCGGTTTAGCCCTACTCGTCCACTTATACTAGCCTTCGGGGTTGCTATGATGCTATGAAATGACTGAAATAGCGAAAAATAAGATTACTCTACATCCTGACTCCGGTCTTGGCCCTACTAAATAACGCAAATAAAGCAATATGATTCTGTTTATCCCTCTGGTGAAACAGTCGAGCATGCCTCCTTGTTTGATAACTAATCCTTTCTATAATAAGGGTTACCATTGCATAAAAATGCCCTATTACACAATTTCCACTTCATCAATGTTCTAAATGCCCAACATAATGCATACTGGAAGCAAGATCAGGCAAGCTGCACCTGCAAGACCACATTTACTAGTCAACAAGGAAAGCCCCTGCTGCTAAGCCTGCTGTGTGGTGCTGTTTTCTCCAAGCAGGGTGCTTAACAGCTGTGCATTAACAAAAGAACACAGGAAAAGTCCTCTGAGCTATTGGATTTTTTCTTTTATTAGATTTCCACACTCAAAACATCTGCCATAATAAAAAAAGGATGTGTTGCACAAGACTAGTTCCAGCATAACACCCTGACATAACAAGCATTTTAAGCCATTAATAATAGGCAAACCAAACCATACGCATTTATGTTATATTGTGCCGTTCATCTATGGGTTTATTAAGATTTCTGCAAATTATTTGAATTAATAAAAATCTATAATCATTGATTCGGTCACAGTGTGAGGGAATCGTCTTTTGAATTTATTACAACTTAAATCAGTCACTGAGTTACCACCTTCATTACAAGAAAACAGCACGATTTTGGCACATATGCCGATTTTTTGTCAGCATTTCCACTAAAGATCTGAGTTGATAAAATACAAATGTAAAGACTGCCATTGTTACTATTGTTGGCAATTCTGTTAAATATGGATTAGTATAAACGAGGCACTCACTTTTTTTATTGCGAGCACGGACTGCGGAACAAACAGTTTTAGTCAGAGAAGCAACCAAGAGGTCAGGGGGAACTGAAGGAGTTGGAGAGAACCACAGCTCGGATAAGGGAAGCTGATCACAGGACAGCTAGATCCTGAACATGAAACTGGACTTCATGGAAAAGTGAAATAAAATCCATGTTGGAGGTCCTCTAGATTGATGAGAGCAAAATTGTCTTTGACACATAGCACTACACTTGGTAGAAACCCAATGCTGTGCATCATTTTAAAAACAAAATTCCCACAATGTAGCTTGGTGGTTGTGGCACGATGTTGAAAGGTAATTGTGAATCTTGGCTAGATACTTTTCACCTTTTTTTTTGTTGTAAATTCTTTTGAAATCTATATTTGCAACCACTACCTCTTTTCAAAATTGGGCTGTTTGCACGTTGTTACTTTGTTTTCATGGCATGTAAGCCCAATTATGTCAGTGTCACTTCCAGCTTTGCTGACACCATTAATGCTATAAAGTGTAGAAAAGCTCAGGAGTAGAAGCTGGGCAATCCGCTGAATAATTATATAAGATACAGTGCCGTTCATAATTATTGGCACCTCTGGTTAAGATGTGTCAAAAGCCTTAAAATAAATTCAGTTTTTATTGCAGAAGCATATTATCACACTAAAAATTGTAGAAAAATATAATGTGAATATAAAGTGAATTTTAAGTGGAAATAAAAATCCCTGACTAACAAATAATTATTTTTGATAAAATAACCTGTTCCACAATTATTGGCACCCCTAACAATTCCTAGAAAAGAAATTTAATTGAAGTATTTCTGTCATTGCTACAGTAGATTACAACATTGATCAGAGTATCTAGAAACATTTAATTAGTAATTTATCACTTCCTGCTTCCCTGGGGTATAAATATGACGTGACACAGAAGCCATTTCTCTTATCCACTCTTCAACATGGGAAAGACAAAGGAACACACCATTCAAGTAAAGCAGTCAGACAAGTCAGGCAATGGGTACAAGAAAATAGCCACCTGCCTGCACCTGCCCATATCTACTGTGAGAGGAATCATTAAGAAGTTTAAAAAAAAAATGGAACAGTAGTAAACAAGCCTGGACGAGGACGCAAGTTTATTTTGCCTCCACAGTGAGGAGGATGGTAAGAGAAAGAAAAAATTCTCCAAAGTTCACTGTTAAAGAACTGCAACAAATGATAGCATCTTGGGGTCACAAAGTCTCCAAAACAACCATCAGATGCTATCTACATTCCAACAAGCTCTTTGGGAGGCATGCAAGGAAAAAACCTTTTCTCAGTCACAATCATAAACATAAACGTTTGGAGTTTGCTAAGCGGTACTGGGGCTTCAACCGGGACTGTGTTCTTTGGTCAGATGAGACCAAGATAGAGCTTTTTGGCAACAAACACTCTAAGTGGGTATGGCAGAACAGTATCCAGAAAAGCACCTCATGCCCACTGTGAAGTATGGGGGAGGATCGGTGATTCTGTGGGGCTGTTTCTCTTCCAGAGGCCCTGGGAACCTTGTTAGGGTGCATGGCATCATGAATGCTTTGAAATACCAGGACATTTTAAAGCAAAATCTGGTGGCCTCTGCCCAAAAGCTGAAGATGGGTCTTCACTGGGTCTTTCAGCAAGATAATGACCGAAAACATGTGGCCAAATCTACACAGAAATGGTTCATCACACACAGAATCAAGCTCCTCCCATGGCCATCTCAGTCCCCAGACCTCAACTCCATTGAAAACCTGTGGAGTGAGCTGAAGAGGAGAGTGCAGAGGGGAGGAGTCAGGTCACTGGATGATTTAGAGACATTGTGCAAAGAGGAATGGTCGAAGATCCCTCTTTCTGTGTTCTCTAATCTTGTGAAACATTATAGGAGAAGAGTAGGTGATGTTTTGATGGCAAAAGGGGGTTGTACAAAGTATTAAACATCAGGGGTGCTAATAATTGTGGCATCCATGACTTGATGTAAAAGAATAATTTCTTAATGTGGGATTTTTTTCCCACTGAATAAATGCACTTGAATTAAAGGTTGGAATTTCGTCTTTTTTTCCATTGTGGTCCTATGTTATATAGAACAAAACTGATTTTTTTAGAAGCTAAAGAACACATTTTAACCAGGGGTGCCAATAATTATGGAGGGCACTGTATAATATCTTGTACAATAATTTCACTGACTTTGTTGCTTTCATTGGAAAAGGAGGAAAAGTTAATGAACTTTCATGTCGTTGATGTGTTTATTTTGGGCCTATTTATTAACATCCTTATTCAATGAGTCCATCAATCACATCTTAACCATGAGAAAATAACATTAACATATTTTCCATTGCATTCTCTGTTTAATATTTCTGCCAATGCTTTGGGTTATTTTTGTTTCCCTCCTTGGCCTAAGTGAAGCCTGGTTTGTGTGTGAAATCTAAGTGTATAGGTGTAAACAGCTAAAACATTGGCCTGGAGAAGCCTGGTGTCACCTGGGGCAGGTGTCAATAGGAGTTACATATTCATGAACAGTCATGTATTATTCAGTAAAACAGAGGCTCTGCTGATTTTTTTTTTTTTGACATATCAGTCACTTTACCCTAATTATGGCAGTCCAGTTTATGCTTCATGTAAATAAGTGAAAATGTATTAGCTACTACTTTGGGAAATATTTTAAATTTACACAGATTTAAGAAGAGCCCTGACTCACTGAAGGTCTTCAGAAAGCCCTCAGACCCCAGAGGATTTAAATAAAAAGCACAATTTAATCACCACTGTCAAAAACTGCATTGTGTGCATGGACAGCTACAGTCTTTATGGACAAAACCACTAATCACTCTGACCGCTTACCAAATGGGCCTTCACTGTGTGTCAACTTTTTTGGGATTAATTACACGCAATAATATGTGTGTTTTACTAATGCCAAGTACTAATGTATACAGAAGAAGAGAGAGCAGTTATAAAAAAAAAAACTTGAGCAGCAGGTGGAATTTGAGAGGCCACAGCAGATGACAGGTTTTTAGATAGAGCACATGAGCTTCCACAAGCTTTTTATAGGCATCACCACCAGCCAGCAAGATACATTACATAGCTAGGGCTGTAACATTAGTATTTTTGAATGTGCATTAAAACTGTTTAAGGATAAAAACCTCAAAGAATATGATGAATTTCACTTTAATCATTGAATTAAAAAATGAGAAAAATCCAACTCTTATAAAAGGCTCATCAACTGAAAAGTAATAGTGTTACAAATAAACAATGATGATGCAATAAACTTCATCACGGCTTACAATTAATTGCAATATTCTCAAACTAATTACTTAAAAAAAAACATTTATAAAATCATGAACAAACTGTTTACTTAAGCCCTTCTCATTGCATTTGTGATGTAAAATGTTTACCAGAGCATAGGTTAGATTACCTAGCAGGTTTCCTATTTTCAAGTAATTAAATAACTAAGTAGGGGTTAGAGAGGAATTTGGGATATAGTCTTGTCTTAGAAGCTAGTTAGCTTCTCATTAGGCGTAAAATAAAACAACACTGAGACAATTCTGTATGACTTAAAAGCAAGTATTAAGTAAACAAAGTGCTGTTTAAGATGACATAATGTTATCTGATGTGTTTTCTCGCTAAAAGTGCTTCTGTGACTGGTTTTAATTGGTGTTGGCAGGTAGCTGTTGTCTCCTCAATATGGTGGAACATGAAATAAAAAAAATTAAAAAAATACATACAGTTAAATATCCCAGTGCTGTTACCGACTAGTATCACCACTCATGGGATGGCCTCTTAGAACTAACTGTTGTATAATTTTAATTATATTACTTATGGTGTTGATTGATTTTCTACCATGGATGATGTGCTGTAGTGTTGGTATAGTATAGTCTATATTCATTTGCTATTGTTATTTGTTCAGCTCACTCACAGCAACTTATACGGGATGTTGGACACAATCTGAAAGTAATGCTAAATTAATTAAAAAATTTGTATTTACAAAAATATATAAACACATTGTGGTATGAATAATGATAATAAATAATAATAATAAATATTGAAGGAGATGAAGAAATAAATAGCTTGGCATTAGGTTTAAAAAAATCAGAGGTAATATTGCCTGAAAATTCAGAGATTATGGTCTCTCACTAGTTTATTCACAGGAAAAACGGTATAAAAGCACTAATTCATTTCCTGAATCTACTACACCATAGACATTCAAATTTAAATAGAATTACGGTGAAACAAAAGTATTCAAACAAGCCACAGGAACAATTTCCATATAAGGAATGGGAAGAGAGGGAGAGACCAAGGAATGTGAAGACACGGAATTTTTACACTGTCTAAGGGAAATTTAAGAAGACACTAACAAATAAACTAAGAATTGCCCCTTAAATTTTAACAGAATTACTCTCACTCACTCATCATCATTACTGCTTAATCCTGTATTCAGGGTCATGGGGGCCTGAAGCCTATCCCAGGAGACTTAGGGCACGAGGCAGGATACACCCTGGACAGGGTGCCAACCCATCGCAGGGCACACAGACATACACACACTCACTCACACACTACTGGCAATTTGGGAATGCCAATTAACCTAACCTACATGTCTTTGGAACGTGGGAGGAAACCGGAGTACCAAGAGGAAACCCGCCAAGCACGGGGAGAACATGCAAACTCCATGCACACAGAGACGGGAATCGAGTCTGGCCGGGGATCGAACCCGGACCTTGTAGGTGCAAGGCGACAGTGCTAACCACTACACCACCGTGCCGCCTTTAACAGAATTAACAAAAGTATATTAGTTTTTTCAACACACATTCTTGGAGATGGTTAAGATCAAATTTACAGTACAGTGCATAAACAGGCATTGGCACAAATAATTATACAGAAATTAAATATCAAAACTACTGTGTAAGTGTGAGAAGAGATGCCTTATTTTTAGGTGTCTTCAGGACAAGTATTGCCTTGAGGTAGGAGATCTTAATTGTATCACATAGTCAAAGCTTTATGTGAAGCCTAATTCAAATGCCTGGTATGGGATTGGAATCACTGTGCCTGTGAGTCATCAGTCTAAATCAGGGTGATGAGCACAGTTTGCAAGTGACCAATACCTAACCACACCCACTTAATCCAATAATTAACAGATTAGTTGAATCAACTGTGTTCGAGAGAAGAATCATCAGTATTGGATATTGGTCCCCCAGGACTGCCGTTGTAGACCCTTGGTATAAATGTATGCTCAATACAACATCAGATAAAGTCATAAAAGTCTGAATATATATTCAATACATAATAAACTACAAGCATGTGTTTTTATAATAACAATAATTAATCAAAAGATCGGCTAATTAAATCTGATAGTTTGAATGAACACACCTCATTTTGTTCACACTTTACTAAGAGAGGAAAGAGAAAAGATCATGCAATTAAAATAATATTACTACCAAATAGTCTTGCATGCTGAGAAATAAGTATAACTGTTGTACCTCTGGGTGTAGTCCAAATAATCTCAAGTTTCATGTATCTTATCAGTCTATCACTGTTAAACTTATCAAAGAAGGCTAAGATATATTAAGATTAAAACAGATTAATACATACAATGGCAACAGGTAGAAATCATGAATAAACAGTTGCAATAAATGAATAAATCAAGTGTATCAAAGTTAGGTAAACACTTTAAGCTCATTAAGTATAATTATGGACATGATAGGCCCATTCTATTTAATTTTGGACACAATAAGCATGTTCAATTTAATTACTCCATAATACATCAAAAACCCTTTCTTTTCTTAAGGCTGTGATTTAACACTTGGATTACCAAAATGATTGTGCTTCTCACAATCTTTGTACCGCACACTAAATCCACATATAACTATGCCAAGTTAAGAGTCTACAGATTTATAAAAAAAATAATGTAATTTAACACAAAGCATTTGGATAACCAAAATGTGTGACTTCAAATACACTCCAATCGATAGTGTCGACACACTAAACCTATGTATAACCTTAATAAGTATAAGATCAAAACAGCAAATACACTTCAAATCTTGCACATAGAAATTGTATATCTCTAAAAACATGAGCTTATACACTATATACGTACACAAATGCCCCCTTAAGGGAGTTTAAAACATGATGCGAACAAATTGTCTTTAAAACATGAAGGGAACGAAGCTTCTTTAAAACACAACAAGAACAATGTGTCTTTAAAACATGCTAAAAACTTTATTAAAACACCATGTAACTAAATTTCTTTAAAATCCAATGATGAAACAAAACTTCTCTGATCAAGTAAGATAGAAAAATAGCAAAAATTTATAATGTTACCTTCCTATGAGAGAGGACAGAGCCCCCAAATGGTCATGGTTTAAATTTGAAGGAAAATGTGCTTGATGAGTCAACAGCACAAAAGTGATACTGTAAGTATTAACTTGTCTTGTGAACGTTCCATGACGTAAATAGAGGATAAATTTTAGTATGTTGTGTTAATTAATAAATAATAATAAGCTAGTTTTGGTTATTTTTTTAAAATAATAAACACTTACAGATAAGCTATTACAGGAAAATAATTAAAGTCAGGTTGGTAACACACCCATGAATTTAGCATTTGCATCCATATTTTCAATTATAAGCAAGAGACCGCAAGTTGCCTGCTGCTCTTTTTCTCTAAATCATTCTGCTCAGCTCTCTGTGTAATAAATATTTCAGTAGAGTCACTGCAGTAAAATAACTGTCTGACATAAAAAGCCTTCGTGGCTCTATCCCAAATGCATATATTCACATCTACTAGAATGTTGGCCATTGAAGGAAAAGTACCAAATGCTGATACTCTTAACAATCTTCTATCAAGACATATCATGTTTATGTGTTTATAGCATCCATCTGCTCTGTGTCTGGGTTACTATCTCATCCCAAATGATTAAACTGACGATTATTAATGATTACCCTGCATATGCTTAGCAAGGCTCTAAATATGCAATGTTATCTGCATATACTGGCTCAAAACACAAGGTCTGAGGTAAGAAATGGAAAGCTGTGGGGCATGCTGTTATGGCAAAATAACTAGTGACAGGTTGATGAAATGCAGAAGCCCATTCATAAGGTATAAGTGGCCCATAAACCGCCACATACTGGACTTAAGCACGGAGCAGAAAATTGGCCGGAAAAAAATATTGCTTTGTATGGGACATGACATTTAAACAGACATCCTGTAATTAAGTAAATGTTGAGATTCCCTAGGGAAAATATTACTTAAAATTTACTTAAGTTTCAAAAGTTCATGGCTTGACTTGGCTTACAGTAGCCTTTATCATAGTAAAAATAATCTCTCACTCGTGCTCTCGCTCTCTGCTTCCAGATTGTGAATATGGCTTCGTCAAAGTCTTCATCCAGCTCCACTTCTGATTTCAAACACCTGTTACGTTATTTGGCGTGTCTCAAAGGAAAGGCAAGTTATGCAATTATGCATAATAATTAGCAGGTGGTGAAATTCCTACTTCAAATAGGAGAAATAGGCATGAAATATGTACTTACGTACAATAAAAAAGGATATGTACATCCCACCTTGCCTTTTACCGAACACAAGTTACCGTGTGTTTTGATGTTTATTTAATTATTTTAGTGATATAAATCAGACAGTAAACTTTAGCATACCTGAGTTGAATTAAACTGAGAATTGCAATGTCCAAAAATCTAATCAAATCAAATTGACACTCTCCCTACAATCCATTCACTCCATTCAAAACCATTCATGGAAGCCCTTTCAGCAAGAAATCACATCTGATAATGTTATTTCAGCTTAAACAACATTTTGTTTCCTTGGTAATTGCTTCTAAGTTGTTCTGAATTGCCTCAGTTTTTCTGTTTTTTGGCTAATGTGATCTACAAAGCTAACTATCTTCTAATACCAGGCTGAATCCCAAATATCTCTCTAACCGCTGAGCAATGACACTACTTGGTGGGAGAAACAAGTTATTATACACTCTAGACTTTTTTTTCTAGTTTTATGCTATTTATGCTATTTTGCTATTTTTATGCTAACCCATGAATCAGAAAGTTAGCTGCTATTCCAAAGTGGAATAAGTGGAATTATAATTAAATCTCATAAGTTACTAAGGACTGTCCACCACCTTTTTCTCCCCACAAGTTTTGGCTACATAGGCTGGTAACAATTGTAAACTTTTTTAAAATTGTAATTGTAAAATTTTCACCCGTTAATTACAGTACGCTAACTTTCAGTTGCTAATTATCAGTCGTCAGCTTATGCTAGTTCTGTCAGTCACAAAAGGATATGTGTGGGCAGAGCCAAAAAACCTGTTGAATAAACAGACAAATCTTTTAATTACAAATTGTGTTTTATTTATATAATTGTAATTATAGTTAGAATTATATTTTCTAAAAATACAATCACATTTGAGGTTGTGTTGTTGTACAAAAAAACAAGTCTGTAATCTCTACTTGTTGTGCCTACCCACACCACAACCGTACTGATATTCAGCACAACAGCACTCTCCTGTGACAATGCATACCCCTGGTTTCACCTTCACCTTGGTTGGTAGGTGTGAATTGAGGGGAATTGCAACTTCTCTTCCCAAATAAAAGACTCACTTAAGATTCTGTGGAATCTCTTTGTGATAATATTTGCTCAAGGGATGAAAGAACATTCAAAGGAAGTCACATCTGGTTTCCAGGAACGTAAACTATATATGGGCTTTTGAAAATAAACTACATTTTCAGCTATTGTTTTTATTAGTCTTGCTAACAACAGGATGCAAAATGTCACTGCTCCAGGAAGTTAAAAATTCCCAAAGGCAACGGACATGGTCCGTTTAAATTAAATTAAACGTCTATGTTAGTAAATATGGTAATGGTTAAATTTGGTTTATGCTGAAAATTTTTAAAAAACATGTTTAGGGATGAGATTAAGGGACTCTTATCACATTTTTAAGTTTCATATCACATTTATAAAAATCTGTTAAGGAATAAAGGTTTATTGAGATATTATTATTATTGCTTTTTTCAAATGGCCTTCATACGCCACACTTCTGGTTACAAGGAAATCTTTCCTTATGGTAAATGATGGAAGAAAAAATCTATAAAAAGAATAGATTTGTTTATGATCTAAGTTAAGTGTGTGAACTGAACAGTCTGTGGTTTTTGGCTGGCAAGCTACAATGGCGTAAAACAGAGGTATGTGAGTCACAGAACTAGAGCGGGAAACATTAAGTCAGTACGTCGGCCTTTCAGGTCAATGCAGATCTATCCTGAGCACATTGCACAACCGGTCCAAGCACCACAGACTATCTATAACCTGAGGGCTAGCAGATGATCTGCAGATAAGCTAGCAGTGAATCACGGATCGCTCTCATCCTGCTCACTCATTGTCTACATTCATGAAATTTGAGAAAAGGAACACCTAACATTCTGTGAGACCCAGACCTTGCCTTCTAGAACTTCTGTGTTTTCCACTACTAAAGTAAAGACACACTGAATGTGTAAAACTGCACCTTTAAAGTCCTGTTCAGTACATTTTATCTTTGGTCATGGTTACAGTGGATGCTAAATCTTTCTTGAGAACGCTGTGTATGCTATGTGAATACATCCTAGATGGGATGCCAGTCCATCAGAGTCCCCCACAAAGACACACACACATGCATTTAAGTTGTTTTCATCCTACGACTGCGCCGCACGTTTCCTAAGTACAGTATGATGCCTTCCCCTTCCCATTCCATTGCTGGTAAGCTTTTGCATTAATAATTGTATTAATGAGTATACATGAGTATGTATTAATTGTATTAATGAGTATAATGAGTATACACAGTATACACAGTATACACAATATGACTACTGTTTTATATATATATACACAGTATATATAAAATTTATATTTTATTATATATTATATATATTCATATATAATTTGTAAACAGTGTTACAAACCACCCTCTATCCTACATTACCATTTTATCAGCTATGGTTATGTACGATGTGTGACGATGAGGCTGACATGTGATGATTTAGGGGAGAGGGTTGATGTCATATTTTAAACAGCAGTCCATGTGATCAGAAACCACATATGACACATGGTGAACATGCAAAAAGAAAGAAGTCACGCAGCAAACAAATCGCAGAAACATTTCAGTTGACATTAATACTGAAAGAGGTAATCCTAACTCATAAATCATGAACGAGACCAAATGAGACACACTGTTTTTCACAGGTAAAATTATGAACTGTATAGATTATAAATGTAACATCTAGCTGTGATAAAACTACATCTGAATGAATCTTCAGGATTTCTCCCAATATTTAATGTCCTGAATGCTAGTAACCATGACTGGTGTTTCTGTTTTTTTTTCTGCTTTTAGAGAGAAAGACAAAAAGAGAGGAAGTTTTATTATCTAACTTTGGGCTGCAGATTAGCTACTTTTACTATATTTGGACAATACTGTATGTATTTAATCTGGTTGAAATTGTTCTGATGAAAGATTGCAGATTATCTGTTGACATTGACGCTGATCCAATGGTCATTTATTAATTAATTTTCTATGCTGCTTATCCTGTAGAGGGTGGCGGAAAGCCTGGAGCCTATCCCAGGACACTTCGGGCACGAGGCGAGGTACAACTTCTACAGGGTGCCAATCTAGCACAGGGCATACATGCGCTCACACACTACAGGGAATTTAGGGACACCAATTAGTGCAAGTCTTAGGGAGGAAACCAGAATACCTGGAGGAAATCCACCAAGCATGGGGAGAATGTGAAAACTCCATGCACACAGACCCGAGGTGGGAACTGAATCCTCAAGGCCATAGTACTAACTACTGTACTATGCCACTGTGCTGCCAGTCCAATGGTCACAGTACACAAGTCCTGTATGTGAGTGAAACAGTACCTTAGGTAAAATATTACTCCAGTAAAAGTAGAAGCCCTCCTTCTAAAATTCCCATTTAAATAAAGGGCAAAAGTACCTGCCTTCGAATGGTCCTTAACTATTAAAAATAATCTGCTTTATTATGGCTTCTCGTCTACCATTAACAAAGCCCAGGGCTGATTCCCAGCGAATGCCTAAACCCAGTCTCTGGATGCAGTCCACCTGTAGTCCCGGTCCCAAGCTAAGTTGTGTTAAGGATCTATTGTTACCTTGAACACACAGAGCTGTTAATATAATGTCATTACCAGAGGAAAAATGACAAAACAACAAAATCTTTGAATATTTACTTTTTTATTTTTTGTCTCCTAGACAACTGCGAGGTCTGTGTGAAACCAAAATGAGACTATTGCATATTTCTCTTCTCATTCATTTTTTCTCTAGAACATATTTTTCTAGCACAAAAGTTCAAATTAGCCATTAAGCCTTTAAGTTTCAAAAGAGCTCTCTTCAAACTCTAAAATAATGATCAACTTTTTAATCTCAATCAGAGAGATCTGCGAGCTCTCTATATAGACTCAATTTATTCTTATTCCACCCTCATTCATTCATTTGTCATGCTGAGTTTACAATGAGCAAATAATGAGCTTTTCACAAGCACTCACTGAATACTCATCAAGACTTAATTTTTTTCTCAGTGATATCTGACTTTTTTATTATCTGCACAATTACATTTTTAATGATTCATTTTGTATTATATTTGTAGGTTGAATGAACAGATTGAAAATAATTTATTGCTGGCATTACCTAAATTATATTTTATGATAGTGGGCATAAATCCAGTGTCTGCCAGCCCCTTGCTCAACCACAGAAAAGAGATCACACATTCAGCACCTCGGCCAGTTCTGCTCCTCACATTGGATTGGCTGGGCGCCTTCACTCATAGTGGATTATCATTCACCTCCTGGTAGCATCAATGCCCTATAAAAGGACTGCCGAAAGTCAGTCTGGTGAATAGCAAGTTCTGGATGTGTGACTCGTGGATCTGCTCTCTCTTCTCTCCTTTCATAGATTCTGAGTGTTCAGATTCCAAGAAACAGAGTGCTGAGAAGGGGCCCTCATCGAAGCTCAACTGCCTTGTCGGCTTCCTCATGTTCAGCCTTGGCCAGCCCATCGACAAACCCTTTTTATATATATTTTAAATCTGCAGGCTAGCTGTTAATAGTTTTCTATATGAAAATGTCTTAGCAGTTGCCATCCCAAACCATCACACAAGTTTATTATGCAATCATTAATGACGATAAGAAGATCCTTTAACTGTTCAAATTGCTTTTACCTTTTGAGAACTTTGACTATTTGGTCTTATGGGTAATAGGAATTTTAATGCCCTGGATAGCTGCAGGCAAACATTTCATTTTAGGTTTGTTTTAAGCTTAACCTCTCTGCACATGGCCACCACATTTTCTCTAGGAAAAAAAAAACATTACAAACATTTTTAACCAAATATGCCAGACATTAGACAACTCTCACTCTCTCTCTCTTTCTCTTGCTCTTTGTTTTATATGTATGGTGAGTAATATGTAGATGCACTAAGATACTGGGTAATTTGATAGTTTAGCAATTAAATCATAATCAGAGCCAGTGGAAGCTCAGACTTTCTCAGAATTAAGGGAGCATTCTTGTTGAAAGAAATTATATGGGAATAAGGCAGACAGAGAATGCATTTTAAACTGAACAACTCTCTTCACGCCAATTCAAATAATATGGGTGTTGACGTGGTGAATTAGAGTCATTACTTTCTTTAATTGTTTCTCCAGGTTCTCAATATTTTAGGTTGTTGCACTGTTCTTGTAATAGTAATGCTCTAAGTTTACGTCTAATAGGTGCTGATAAACAAAGTGTGCACTGTACCCTGATTGGCAGGTTTGCTGTGTTTGAATTTGGAAGACAGTTTTTTCCCCAGTCATAAGTTTTTTTTTTTTTTTTTTAAGTTTCTCAGGGAGTTTTTCCTTGCCACTGGCGCCCTTGGCTTGCTCATCAGGGACTATCTGACCATTTTGATTCATACACATTCACATTCCATACAAACTAAAATACTACTTTTGATTGTGTAAAGCTGCTTTGTGACAATGACAATTGTTAAAAGCACTTTACAAATAAAATTGAAATGAATTGAGAAATGAGTGAGAAGCAATAATCAATGTTATGTATAATGTAGTGGAGTAAAAAGTGTGATATGTTATTTTGAAACACAGTCTTAAACAAACTAGTTAAGCCCCCCAAAAAGAAATACTTAAGTAAAGTTCAGATGCAGCAAAGTGGACCGCATAGGTTATCTTAAGTAAGATTCCAAACCATAAGGAGCGGAACTATTCAGTTTAAAGGCAACTGTGAGCTACATTGTGCAACAATGGTTCATCCATTTCACAGATGTTGACGGGTAAAAATACCAATCAGTCACTGTGCCTTCCTGAAGTGCGAAAGAGCTGGTTCTAATTTCATAAACTAGTCATTATTATTAAGGACATCACAATAATGTTATTTAAAAGTAATAATTTGCAAGTAATTTACATATATGTACCGTATGAAAATCAATGATCCGATAGTATTGCATATACTATAAATCCTCATAACTTTTTTTTATCTCTTTAGAAATGACAGGACCTGTCTTGTACATGAATCAAATCACATTATCGACAGTTTACCGTGGTAACGTAAGCACATCAGAAACCTGTTAATACTCCTGTAGATTTTTTTTGTGCCATCCTGTCAGCCTAAAATAGGCTGGTTATGACACATTCTCCTCTGACCTCTCTTACTAACAGATGTACAGTATCAAGTGTTACAGCACAACATTCCTAAGAATCACCTGAAAAACCTATTTGGAAATAACACAGATGGCATTAGGTAATTAAGTAACAACAACAACAGTTGTTTTAAAACATGATTGTCTATAAATATATATATTAAATAATATATATTATCTTCATATATTAATAGTGTTAAAATAGACATCTTCTGATGTTTTGCATTTCGCGTCACCAACTGGTTGTCGGCGCGCGTGAAGAGCAGTGCTGCGTTCAATAACCAGAGCGCGTGTGAAGCGTTCGCTAATGTACAACAGATGAAAGGTCTTATGTTTGCGAGTTCATTGTTATTGAACGCAGCCCTGCTGTTTTATCACACGCGCTCTCGTGTCGGGCAGGCAGACGCAGGAGAGGAGAAAGTCTGCCAGAGATTACAATCGCTATGTGCGTTTGACATTTTTTTGGTGGGGGACGGCCGCCACTGGCGACTGTCTGGATAAAACTAATCGCAAAATAAATCAGGCGCATTGGCGACCATTTCAGTCGCCGTGTGGAGCCCTAGCAGGTGTAGAGTGTCTACACTATCCAAGTTGTCACATATTCAGCAAAGCACAAATAATTTCCATTTCATGTTTGTATTTGGAGTGCAGCTTAGTCACATGTTCTAATAGACTGACTAGGATTAACGTTGTGTGTGTGTGTGTGTGTGTGCGTGCGCCTGCGCGCTCATGTTCGTTCCGCTGCAGCTGCAGCCAGGCGTCTTGTTGATTTGGCGCGTCTCTCAGGTTCGTGAACACAGTGACAGTGTTGATATCTGGAGCAGCTGTTTGCTTTTACATCTTTGTGACTGCACATTCCAGTGAAAGACTGTATGTTTGCTTTAAGGACTTTGTTGGATTAGGGATTGCTGCCACATACAGGAGTGTACACATTTACAGTCACATCAATAGCACAAAACGCATCTCTACGTATGAATGCCAATAATTCCCTTAGTAACAGAAATTTTTACAACTATACTGTACATGTATTCCTGATCTCGGGTTTCAGGAATGTTGCCACTGCTGGTCACAGGGTCTGTGTGCATTGCAAATCTGTGTAAAAAAAAAAAAACAAACACCTTGGAAATGCCAGATATGCAATGCTCCCTTATGTCTTCAGTTCAGCGTGACACAAAGATGTATGGCTGTGTATAGAGTGTGAGACTTTTTTTAATTTTTTTTTTATCATGCACTGTTCCTGTTTGCACTGTTTTACCCTGAATGTGTGTTTTTGTACAGCCATATGTATGCTATAAATGTGCCTTGTGTGTATAAGATCATCTGTATCCCTCACCACTCAATCGTGGACATTTTCATTGTGAGTGAGTACTGTAGGTTATGCATAGGGTGTAAGAGTGAGATTTTTATCTGAGTTATTTTGCCTGTCAGCTACCTATATTCTAAATAAACTACAAACAAAAAAATATAGGTTTCTTGTAGCATTATATTGTATATATGTATTATTTTCTTGTAGCACTTCCCTCTATCACATACTGTACCTGACAAAAAGGGGCAATTATGCAGCTTATTATGGGGGTCTCTGTCTTCCCTGGTGTGAATTACAGCATTATACAAGATCATTCACACCTCCTCGGAACTTTTTGTTTCTAACCAAAAAGTGTCTTAGAAAATGTAAATGAAGATATGATTTTCTGTGAATGAATGAGCAAGATGATTGTCACATCATTTTGAAGCTAAAACTCTAGGCTACAAGATCCAATTGTACAGAAATTGGACACCAATGTTATGAATGTGGTTTGTGTCCTTATTTCAGTGACCTTTTTTTGTTGTTTGTTTTGTTTTCAATAACCACACATAACTGTCATTTTCTCCAAAACACAAACTTGTACATACATGCTGCTCACATATTACTGTAGCTCAGTTTGTGCTGAATACAGTGTAAACAGACTTTAACCATTTATATGTTTAAGAGTAACTGAAAAATACACAAACGTCAGGACATGTCAGAACTTCTTCAGGGCCAAAACACCTGCAGACCCCTAAGGGATTTATTAAATCACCTTATTTAGCATGGTGTAAGCCATTTGCACTGATTTTTATTTATTCAAAGCAGTTACTGACCATTATACAATATTAACTATATTGAGCATGTAGCATTTCCTATCCACTGCCTACAATAACTTTTAGTTGGGTTAACAACAGCTGTGATTTGCCGAAGTTGCTGCAGTCGTTTAAAAGTTTTCCAGATATGTATTGTCACCGGGTTTCTGCACATCTTGTTACAGTGTTTTTGATGCCATGTATTTTATTTCAGTTCTGAAAGGACACTGGGTAAATGCAATGGTATTTTGTGAAAAGTGGCTAAAAATTAATTTAAAAGTTTAAATTGTATTGTGAACAGTTTGCGAAAAGTTACATTGTAGATGGAAAATTGTATTTTATATATTGTACCATTTTAGCGTGATTGTATTTTGTGAAAGGTTTTTTAGCTAAAAGAAGTGTTTCATTAAGTTTAAATATTTGTTTATTGTAAACATAAAATATGTATTTTTACAGAATATTTTACTGTAATCTAAGGCAGTGTTCAAACATATTTCATATATGTATGAAAAAAATTTCTTTTTTATAGTTCCCAAAAAGGAACACATTAGGTACTATTAAGGTACAACATGCCTTGGAACTGGGGTGGTACCTTTGATTTAGATACAATAATGTAACAGCTTTATATATAAGCTATATATAAGTTTATAAAACAAAAGGTACATTTTGGTTGCCTACAGTACAAATAATGTCCTTGGTGGTACAAATTTGTTGTTTTGTGCCTTTGAAAGGTCCTGCCCCAGTGACAATGGGTTGTACCTTCATTAGTACAAAACTGTACCTTTATTTCCTAGAGTGTAGGACTGTTTGAATTTAACTTGAAATCTACCGTTTTTGAGAAAGGTTTCCAAGAGACATACAATGGAACCTTGGATTACGAGCATAATTCGTTCCGGAAGTGGGCTCGTGTTCCAAAACACTCGTAAACCAAATCATCATTTCCCATAAGAAATAATGAAAACTCAAATTATTCGTTCCACAGCCCCAAAAAATAAATACATAAATTTTTAAATACAATCATAAAATAAAATAAAACAAATTCATCTGCACTTTACCTTTTTTATTTCTAAAAAAAGTACCAATAAATCCCAACAGATAAGTGTTTCCGTTGGTGCGCGCAGGCTCCGTGTGTGTGTGTGTGTGTGTGGAATTAGCCCCTTCCCTTGCCACAGTAACACTCCTCCTCCCTCTCCCCACCTCGCTCTTTAAGTTTCACAAAACACACACACACACAACGGAAACACCGTTTTAACAGGAAAAAAATAAATCTCTCTGACACTGGCATGAGCGCATATTAACAGAATCACTTTTTAAGTTTCACAACAAACGCATAAACACAGCGGAAACTCAGTTTTAACGGAAAAAAGACATCTCTCTGAGACTGGCATGAGCGCATACTAACGGAATCACTTTTTAAGCTGCACAATAAACGGACACACACATGAACACACCAGAAACACTGTTTTAACAGGAAAAAAAGAAATCTCTCTGAGACTGGCGTGAGTGCATACTAAGGGAAGGTGATGTACAACATCAGGTGAGAGAGTGATGCTCGGTGTCAAAATTAGAGTCGCATGCGTGATACATGATACTCGGTGCTCGTAAAAACTAATACTTGCTCGGTTTCCAATTAAAAATTTATTAAAAATCTGCGGAACACTCGTAAACCACGTTACTCACAATCCGAGGTTCCACTGTATGGACTTGTGTAACTCTACTATTCTCTTTCTCAGATCTCCTTGGATATGCCCATTGTACTGAGCATTGCACAATGCTGTCAATCAAATCCTTCTCAAATTCTGCACAGAGAAGCTAACATCTGTAGTTAATCATAATCACTAACAGGAAGTTTAGAAGCCTTGGGGTTGGCAAACAAAGAAAATTCAGCAACGCTAAATTAACAGTCAGTGTATGTATACTTTGACCATGTGTTGATATCAGGACACCTCAACTAAATTCCTGTGGGAGAAATCCTTCTATTAAAAATGCAATTATACAATCATTCTGCCTCTGAAAAAGGACCAGTTCAAAGAAAAAGCCCGATATTACCGTTACATTCATAATCATGACTGTGTTTAAGCTTCTGACTGCAAATTTAAGCATATAGCATGTGTACATCACTACACCCAGTAGTATATTTATAATGTATGACAAGTGTAATAACAATTCTGTCTACAAATTACATTCTTAAATCTACTTGACTGCATATTATTCAGAACTCAAAAGCACTACTGAACAACATGCACTTTCACTAAGCATGCCTCAACTGTTGACTGCATCTGGGTTCACTCACTCATCCTTTACCCTGTATTCAGGGTCGTGGAAGTGGAAACATATATCCCATAAACATATTTTTTTTTATTATAACAAGTCCACTTTTATTTTATTTTTCTAGCTATTTTATTTTGGCTAGATGTTTATCATATTGTAACATCATTCCACCTCAGTGTAGATTTATGCTCATATGGCTGTACAGGGGCAAAGCATGCAAGGACAAAGTAACAGCTGGCAAAAATAGATCAGGCCTAAACACTGCAAGAACTGTAGAGGGGGAACTTACATCACACTACTGAACACATGGTCTTCATGAACAGCAAAATGCCTTAGGTTAACTCTTACAGTGCTGAAGTAACCCAAAAATATATACTTGTAAATACTGGGTTCTCATTTCCCAGACTTGAAAGAAACTAAATCTAGCATTTATTTATTTATTTATTTATTGCTTAATTCAACAATCAGGTTAAAACTGGGATGAATACATACATCCTATTCCATCTCAGATATATAATTTGACTTGGACGAAAGTATAGTAAGCAAGTAAGCAGGTAAGAAAGTAAGCATCATGGTCAAGACCCATCCTTAAGTTCTTAGCAACTGTGACAATTGCAATGATATGTACAATAAAGTTGTTATTCTCATAAAACATTTACGTAGATTTATCTAAACGTAAGATTTATCTACCAATTTGGAAATTTACTAAGTTGTTTCTAAGAACACCTAGGATGTCTATTTAGTGTGCAGAAAGCCATTTGCGACTGAGCCCTGAATCTTTTTATTATATTGTGTATTACAGCCGAACCTCGGATTGCGATTTACGAGGTTTGCAAGTGTTCCGCAAGACAAGCAAACATTTGTAATAAATTTTGACTTGAAAAACAAGCAAGTCCTGGTTTAGGAATACGGGGTATCATTTAGCACGCTTGCGCTTCTTGTTTTGACGCAGAGCGTCACGTGATCACAACCAAACCAATGTTTTTTCTTGCACGCGCACTGCGGATTTGTGGGTAATCGTGTCCCCTGCTCGGTCTTAGTGCTTGTCTCTCACTGGTATAATCAACATCCTGCATGCGTGTACTGTTTCCTATAACACTGTGACCACGTGTGTGTGTAAAACATCTTTTACTTTGTGTTTGTATGTGTGTGTTCCATGCGCGTGTACTGTTTATTATAACACACGTGTGCGCCTGTGTAAAGCAAAAGAAAATCTCATTAGAGAGGTTAAAGAACTATTTTCTCTCACTCTCTCTCTTTATCAGCCTGCACCAATTCAGTGTGTGTGCGCGCACGTCATTTGACACTGTGCCCTTTCACACACATCCTTCCTCCTCTCGCCTTCACACACACACACACACACACACCACACACACACACACACACACACACACGCACACACACACACACACAGCTATTAATGGAAACACTGCTCTGTCGCAATTCTTTTCAAAGGTAAAGTGCAGGTTAATTGCTTTATTTTTATTTAACAGAAGTGATTCCGTTAATGTGCGCTCACTCGAGTGTCATTAGCAAGTGTCAGTGTTTCCATTATTGTGTGTGTAAATCAAATAAGAGAGGAAGGGTTACTGTGTAAGACGAGAAGAGAGAGACAAACACACACAAACACACACACACACACACACACACACACACACACACACACACACACACACACACACACACACACACACACACAGGTACACAGAGCCTGCGTGCACAAAGACACACATACACAGTGCTGTGCGTGCACAAACACTAACAGAAACACTAATCTGTCAGGATTTATTTTTACTTTTTTCAAAGGTAAAGTGCAGGTTAATTTATTTTTACTTTATATTTTGTATTAATTATTTTTATGTATTTATTTTTTTGGGCTGTGGAACAAACAATATTAGTTTTGATTATTTCTTAAGGGGAAATTCTTTGATTTACGAATGTTTTGAAATACGAGCCCACTTTCAGAACGAATTATGTTTGCAATCCAAGGTTCCACTGTATATCCATTACACACACACACTAGATATTCTGTTTTCTCTTAGAAGCATGGTTATCTCCCATTTCTTTTTTTTTTTTACACTTCACATGATTGACGATCTGTACTGTAAGTGTAACTACATGTCTGTTGTGTTACCATACTTGCTACTGGATGTTTTCCTGTGAACATTACCTTCAGGATCAATAAAGTATCTATCTATCTATCTATCTATCTATCTATCTATCTATCTATCTATCTATCTATCTATCTTTGCTTATATGCTGTGCAGTGGAAAATGATACATCATAACTTATGTTATGAGATGTTCCAGAAGTAGCTTGGATGGAATTTTAAAACCTTCACAATCCTGCAGTTCCTATTAATAAATAGCTACAAATTTGCAAACTTAACATGCTTTCTAATGCATTAGTTTATAATCCTTTTCTGGTATCAGCTGTAAACCTCAGTGCACGAAACACAGTGCACCAAAAATGATGTTTCACATTCTGTTTTCAATGTCCTCAACACAGCCCTGCATCATATGCATTCATTGTTAATTTAATGGATTAGGAAGGATTTTGGTTATTGAACATGGCTTGAGAAGATTAATGTAGGTTTGAGAAAATCTGATTTAAACTTCATTTAAATGGGCACAATTAAACATGCATTTTATAATGCTGATGAGGATGTAATGTTGATACACAACACACATAGTGTAAACCCTCTATCCATAAAGTCAAAGTAAGTAAATGAAAATGTAGCTGCTCAGCCTCTCACTAACACTTGATCTAAGATGACTAAGGTAAAAAATAAATAAATAAATAAATAAAACTCTTCAATACAATTCATGCAAAGTTTTTCTCACTTATACAGAACAATTGACCCTTTTTTCTACATTAGTCCTTACATTCATTGTAGACCTCAATTATGGCTCAGATTTATTTCTTTGAAACCCTCCAGCTTCTGAGTCTGTCTCTAGAGAGGCACCCTAACTCTGGACCCCTCGTCCTCTGCGGCTAAGCAATTTCCAACACCTGCTGTCTTAAAATATTCTTAATACAGATGTTTTCTCAGGCTTTTTCACTATTATGACAGTAATTCTGTAACAAATATGTTGTCTACTTATTGACTGTCTTTCTGTTTCAACTCACAGGATTGTAAAAGTTACTTTAAAGTGTAAAATAATAATAATAATAATAATAATAATAATAATAATAATAATAATAATAAGTAAAAAGTTAAATACAATCTAATTTTAAAAATATTTATATATAACAAGACTTTATGCCAAGTCCCTTTTGTTATGCCCTCTTATAAATATTTCATATTTAATGTCCAACCTAACTACTAGTCTTGCTTATTATCATGCTTGTTATTTGCTTAAACCTTTTCCAGCCTTCGCCTGGTTACTTCATGTTCTTTAGAGCTTCACAGCTCGTAGCTTACCTCGTTACGAAGTGCATCGACTTTAAAATTGCATAAAACAACGTCCGGATGTCGGCTCTATTCCTTAAGTGATCCCTCAGATTAGTTTGGAGAAAGCTCACCATCCAAGAGTTTCCACCTCGTATCCAGATCTTAACGTAGAGTTAAGTTCGCGCGCTCTCCGGCTTCAGCTGCACTCTCACGCAGACCTGCCGTGACCCACACGCGCGCGCAGCTTTTCTTCTTCAGAGAGTGAGAGAGAGAGCGTGTGATTGAGAGAGAGAGAGAGAGAGAGAGAGAGAATGTGTGTGAAAGAGAAAGTGTGTGTGTGTGTGAGAGAGAGAGAGAGAGAGAGAGAGAGATACGCACACATGCACACCACCACTGATCGCTATTATTATAACTTTCTTTCCTTCTTTTCAGTAGTTTTCACGAGTGTGACTTTAACTTTGACTGAGCTAACTGCCTGTACTCTTTCATTTTATATTTACATATTATTCTATTATTTGAAACGATTATTTTTTTTACTTGGAACTACTACTTTTCTTTATTTTCTATCTATTCCTGTTATTTTCTTCTGAATTATTTCTGAGTTTTTTTGCAATACGAATGTAAATTTATTATTATTATTTTTTTATTTTTCCTATTCCTATTATTATTTTTTTATTTTTCCCCGATTTTTTCCCCTAATTTAGTCGTGTCCAATTCCTCCCCGTCACTAGGGGGCTCTCACATTAAGGCTACTACTACCACTCAGCCGGGAGGGTTCGGAGGAAACACGTGATGGTCTTCGGCCAGCCGTGACGCCTGCCAACCGCATCTTTTCGAACTGCTCGCTCGCGCACCGTTAGGGGCGGCGTAACATACTCGGAGGACAGCGCTATCCGCTCCCTCCGTTGCGCGACTGACTGCCTGTAGAGCCGTGATTAATGTGGGAGCACTATGTACCTCTCATCCCTCTGAGAGAGCTCGGCCAATCAGCTCTCTCTAGACCTCCGGCTGCGAGAGGTTACAGCACCACCCGGGATTCGAACTAGCGATCTCCGGATGATAGGGCGAGCGCTTTTACCACTGCGCCACTCGGAGGCCCACGAATGTAAATATTTGTCATGTCAGGAAAGCACTTTTGAGAGAGAGAGAGAGAGGAAAAGAGAGAGAGATCACTTTTAACGATCACTAAAGAGAGATATAAAATATTTATTCACTATGTTTTAAGGCAGCACAAAAAGAAGACAAGCAAAAGGCTTAACAAGAATTTTTATTTAAAACTGATGGCTTTAGTAGTACAGGTAATTTTAATTTTTTTTCTTTTTCTATTGGTAAATTAATTTTTATTGTGTATTTATATTTTAGCTTTCATTAAACAAACACAAAAACAAAAATGATCCAACCAAACAAATGGCTCTCAACAACCAACCAAGAACACACCTCCTTACCCATCATCCACATGATCTTACGCTACAAAAACGACTTTTACTGTAATCATACCTCACATTTTGGATGAAAAAAAGGAAAGGCCAAGCTTGTATAAAATATCAGTCAATAATCTCATAATTTTGACTAATGAGTCATGCATGTGCCCAGAGAGAGCACAATTTGGGACAGGATCAGCAACTATATCAAGGGGTTCTTTTACAGTTCTTTTACAGACCCTGATTAGCTTACAGAACGCATTGCAAAACCGACTTGCGAATTGTGGGCTGTAAAGGGGATGTGTGGCCCCATGTGAGAGCTTGGAGATGGACGGAGGCAGGGACATATAACTTCCCAGGGGGTCCACCTGGTTCCCATTTCTGTGCTTGCCTGACATGTTGCTCGATAGCCCAGCACACAGGTGACAAAATGCATGGCGCTGGGATGATGCTCTCAATTACTCTAGAGGCAGGTCTCACTGATGTGAGAGGGCGTCTGGCTTCAGATTTTTTTGAGCCTGGACAGAATGAGAGCACGTGATCAAACTGAGTAAAGAAGAGGGACTACCTGGCTTGTCGGGGGTTTAGGTGTTTAACCGACCGGATGTATGCTAAATTTTTTGGTAAGTTCAAATTAATATTTGATGTTTGGCCCCTCCAGCCAGTGTCTCCACTCCTCGAGGGCCAATTTTATGGCAAGGAGGTCCCGATCTCCAATACCATAGTTTCTTTCTGCCGGGGACAAGCAATGAGAGAAATAGGCAGAAGGATGTAACTTCTGGTCCATCCCATAATGCTGGGAGAGGACTGGGCCAACACCCAAGTCAGATGCGTCTACCTCCACCACAATTTGAGTTTTGGGTCCGGCATCCACAAGACCGGGGCTGTGGTGAGTTTGGCCTTTAAGGCCTCAAAGCCCCACTGTGCCTCCTCCATCCATGCAAATCGCCCGGCATTCTTCCCAGTGAGCGCACTGAGTTGGGCCCCTGATAATCTTGCGTTTATCCCCCGATAATCAATGCAGGGATGGAGTCCCCCCATCCTTCTTCTTCACAAAGAAGAATTCCGCCCCTGCCGGGGAAGTGGATGGGCGAATAAACCCTAAGGACTATGCTTCTTGTATATTCTCCTCCATTGTTTGCTCGAGAGGAGATAAGCAGTACAACTTCCCGGAGTCGAACCCGTTAGCAGGTTGATCGCACAATCAAATGGTCAATGAGGAAGAAGTTTCTGGACCTCTTGCTTAGAAAAACCCTCGTCTAGGTCCTAGTAATCTTTGGGCACCACCAACAGATCAAATGAATGCTCTCTGTGCATAGGGTTTGAATTCCCTTTAAACAGCTCTGTGCGCAGCGGGGCCCCCAGACGAAAACAGAACGGGTTAACCAGGGGGTTGTGCTCTTGATGCCAGGGAAACCCCAGTACCATCTGGAGTTCAGGCACTTGAGTAATAAAGAAAGAGATTTGTTTTGCATGTTGCCCAATACATAGTATCAATGGGTCCATCTCGTGCACTATTGGCCCAGATTTGAATAACTGCCCATCCAGTATTGCCACTCGGATGGGAGCAGAGAGCGGGTGGAAGTCTCCGTGCCAAACTCGCATCTATAAAACTACCCGCTGCCTTTGAGTCTATAAAAACTGTCAAGCGAGATGTGGAGGACCCCTCCCAGTTGATGGTGGCTGAGAGGACAAGTCCTCTGTGCTTGGGATCTGGCTTTTGGTTCACTGCCCTGCGCCCTCCCGGGAGTGGCCCTCCCCTTCTAGTTTATTTAGTTTTTTTTTAACGGGGTTTGGTGGGCCCTGAGATTCCTGCCGCACCCAATTGCATGGGTTCCCCTTGATCCACCTCCCATTCTGACTCTTTTGGTGAAGGAATGACCTCAGTCCTAAAATAACCTGCACCTGACCTCGAGCCAGTGTCTCCACTCCTCGAGGGCCAATTTTATGGCAAGGAGCCATAAAATGTGGTGAGTTTGGCCTTTACGGACTCAAATGAACTCACAGAGTCGACTATCTCTCAGACTCACAGAGTCGACTATCTATTCCAACAGCAAAGCGGTAAAGGGCCTCTAAGTCCTTCATGTACTGCTAGCTCATCTTTTAGCCTCTCTGATAGGCCTTGGATATATGCAGCCATAAGCGCAGCAGAGTTCTAGCCAGAGCTGGCAGCCCGTGTGCGAAAATCTACCACTGCCACTGATCGGGCTCCTTTGCGAATACGGAGGAGAGGGGGAAACTACCCCGCTAACGGAGTATGTGGGTGGAAAAGTGGCCTTGAAGGCCTCTATAAAGGCTTCTACAGTTCAGACAGGAGATTCTGCCAAACTGAATTGGCCCATTCTAATGCCCAGCCTGTTAATAGGGACATCATGAATGCAATTTTCACTCGCTGTGTAGGGAACTTAAAGGGTTGCATCTCAAATATTAGGGAAAACTGAAGCTGGTGTAAACATTCTGTTATGAGGGGGGCACTCCAATATGGCGCCACTGAATATGTTGTTAAGAGTGGAGCGTTAAGACGTGGGATGATTATGTGCACCTTGGAGGGGATTAATCGATTAGGACAAGCCCCTCGCAGTGCTAACGAAAAATGCTTATTTATTTATTTATTTATTTGTTTGTTTATTCTTCTCATGACCTTTATTTCTTTATCTGTAGTGAGATATATTGTTTATCTTTCAGGCCTCTTTTCAGTTTTTTCTTTTCTTAATCTTTTCACCTTTCTTCTCAGTTTTCTACATTCTCTTTTCTTTCTCTTCTCACTTCTCTTTTCAGTTTTCCTTTTTCTCTTCTCTTTATCTTTTCACTTTTCTGTTCTCTTTTCACTTTTCTCTTTTCTTTCTCTTTTCACTTTTCTTTCTCTTTTCTTTCCCCTATAACAGAGTAACGTTTCATACCTGGTGCTAATAATGTTCGCACATAATGTGTTGGTTTCTGGGGGGTTTTAAATAACCTGTCGGAAAGGTGTAGCTCGTCTTCTCTGATGGGCAACATGGACGGTTTGCCTAGCAACCACGGCCGTCCGCTGCTCTGTCTGCCTATAAATCTGACTATTTGTCTGCAGAATTGGTCTTACTGCAGGTGGTTGTGTTATAACATTGACATTTTCCAGCTCTGATTACTGCCAAGTGATGATAAAACTTACATTTTTAAATCAAACATTGAAATGTGGGAGAAGAGGCATCCAGTAGAATGACACGTCCATCACTAGTAAGTATGGAGTGGAATCTTTTCATGGTGATTTAGAAGTTAACTCCTTCAACCTTGGATCATTTTGAGTTAAATGTTTTACTGTGTAGAGATCCTTTCCGTATTGTCTCACTTATAACCTTTAAGAGCCCGTCAGTGGTGAAAATAAGTTGTTTACACTGATGTACATGCTTGTCCTATTCGAGTAAATTGCATTAGTCTTTTTGTGAATGCTCGTTGTAGTGTTCAAACTTGATACTGGACATTACGATTATGTTCTCTCATACTTAAAAAAAATAAAAATAAAAAAAGGGGCCCCAGTTGAAAAGTTGGTGAGTTTCTCTTTAACATATTTGGTATCAAATATGACTTTGAGTACTTTGTTAATCCGTTTCTCGGGCAACAGAAGAAAAAAAAAGATGTTATTTTCTTTTCTCTTCAAATTCACACTAATGCACCAAGGATCCAGTTGTTTACTGCCTGTTTGGGAGAAGATCTTTCTTGGATACACAGGACAGGATTCTGGCATTAGGATTCTGAACTAAAAGGTAAAGTTATTTGTATACATACATTATATAAGAACTACATAAAGGACTACATTTTACTTTACTTGTAATAAAGTTTCCTATCCAACTTTAATTGGAACATTGGGAATCTTGTTTGAAATTGTTCATATCTTCATAGGTTTTTAGTCAAGATACTTCATAGAAATGTTTTTGTGAGAGAATGTTTCACTGTTATAGCACAATAGTCTAAATATTTCATTGTTTTTCATTTAAGGATTTTACTGTAATGCTATAAAACTGAACTTCTCTTTATTGTATTTTGCATCATATTTTTACTATACTGTGTCACAGTTCTACAGGCTATTATAACCTTGATTGAACACTGTATTGAACATGTGTGTTCATAGGAATTTATGAAAAAATTGTGTGTTGTTGCGTTGTTTGAAGTTGTTTGATCTTCAATTTAGGAAAACTCTGTAAAATAACAGTGTTCCCCTGCTAAATGTCTAATGCTTTTGCTTTATTGAAGGTGTTTGATTGCAATAATTGTTTGGGGAAAAAAAGTAAAATAAAATAAATTTTCTGTCTAGTGCTGTTTTAATGAAGGTGTTAAATTGTATAAATCTGGGAAAAATCTTTATTAGTTTCAGTGCTAAACTTATAGTGCGGTTACTTTATTGAAGGTCTTCAATTGTATAAATTTAGCGAAAATCTTTAAAATAAGTGTTTCACTGCTAAACTTCGTGCCGTTGCTTTAATGAAGATGTTTAATCATATAAATTTAGGGAAAATCTGTAAATTAGCGATGTTTCTCTGTAAAAGATTAAATAACAATTTTACTAAATTGAATGTTTTTGCACATAAGAACTAGAGTATTTTACCTTAATTTTATGGGTTTTGTTTGTCACAGGACATGATATACCCGGGCGAGCAATCCATTGCAGCAATTGTTGTTTTTAATAGTTAGTAATAATTAATAATGGTGTTATTAATAATAAAAAAATCATAAAAAAAATGGAATTTAACAAACAGCTCGATATACAGTGGAACCTCGGATTGTGAGTAATGTGGTTTGAGAGCATTCCGCAAGACGAGCAAAGATTTTTCATAAATTTTGATTTATAAAATGAGCAAGTGTTGGTTTATAAGTGCCAAATAACCTGTATCACGCATGCGCTTCTTTTTTTGACGCCGAGTGTCACATGATCACAACTGAGCCAATTTATGAGGAAATTGAGGATTTATTGTTACTCTTTTTTAAAGGTAAAGTGCAGGTTAATATGTTTTATTTTTACTTTATATTTTGTATTAATTATTTTTATGTATTTCTTTTTCTGGGCCGTGGAACGAATAATTTGAGCTTCCATTATTTCTTATGGGAAAATTTGCTTTGATTTAGGACTTGTAGGAGTGTTTTGGAACAAGACAGCTTCCAGAACGAATTATGCTCATAATCCAAGGTTCCACTGAAGTCAGAAATTTAGGGGGCTGTGTAAATATACGGTGCTGTGAAAAAGTTTTTTGCATACTGTATTTGTCACACTTAAATGTTTGAGATCATCAAACAAATTGTAATTTTGATTTTATTTATTAAGAGAGAAAACTTGTCCAAACCTGCCTAGCACTAAGTAAAAAAATAAACTTAAATCTAATATTTGGTTATGCCACCCTTCGCATCAACAACTGCAATCAGTTGTTTGTGATAACTGGCAATGAGTCTTCACATCGCTGCGGAGGAAATTTGGGACACTTTTCTTTGCACAATTGTTTTAATTCAGCCACATGTGAGGGTTTTAAAGCATGAACTGCTTGTTTTAGGTCATGCCACGCCATCTTAATCAATAAGTCCGAACTTTGCCTAGGCCACTCCAAAACCTTTTTTTTTTTAGCCATTCAGAGGTGGACTTTCTGGTGTGTTTCGGATCATTGTCCTGCTGCATAAACCAAGTGCACTTGAGGCTGAAGTCACAAACTGACGGCTAGACATTCTCCTTCAGGATTTCCTTGTGGATCAGAGAATTCATGGTTCCACGTACAGTAATACATTTTCAATTTTCATTTTCAGTAATAAAAATCATTTGAAAACTGTATTTTGTATTAACTTGGATTATTGTTGCTAAATAATTCAAGTAAATACAAAATTAAATTTTTTTTTTTGATGATCTCAATTATTTAAGTCAAATATACAAAAATCATTTTCTGGAAGGGGGAAAAACCTTTTTCATAGCCGTGTACACTAATGCAATGCACACCTTTGATCAGTAAACCAGAGCATTAATATAACATTTGTTCCAGTGAAGGGAAAGTGGTTTAACCCCAAGCTAAAATTCTGAACATGTTCAAACATGACCTAAAGTATAGCAACTGATTCCTTTTTATCTTCACAAAAAATACTTTCCTCTCCACAGTGTTGCCATGCCAAATACCATGTAACTGTTTTTAAGTACCACTTGAATGTTTTACTGGGAGAAATGAGCTTATAACATGTTTTTTTGATTTCTGATACAGGTAACATTAATTCTAATGTGAACTCAGTGGATATCACAGGACACTGTCTTGCCCAAGCCCCTTTTTGAACTGTTAGATTTGTGGTACCTCTGGCACAATTATTTAAAAGCTTTTCCCAAATTATTTCTGTTATGTAGTTTTATGTTCCCTTAATAGAATCAATACATTTGTGAGTCATGAAGAGAGCTAACAGGTGATTTAATATTCCTACTATTCCATTGACCCCCTAATAGCACACATACAGTACTGTATACCTGTCCAATTTCAACCAGATATATACACTTACATTGGGAAGATGTAGCAAGAGTGTATTTGCTAATTGGCAGTATGCTGCCAAGATATTAGGATTCAATCAAAAATGCTCAACAGAAGATGTTTGGAAGATACATCAATGCTGTTACTATTCAGTGTGAAAAACGATATTACCATACAATATTGTAGCTTCCTCATTTCTTGTGTGCATAACGAACATTCACGGCTCAAGTCAAGAAACATTAATATTGGAGTGAATGGCATCAAAAAGAACTCAGCACAAGAAGGAACAGAAACCGTAAACAAAGGAACAGTATACAGTAGACATCACAGTCTGGCTGAGAGTGCACAGATTTTCTTCCTCGCAGACTAAAAGAGGGAGAAAAAGCAATAAGTACATTACTTTAAGAAATAAATTCTGTTGGTGAAGTTAAAATAAAAATAAAATATAAATGAAGGGGGAAAACAAATGACAAAATAATTGCTGTTCATATGCTGGAAATGCATTTCAGCTGTAGCTAGCTGAAATCATACATGTTAACTGGTTAAATACTGGTATAATAATTCTTATTGCCATCACTTAGTTAAACTAGATAGCTAATGAAAGTTGGTAATGAGCCAGCATCTGTGCTCTTCACCTGTGCTAATGACACAATCACACTTGCCTTACTAGCAACTTTATTAAGTGTCACAGTATTAACAAAATACACACGTGGACAAAATTGTTGGTACCCTTCGGTCAATGAAAGAAAAACTCACAATGGTCACAGAAATAACTTTAATCTGACAAAAGTAATAATAAAAAAAAAATTCTATGAATGTTAACCAATGAAAGTCAGACATTGCTTTTCAACCATGCTTCAACAGAATTATTTTAAAAAATAAACTCATGGAACAGGCCTGGACAAAAATGATGGTACCCCTAGAAAATACTGAAAATAATGTGAGCAAAGGGACATGTTAATTCAAGGTGTGTCCACTAATTAGCATCACAGGTGTCTACAATCTTGTAATCAGTCAGTGGGCCTATATATAGGGCTCCAGGTAGTCACTGTGTTGTTTGGTGACATGGTATGTACCACACTCAACATGGACAAGAGGAAGCAAAGGAAAGAGTTGTCTCAGGAGATTCGAAAGAAAATTATAGACAAGCATGTTAAAGGTAAAGGCTATAAGAAAAAATTGATGACAAATCAAAGAAACGGATAATCCGAATTGTAACAAAAGAGCCCAGAAAGACTTCTACAGAGATCCAAGGTGAACTTCATGCTCAAGGAACATCAGTGTCAGATCGCACCATCCGTCATTGTTTGAGCCAAAGTGGACTACATGGGAGACGACCAAGGAGGACACCATTGTTGAAAACAAATCATAAAAAAGCCAGACTGGAATATGCCAAACTACATGTTGACAAGCCACAAAGCTTCTGGGAGAATGTCCTATGGACAGATGAGACAAAAATGGAACTTTTTGCCAAGGCACATCAGCTCTATGTCCACAGACGGAAAAATGAAGCATATCAAGAAAAGAACACTGTCCCTACTGTGAAACATGGAGGAGGCTCTGTTATGTTCTGGGGCTGCTTTGCTGCATCTTGCACAGGGTGTCTTGAATCTGTGCAGGGTACAATGAAATCTCAAGACTATCAAGGGATTCTAGAGAGAAATGTGCTGGCCAGTGTCAGAAAGCTGGGTCTCAGTTGCAGGTCATGGGTCTTGCAACAGAACAATGACCCAAAACACACAGCTAAAAACACCCAAGAATGGCTAAGAGGAAAACATTGGACTATTCTAAAGTGGCCTTCTATGAGCCCTGACCTCAATCCTATTGAGCATCTTTGGAAGGAGCTGAAACATGCCGTCTGGAAAAGGCGCCCTTCAAACCAGAAACAACTGGAGCAGCTTGCTCATGAGGAGTGGGCCAAAATACCTGCAGAGAGGTGCAGAAGTCTCATTGAGAGTTACAGGAATCGTTTGATTGCAGTGATTGCCTCTAAAGGTTGTGCAACAAACTATTAAGTTAGGGGTACCATCATTTTTGTCCAGGCCTGTTCCATGAGTTCATTTTTTAATATAATTCTGTTGAAGCATGGTTGAAAAGCAATATCTGACTTTCATTGGTTAACATTCATATAATTCTTATTTATTATTACTTTTGTCAGATTAAAGTTATTTCTGTGACCATTGTGAGTTTTTCTTTCATTGACTGAAGGGTACCAACAATTTTCTCCATGTGTGTAGCTATTTTCTGATGTCACACAAAGTCACCATCTGTCCCTCGTATGGGCTCCAAGAGGAGGGAGTTATGTCTTCTCTGATTTTTTACTTGTTGTCCTTAATGAGAGCCCTTTGGGGTTTTCCTAACACTTCAGAGAACTCTTAATTATCAAAAAAGACCTCAAATAATCTAAAGTAATATTTAATGAGATGGGTCTATGCATTGTGCCCTCATGGCTAATGAAATAGTTATGGATGTGTTATATTTGCAAATGTTCAAACTTTGGTTAGAAGTAGCTTTCTTCATCCAGGAAACCTGAAACTGTAAGAGAGAAGTGAAACTCTGCAGACGTGTTAAACGTTGCTGTTTCATTATTGCAACAATGGTTATTGGGCAATACCAAAAATGCATTTATGCGCATATCATCCTTACATGTGCATGTATATAAACGATTAAGACTCTGGGCTGCTGATTAGAGGGTTGGGGAGGGGTCAAGCCCTGCCACCTCTGGGTCTCCATCGTTGGGTCCTTGAGCAACAACCTAGCTCATACAACCCAGCCGCTGCGTGCAGTGCCAGACCAAAGCCAAGTTACAAAATAAAAGGGTTGCGACAAAGGGCATCTGGCGTAAAACCTGTTCCAGATCTGGCAGAGCAAATGATTTGATGTGACGACCACAGGATAAAATGGACAAAGCCCAGATATATCCAGTGCATCTTGAAAAAAAAAAAATTCCCCCATAATTTCTCATATATTATAGATTAATTAAAGATCATGTAAAATATTTTAAGCATTTTTTGTTTTCATTTTGATGATTACAGCTTATAGCAAATAAACAATATTAGATGCTATAACTCTATGCATATAGTATCTAAGAACATTACTAAGATCAATAAAAACATTTTTCCAATACACAAATAGTAAAAAATAAAATAATACAAATAATAATAATAATTATGCTCATTTATGCATTCAGTACTTGATCAAGACTTATTTAGCATGAATTATATCAGTGTGGCATGGTATAGAGGTGATCACCGTGGCACTGCTGAGGTATTATTGAAGACCAGGTTGCTTTGAAAGCAGCCTTCAGCTTGTCTGTAATGTTGGGTTGGGAGTTTGTTATCTTCCTCTTGACATTACACCATTGTTTCTTTATGAGGTTCAGAACAGGTGAATTGCCTGGGCAATCAAGCACAGTAATACCATGGTTAGTAGACCAGTTATTGGTACTCTTTGTATTGTTAGTAGATTCTACATCCTGATGGAAAATAAATTTGGAATTTCGATGAAGCTTGTTAGCAGACAAAAACATGAAATGCTCTAAAATCTCCTGGTCGAAGGCTGTACTGACATTGGACTTGATAAACCACAGTTGACCAACACCAGTGGATGACATAGCACCCCAAATCATTACTGACTTTGGAAACTTCACAATAGACTTCAACCAACTTGGATTCTGTGCTTGTCCACTCTTCATCCAGACTCTGGGACCCTGATTTCCAAATTAAATGCAAAATTTACTTTCATCTCAAATAAAGACTTTGGATGACTTTGATGATCCATTTCTTTTTCTTCTTAGCCAAGGGAAGATGCTTTTGATGTCTCTCATTCAGGGGTGGTTTGGTACTAGGAACACAACAATTGAAGCCCATTTCCCGAAGATGTCTATGCGTGGTTGATGTACTCATTCCATGTCTCAGGCCACTCCTGGTGAAGCTCTTCCAAGTGCTTGACACTTTTTGGTCAATAGGTTATGGTCATCCCTGTTGCTTGTGCACCTTTTTCTACCACCCTTTTCCCTTCCACGCAATTCTCCATTAATATGCTTCACTACAGCATCTACTGTGCCTTACCTTCCTTGTGGAGGGTGTTGATGATCTTCATCTGGACAATAATCAATTAAAATTTTAAACAATCATTCTTACATTACATTACACTGATTTATACCAGACCACTGATTGGGAAGCTGTAGAATAACAGTAGTGATGTGAGGCAGTTGAGGACACTCAATGTATCTCAAAAAATGGATTAGTTTAACAGAGCTATTACTGAGAGTGTGCTTATATCTTCCTGCATATGGTTCCTTGCCTTTTTTTTTTAATCCATTAAACATTAAACAGTGGCAATATGTAATGGCGAGTAGATCAGCAGATGCAAGCATAACACATTTCACCACCAGATAAAGGACACAGGGCTATAAGACTACTAAATACCCCATCCATCCAATCAACCACCTGTTTCCGAAGGTTCCATGTGACATGTGCTATCAAACCATATGCACCTACAAAGCTCATCACCACAATTGCTTCTTCCTGTGCACTTTTAACCTCATCAGGCATGCCAGTATTTTTTGTTGGATGTCAGGTGGGTGGGGGTGGTTAGAGGGAAATCGGTTTTATATAACAACTCCACACGTGGACAAAATTGTTGGTACCCTTCGGTCAATGAAAGAAAAACTCACAATGGTCACATAAATAACTTTAATCTGACAAAAGTAATAATAAAAAAAAATTCTATGAATGTTAACCATTGAAAGTCAGACATTGCTTTTCAACCATGCTTCAGCAGAATTATTTAAAAAAATAAACTCATGGAACAGGCCTGGACAAAAATGATGGTACCCCTAGAAAATACTGAAAATAATGTGAGCAAAGGGACATGTTAATTTAAGGTGTGTCCACTAATTAGCATCACAGGTGTCTACAATCTTGTAATCAGTCAGTGGGCCTATATATAGGGCTCCAGGTAGTCACTGTGTTGTTTGGTGACATGGTATGTACCACACTCAACATGGACCAGAGGAAGTGAAGGAAAGAGTTGTCTCAGGTGATTCGAAAGAAAATTATAGACAAGCATGTTAAAGGTAAAGGCTATTAGACCATCTCCAAGCAGCTAGATGTTCCTGTGACTACAGTTGCACATATTATTCAGAAATTTAAGATCCATGGGACTGTAGCCAACCTCCCTGGACGTGGCCGCAGGAGGAAAATTGATGACAAATCAAAGAGACGGATAATCCGAATGGTAACAAAAGAGCCCAGAAAGACTTCTAAAGAGATCCAAGGTGAACTTCATGCTCAAGGAACATCAGTGTCAGATCGCACCATCCGTCGTTGTTTGAGCCAAAGTGGACTACATGGGAGACGACCAAGGAGGACACCATTGTTGAAAACAAATCATAAAAAAGCCAGACTGGAATATGCCAAACTACATGTTGACAAGCCACAAAGCTGTCCTATGGAGAGATGAGACAAAAATGGAACTTTTTGCCAAGGCACATCAGCTCTATGTTCACAGACGGAAAAATGAAGCATATCAAGAAAAAAACACTGTCCCTACTGTGAAACATGGAGGAGGCTCTGTTATATTCTGTGGCTGCTTTGCTGCATCTGGCACAGGGTGTCTTGAATCTGTGCAGGGTACAATGAAATCTCAAGACTATCAAGGGATTCTAGAGAGAAATGTGCTGGCCAGTGTCAGAAAGCTGGGTCTCAGTCGCAGGCCATGGGTCTTGCAACAGGACAATGACCCAAAACACACAGCTAAAAACACCCAAGAATGGCTAAGAGGAAAACATTGGACTATTCTAAAGTGGCCTTCTATGAGCCCTGACCTCAATCCTATTGAGCATCTTTGGAAGGAGCTGAAACATGCTGTCTACAAAAGGCACCCTTCAAACCGGAAACAACTGGAGCAGCTTGCTCATGAGGAGTGGGCCGAAATACCTGCAGAGAGGTGCAGAAGTCTCATTGACAGTTACAGGAATCGTTTGATTGCAGTGATTGCCTCAAAAGGTTGTGCAACAAACTATTAAGTTAGGGGTACCATCATTTTTGTCCAGACCTGTTCCATGAGTTCATTTTTTTTTATAATTCCGTTGAAGCATGGTTGAAAAGCAATGTCTGACTTTCATTGGTTAACATTCATAGAATTCTTGTTTATTATTACTTTTGTCAGATTAAAGTTATTTCTGTGACCATTGTCAGTTTTTCTTTCATTGACCGAAGGGTACCAACAATTTTGTCCACGTGTGTAAGACATTACAGAACATTAAATACAAGTATAAATGGATTAAAAGTTGATGTCTCATTCATTACAATACTTGCTGTGTGATGTGAGAAATAAAACACTTTACACATAAGAATTAAAAGCATTAATTAAAGTAAGTATTAATTAAAAGCAGCAATTGCTGCTGCACATGCCTCTTTTGAACAATATCTAAAAAGGTTTTATTACTTGATTAATGTCCTTTCATTATCTATAATCCTTATCCTGTGTTGGGTCATAGGGAGCCTAGAGCCTAACCCAAGAATCCTAGGGCAGAAGGCAGGAACACCCATCACAGGACACATACATCCACACAATGCTCAAGTTGGAAATGCCAGTTAACCAACTGAGAATGTCATTGTTGTTGGAGGAAACCACCAAGGATAGAGAGAACATGCAAACTCTACACCCATAGGATTGCAGTCACTTCAAGTATTTCACATCCATTTCTCTATAAGGCTTATACAATATACTA
The DNA here is from genome assembly GCA_030347435.1 of Clarias fuscus. Taxonomy (NCBI): domain Eukaryota; kingdom Metazoa; phylum Chordata; class Actinopteri; order Siluriformes; family Clariidae; genus Clarias; species Clarias fuscus. The sequence goes on along the minus strand of CM059210.1, from coordinate 28,493,482 downwards.
AATGTTGTGTCCTCAGAACCATGGTACAATACATACAGTGCCTTGCAAAAGTATTCATTTTTGGATTGTATGTGAGACAAAAACTCATAAAAGTGGCTCATAATTGTGAAGTGCAAGGGAAATAATAAATGGTTTAAAAAAATTTGACAAATAAAAATCTGAAAAGTGTGGCATGCACTTGTATTCAATAGCCAATAGTTTGTAGAACCACTTTTCACTGCAATTACAATTCATTGCAATTAACTTTGCAAATCTATAGAGTGACATTTTTGCCCATTGTTCTTTGCAAAATATTTCAAGGTCAGTCAGATTGGAAGAAGAGCATATGTGAACAACAATTTTCAAGTCATGTCACAGATTCTCAGGAGGATGTAGGTCTGGAATTTGACTGGGCCATGAATATGCATACCGAAATGGTTTTCTTCTAAGATTGCCCTGTATTTGAGTCCATCCATTTTTTTCATCAGCTCTAACCAGCTTCCCTGTCCCTACTGAAAAAAAAAGCATCCCCACAACATGATGCTGCCACCACCTTGCACAGTGCTTTTCTACCACACATACTGTACAGTAGCATTTTATATTTAGGCCATGTTCAGTTCATGTTTAGTTTTGGTGTCATCTGACCAGAGCACTGTCTTCCACATGTTTGCTCTGTCCCCTACATGGCTTTTTGCAAACAGCAAACGGGACCCTTACGACTTTCTTTTAACAATGGCTTTCTTCTTGCCAGTCTTCCACAAAGGCCAGATATTTGGAGTGCAAATATTTAATAGTTGTCCTGTGGACAGATTCTTCCGCTTGAGCTGTGGATCAACTGGAGCTCCTCCAGAGTTACCATGGTCCTCTTGGCTGCTTCTCTGATTAATGCTCTCCTTGCCCTGGCCTGTCAGTTTAGGTGGACGGTCATGTCTTGCAGTCGTGCCATACTCTTTCCATTTTCGGGTGATGGATTAAACAGCGCTCCGTGAGCTGTTCATACTGTAGCTTTGGATATTTTTGATAACCTAACCCTGCTTTAAACTTCTCCACAACTTTATCCTTGACATGTCCGGTGTGTTCCTGGGGTTTTTTGTTCACAAATGGTCTCTAACAAACCTATAAGGGAGTCACAGAATTACTATACTGAGATTAAATTACACACAGGTGTATATTTACTAATTAGGTGATTCCTGCAGGGAATTGGTTCATCTGGATTTTAGTAAGGAGTATCATAGTAAAGGAAGCTAAATACAAATGAATGCCACATTTTTCAGATTTTTATTTGTAAAAAAAATTTTTTTAAAACTTTTTCCTTCTTCTTCACAATTATGTCCCACTTTGTGTTGGTCTGTGATATAAAATCTAAATAAAATACATTTACATTTGTGGTTGTAACATGACAAAAAGCGCACTTCACGGACAATGCACATCAACTAGACAGAACAACTGTGCCATAAAACTATTGCTAGTTTAGCAGACTGTGGTAGCATGATAACCATAATAGTAAAGGTGCAGTTGAACAGCAGTTGCAGTGATCAATATACCTTGGACTCTGTTTTAAGGTTTTGATTAGTCCTGATGAGGGCTGGAAGGCAGCAGTCTGTTGACTATCCTGACTGCCCCAGGGAAGAATTTGCTGTGGAGTATTATTGTGCTAACAGCACAGATGCTCCAGTACCTGTTGCCAGATGGCAGGAGGGTGAAAAGGCCACAATGCTGGCAGACTTGTGGATGAAGCACATGTTGAAGGAGGTGTTGCTGATGAGTAATTATCTGATGAACTTTGTAGATGTCTTCACAATTCACTGTTTGGGTGTGTCTTCTGAATCTGCACACTTTCATATCATGATGTAATGCTGTGCTTTCTTGGCTTGGAGGGTGGCTTTTACGAAAATTAAAGGTTAGGATGATTCATAGCGCAATAGAAAAGACGGATATAGATTAATTAATTTGGCAGAGTGAATACATTTATCCAAAGGGACTTTTAACTGAGGTGAAATCCAAGCCAACTTTTGCATTGTGATTATGGATATATGTTTTAGAATCCTAGGATCTGAACTTACAACTTTGTGCTCACAGAACCGGAACGACAGACCTTTTACTCTGCTTTAAAATAAAATAATTTGCCCAGATGTCAACTAAGGGTGTAACGGTTACAACAAAGAGAACATAATGGAAATCTATAAAAAGCTGGCAGGACAGTCAGTGGTATCTGAAGTTTGAAGCTTACAACATGACTTACATTACCCATGGGTGTGACTTTATTTTCTATGGTATTTTACTTTGTGATAACAGACAAAAAAAAAAAAAGCCTATTATGCAAATCAAATGATCATCAAATCATGAGTGTAGTTATCCATCTGCGTATATTTATTATTTATATAGTCAGAATTAAAAAAATGTCTATGAATTAGATAACTAACAAACAAAAATTTTTTAAAGGCATTTAAATTTGTGGTTCTTAGTGTCATTACAGCAAGTGCTTTAGCATTATGTGTGTAGAAATATTTAAATAGATGTAATTATAAATATGAGTCATACAAGGAGTTGGTAGAATTTCTTGTGATTAAAGTCATAAAAAAAACTGATTTACAGAAGCACAGTACGGTAACGAGACTCTTGAGTAAAACATTTAAATACTGCAAACATTTTCAAGAAAGCCGTATGTCCACACATGATGATCCCAGCGTGGAGCCCACTGCAGTCTTTCGTGTGAATGTTCAGTGAATAGAACGCCTGGTGCTTGAAAAATACAGGAACTCGGCTATGAGTTGTGCCATTAAAGGAGTTCCTGGGAGGCCAATGTTTCAGATGTGAAGCAGGAAGTCTGATAATGGCTCCGGTGTACTTAGAAAACGTTTTACATTGATAGTATCCAAGCACTAGTGAAACGCTGAGCTAGGTGCATTAGTGTAGCAGAGGATTATATAGAAAAATAAAGGGAGTTTTTACTCTCATAATTGTGTTATGTTATTCTGCACACCCCTCACAATACACGTACAAAAGTAAGACAGGAGCTACAAATCTCTAATCCAGGTTTCATTAATCATCAAATAAAGACCCCCAATTTTAAAAGTGTTAAATATGAATAATCTAGTATAATAATAATCATTTACTTAAGTAAACACCTCAGGTAAAACAGAAATGCTGAGAACAGCAATTAGTTTACAACAATATCTCACTAAAGTCCCTAATCTTTGCAATTAAGGACTGACTGCTCTCATGATCCTAATGTATTTTATGTAATGTAAATGTACATGCTTTATTAAAAGAAGGTTCACTCATAGGGTAATCAGGTTAAGCCTGTAGATAAAAGACTCAGAGATTCTGTTAGTCTCAGTTATAAGATAAATATATACTGCGCTCAATTAGAATACTTAATAAATTTGAGTAATGAATATTTATGAGCTTTCCCCAATTAGATTTAGTTTACCTGACTTATTCCCTACGCAGAATTTCTATTTTTGTTGGGTTAGAAATGAAGGGCTTGAAATGCAAACAAAATGTGGTTCAAACATAAGTCATCTATATATCTCCAATCCTATCTCAAGCTATTACTATTTTTAAGTAACACTTGTATCGCTTCAGTTTATTTACAAGTAAACCTTACACCTTTGACGCGTGAGTCTGCCTGGGATGTTGGCAAAATATTTCTGAGGGCCTTGTGGACAGCTACAGTAATAACACAGAAGAACATGTAGTATAATTAATTATTCTTATACAGTTCATAAACTGTATTAAAATAGAACTGGATTAAACTCTCTGTGATGCCACCATAGATTTTGTAAAGCTGTTTCGAATGGTTGCGTCAGGAAGGGCATCTGGCATAAAACCTCTGCCAAGTTGTGTGTGGATCGGATGGACCCCTTGATCGGAACAGCCGAAAGACAACCAACAAATTTTAAAACTCAACTCATCGAACCTGGACCCTGGAGGTGCAAGGCGACAGTGCTAACCGAGGCACGGTGGTGTAGTGGTTAGCACTGTCGCCTTGAACCTCCAGCGTCCAGGTTCGATTCCCGTCTCTGTGTGCATGTTCTCCCCGTGTTTGGTGCCCTCCAGTTTCCACCAACAATGTTCTTTGCACCAATAGTGTAGTTAATATATGCGTGCCCTGCGATGGCTTGGCACCCTGTCCAGGGTGTACCCTGCCTTGTGCCCCAAGTTTCTTTGGATAGGCTCCAGGCACCCCATGACCCTGAAAACAGGATTAAGCGGTATAGATGATGAGTGAGTGTTCTGTTCAAATTCCAGTGCTCTGTTCATCGTCATTTTGGCAGGAGTTGACTCCTAAACCTCCGTTAATCCATAAATGGGCATATGGGCAGAACAAGCCTGCATCTGACTCTAGGTTTGAACACACCTGCTTACCTCAGGAACATTTTATTCACATTTTATTACAGAACATAAATGTTTAAACAAAGAAATTTTACACCACCGAATAAGCTAATTTCAAATTTGATGCCTGCTACAAATTGGGATGGGGGCAACAAAGGGCCGAAAAAGCTAGAAGTTGTGAATAGATTCAGTTTGACATCAAGTCTATAACATTATTAGATATAAAAGGGATGACTTAGACAAGCAGAGTCTCTCAGAAGTAAAGATTGACAGGGCTTCTCAAATCTGTGAAAGATTGCGTAAAAAGATTGTAGAATACTTTAAAAACACAGTTCCTCAATGTCAAATTACAAACGCTTTGCAAATCTCATCATCTACAGTGCATAACATCATCAAAGGATCCAGAGGAACTGGAGAAATTTCTGTGCCCAAGGGACAAGGCCAAAGACCTTTTTTTGGATGTCTGGGGTCTTCGGGCCCTCAGATGACACTGCATCACTAATCGGCATGATTGTGTCATTGACATTAGTAAATGGGCCCAGGAATATTTCCAGAAACCATTGTCGGTAAACACAATCCACCGTGCCATCTGCAGATGCCAACTAAAGCTCCATCATGCAAAAGGATGCCATATGTGAACATGGTCCTGGAGAGCCGTCATGTCGGCCAAGGTTCATTTAAAATGGACTGTTTCAAAGTGGAAAATGGTCAGACAAGTCCAAATTTAACATTCTTGTTGGAAATCACGAACACCATGTCTTACGGGATAAAGAGGAGGGAGACCTTGCAGGGTGTTATCAGCATTTAGTTTAAAAATCAGCATCTCTAATGGTATATGGGTGCATAAATGCATGCTCAGCTTGCATGTTTTGGAATGCAATATGAATGCAGAAAGCTATCTAAAAGTATATTTCAGGGAAGGCCTTTGTATTTCAGCAGGACAATGCAAAACCACATACTGCTATTACAAGCTATTACAAAACTATTAAGCTATTACAACAGTATGGCTTAGAAGCAGAAGAGTCCAGTGCTGATTTGGCCAGCATTAAACATAAAATGTGTCAAAGAAAACCACAAACTCTTCAGCAGCTGGAAACCTATATCAGGCATTAATGGGACCAAATTCCAACACCAAAACTCCAGAATCCCATGACCTAACTGGCAAGACGTCTTCCAACTGTTTTGAAAAGAAATGGAGATGCTACACCATAGTGAATATGCCCCGTCCCAACTTTTTTGTGACCTGTAGCAGGCATCAAATTTAAATTTGACTCATTTTGTGCATGAAAATTTTAAATTTCATATTTAAACATTTATGTTCTATGTTGTGCAAAAAATATTAGCTCATGTGATTTGAAATTCTTTTAGTTTTCATTTTATTCTAATTTAAAAAACATCTGGAATTCGGAATTTCCTGTAATTAAACTGCAATGATTCCAGTTTGCTGGTCACCTAAAGTGATGCGTAACAGACTAGTGGTTTGACACCTGCAATGCAGCTGTCGTTCAAATCAGTCAATTATGTTTAATTTTAAGCCTAATACAATTTTAATGGTTGAGTCATGTAAAACTTCAACTTTGTGCAGTTGTCATGAATGGGAAACCTAGTTATGCAGACCAAAGCCATTTTGCTCCAGGCTGAAAACATTTATTTTTAAAGTTTGTCTATGGGGATTGACCCTTTTTTGGAACCAGCTCCTAGTGGACATTTGAGGACCTTCATGTTTTGGCACTTATGTACTACATTTGTTTTTCAAAAATGGAGGTTCCCCTTGATAAGATTCAGTGGTAAAAATTGTGAAGGAGCAAAAGACCAATTTTCTCTCGCAATCATTTTCTATAACCATTACTTTGGCATACTATTTTAAATTGATAAACTATAATATTCTCTTTGGTTTTCATAGTATTCTGAAAAATCTAACACTATCTAACACTAAGAAATAGATATAGCAATATGTACTTTTTTCTAGTGCAGGAGTGATACCACCAAGGATACATTTCTTATCTACTATATCTTTTCCCCCTGAAAATATTAAAAGTATTATAGTAATATACTGTAATATAAGTTTAAATTAATTTAAGGTACAATATACAGCAAGATAAAGATTATAAACTATTTTATACACTATAAAAAGGCCTTGTAACAAAGAAAAGTACCGTTTGGTATTTCTTTTATTTCTGACAGTGAAACATCCGCTGTATTTAGACATTTGTAACTTTCTTCACTCAGGAAGTCTGAGGTTATGAGGGAGAAGTGAAACATGCTGACGTGACTGTTAGAAGACAAAGTGCAAGCATAGTGTTAATACACAAGCAATTACTAGTCCACTTATGCAACAGAAAAGAAATATGGATGCACAATTTATTCCTATTTATAACTTTTTAATCATTCAAGATTGGTGACCAGTTTGGATCTTAATTATTTATATTTCTCAATCCTGGGTCATATCAAGCATAATAAAATAATATTCGATTTCGTGGAAAAAAATATTAGGTTTTAAAAAAATAATAGTTTTTATTTATTTATTTTTTACACTGGTGTTATTCATCAGACACTAGACATTTTCCCATGGCCCTAGAGTATACTGATACTTGCTATAGAGATATGTCCTAGAATCCGGAGAAAAAAAAATCAATCAATCAATCAATCAATCAATCAATCAATCAATCAATCTATCTATCTATCTATCTATCTATCTAGATAGATAGATAGATAGATAGATAATTCCTAAATTATGATTAAACCCTCTCCAATTATTTCATATATTTTTTCCTTAGTGGGATCTTTTTTTTATTAGAGATTAAAAGGGTTTTCATTATCTCCCTTAATTTATGCTCAACTCTGAGATTTCTGGCAGCTGTTTCTTTAAATAAGGCCCAAGTTTGTGTATTGACATCATTTCCTGAAGCTCAAATAATCATTTTAGAGGGAAGACACATGAGCAGGGTTGAATTAAATAACTCCTCTATTTAGAGACCCCATTCCTCATTTTATCCTTTCAGTCTATAATGGTCAACCAAAAATAGCCCATCCAGAAAAAAAAAAATAATAAAGCGAAAGGTTTTGCAAAAAGATTTAACTTTGTCTATACTTTGCATTCATATCATATTCATAGTGCACTACTGTTACAAATTCAATCTGCTTAGAGATGAGAAAAGGGTCTTTAGGTCCAATCATTCATCTTGAAATAATTCCTGCACCTTTCATGTCATACATACAGTGGAGCAAAACTTTATATATATATATATATATATATATATATATATATATATATACACACACACATACACGTGGACAAAATTGTTGGTACCCTTCGATCAATGAAAGAAAAACTCACAATGGTCACAGAAATAACTTTAATGTGACAAAAGTAATAATAAATAAGAATTCTATGAATGTTAACCAATGAAAGTCAGACATTGCTTTTCAACCATGCTTCAACAGAATTATAAAAAAAAATGAACTCATGGAACAGGCCTGGACAAAAATGATGGTACCCCTAACTTAATAGTTTGTTGCACAACCTTTTGAGGCAATCACTGCAATCAAACGATTCCTGTAGCTGTCAATGAGACTTCTGCACCTCTCTGCAGGTATTTTGGCCCACTCCTCATGAGTAAGCTGCTCCAGTTGTTTCTGGTTTGAAGGGTGCCTTTTCCAGACAGCATGTTTCAGCTCCTTCCAAAGATGCTCAATAGGATTGAGGTCAGGGCTCATAGAAGGCCACTTTAGAATAGTCCAATGTTTTCCTCTTAGCCATTCTTGGGTGTTTTTAAGCTGTTTTTTGGGTCATTGTCCTGTTGCAAGACCCATGACCTGCGACTGAGACCCAGCTTTCTGACACTGGCCAGCACATTTCTCTCTAGAATCCCTTGATAGTCTTGAGATTTCATTGTACCCTGCACAGATTCAAGACACCCTGTGCCAGATGCAGCAAAGCAGCCCCAGAACATAACAGAGCCTCCTCCATGTTTCACAGTAGGGACAGTGTTCTTTTCTTGATATGCTTCATTTTTCCGTCTGTGAACATAGAGCTGATGTGCCTTGGCAAAAAGTTCCATTTTTGTTTCATCTGTCCATAGGACAGCTTTGTGGCTTGTCAACATGTAGTTTGGCATATTCCAGTCTGGCTTTTTTATGATTTGTTTTCAACAATGGTGTCCTCCTTGGTCGTCTCCCATGTAGTCCACTTTGGCTCAAACAACGACGGATGGTGTGATCCGACACTGATGTTCCTTGAGCATGAAGTTCACCTTGGATCTCTTTAGAAGTCTTTCTGGGTTCTTTTGTTACCATTCGGATTATCCGTCTCTTTGATTTGTCATCAATTTTCCTCCTGCAGCCACGTCCAGGGAGGTTGGCTACAGTCCCATGGATCTTAAATTTCTGAATAATATGTGCAACTGTAGTCACAGGAACATCTAGCTGCTTGGAAATGGTCTTATAGCCTTTACCTTTAACATGCTTGTCTATAATTTTCTTTCTATAATTATCTCCTGAGACAACTCTTTCCTTCGCTTCCTCTGGTCCATGTTGAGTGTGGTACATACCATGTCACCAAACAACACAGTGACTACCTGGAGCCCTATATATAGGCCCACTGACTGATTACAAGATTGTAGACACCTGTGATGCTAATTAGTGGACACCTTGAATTAACATGTCCCTTTGGTCACATTATTTTCAGTATTTTCTAGGGGTACCATCATTTTTGTCCAAGCCTGTTCCATGAGTTTATTTTTTAAAATAATTCTGTTGAAGCATGGTTGAAAAGCAATGTCTGACTTTCATTGGTTAACATTCATAGAATTTTTAAAAATTATTACTTTTGTCAGATTAAAGTTATTTCTGTGACCGAAGGGTACCAACAATTTTGTCAGTAATTTTTGTGTGTATATATATATATATATATATACACATACACACACAAAACCATTTCTTGTAGATTACTACTGCATTGTTATGAAGGCAGACATTTTTAGAGCCAGAATTTAGTTTGGTTTGTTCATCATAAGTGAATCTTTCAGGACTGCTTTCAGTGGACCAAACAGGTGAAAGTCTAATGGAGCAAGATCAGGACTATAGGGAGGATGCTTTGACCCCTCAAAATGAAGTTCTTGCAGAGTGTCGACAGTGTGGGTAGAAGTGTGGGGACGTGCATTGCCATGCAAACTCGCAGTCTTCCAAGTTCCAGTAAGTGAGTTACAAATGAACTGAAGCAACAGGTTCACATCTGCACAGCAGGCAGAAGTTTCAACATAATCAGACTGGATAATTTTTGACTCACCCTCGTGTATGAAGAACTATCATGTGAGCTAGATCGCATTAATTAATCAATCAATTAATTAATTGCTTTATCCTATTTAGAGCTTGATCCAGAGCCCATCCTGAAAACACTGGCATGACAGGAACAGTCCCAGAATGAGACTCCCGTCTCCCTCATAGGGCACCACACACAGATTCACACATTATTTTTTTGCAAAAAAAAAAAGCAAAAACAAAAACTTTTTTGGGAAAATTTTTAATAGTTATTGAACGTTCTACATCTTACAGTAAATATTATACAATTACAAACTTGGCATAATTCTTTCACTGAGATCACTAATTGATCCTCCAAAAAATATATATAAAAACCCATAAAATAATAAAAACAGATTTACATTTCATATCACAGGTCTGAAAAGGGTCTCATCGCCTCATATGAGCATTCGGTTCAGTTTTACTGATACGTGAGTAAAACCTGCTACAAGACAGATAAGTATATAATATTTTACTGACATGATGAGAATGTTTCTATCCTAAGCGTGTATTTGGAAGACTTTCCCCTTAAGTATTCAGATTAAACAGGAAAAAAAAAAATTATTGAAACACAGCAGACTAGGCATATGCTCAATCATTAAGACGATGGATCAAAATAAGATTTAAAGCAAGTGATAAATCATGGATGTATTAAAATGTTACTAGTCATGAGGCATCTGCCTGGGCAGTTAATATTCATGTGCAGTGTTTTTTTTTTTCTAGTATGGTAAAGTCTTAATTGAAAAGCTGATAAACTATTTTATTAGTTTCAGAAAAGACTAAGCATAAATTTTATATGATATCCTTTGATACATTCTATAATTCCCAAGGCATAACTAAGAAATGTTTTTCAAATTTTCAGTACACTATGAACAAGGACATATTTTTTTGAACTTACAAACTTTTGAGAGGAATATCTGGTTTCATGGTCTGCCAAGTGATAATTTAACAATACTACAATTTTACATCAACCAGGCTGTTATGAAGACTGAAAAGCAACAGTAAATGAGAGGAAGAGACCGTTTACCGACCTGTGCTCTGAAATGTCCCTCACGCGGTTACGCACCACACTCCTGATCACCTACTTAAAAATAAAAGGAACATCAATCATTAATAAAAACTTAAATAACACTTATGGTAGAAAGCGAATAATTACAGGTAAGTATGATTTACTTTCCAAACTAACCAGCTTTCATTAGTGTAAAAATGTCAATCAAAAAAAAAAAAAAAAAAAAAACCCCAAACAAAAAAACAATTCTAAATCCTACATTTTCGATTTGTGAGGTTCGACCTCAGAAGCAACCTCGACCAGTGAACTTGATTAAAAACTTGAAATTGCAATGATTGCATTGATTACAAGTCTTGCATTACAAATTGAATTTGTTCTAATTGTATCAACATTTCACCGCCAGCCATAATACTGTTATTAAGACTACATGAATAAATGGACTTTAATATTGAAAGGGAGAAAGTGACAGAAAGAAAGATCAAGGTCTATTTGAAATACTAACAGGGCCCTCCAGACATACTAACCTTCCAAAAAACAAAAAACAAACAAAAAATAAAAACTAAAAAGATTGTATAATATCAAACACATTTCCAATTTTACACTTATACTATGTTTCATGGTTCTAACAAATATTGAAACCAGCATTTTGCAGAAACATTTGCACCAATGAATAAAATGATGTGAATGAAAACAAGATGTCTAAATAAATTATTCAAACTCATGATCTCTTGATGATAGGGTGATGCTTTTCTGTTGCACCACTATGCAATGCCAATCATTCTGGTGGGCACTGTGTACACAAAGTACTTAATACAAGGATTACATTGTGGAATGGTAGCTTTAGGCCAATTTTATTTAAGAAAAAAGTGCTTTCCCCCCACCTGTAAAAAAAAAAAAAATCATAGATGTTCCTAGCACATTTTCTTTAAAAGTTCATTTTACATACCTGTGGTTGTATAGGAAAACGTATCAGCTGCTGCAATTCACCAGTTACTCCTCTTCGACGGCCAAATAATTACAAAGAAACGCTCAAATTTTTTTCTATATCTTAACAAGTCTTTGCTTAAATAATATGCAAACATTCTTGCATTTTGTTCATTTACCATCTAAACCATTCTGTCCATTAGTGTTTGAAGCATTATCATCTGCCTGTAGTCCATCTTGTAATTTAGCAAAGCTTCTTCAGTAACTGCTTATAAGATAAACCATATTTATAAGATAAATCATCTTTAAATATAACATCAGTTCTGTTCAGAAATGTTCAAAATTCATTTAAGTGTATATCCAAAAATGTCAAATGTATTTACTGTAATTTCTATAAAAGAAATGGATGCTATGGACCCAGACTTTTGTGCCAAGCTGCACGACATGCATTTATATTCTGGATTGCCTTCCTCAGTCTGAAATAGTTGTCTAGCATTGACAATGGTTAATTTGCACACCATATGCTCTATTATGGAATGTTTAAATGTGTTCAAAAACAACAAAAAGTTAATTTTTGCCAGTGAATGAACTTGACATGACAGAAGATTGGTCGTTATTGGGACAAAAAAAAAAGTTTCTGAAGGTTTTATCTATGCTGCCCCAGACATGTGAGAAAAGATTTCATTATTATTATTTTTTGCAACCAAGTAGTAAAATTTTTAGTCTTGCACAAGTTTTCTTTCTCTCACTCTCTCCTTTATGATAAAGGAATGTTTCTCAAAGGCTCAGCTAAAAACTCATCTCGAGAGCTGAAATCTGCCTGTGTCGTTATGTTTCATAAAAATCTCTGTGAGTCTTCATATTCAGATTAATATATTTCAAGTAGTGGTTGAGTAGCCTAAATGATAAACGTGCTTACTTAGAATAATATTAATTCCGTGACTAGGGATGTGCCGATAACCAAGAATATCTTAAACCACAATATTCCACAAGGGCAATTTCTACATATCTATTGAAAAGTGGCTGAAAAGGTAGGCAGCATCTGTGTACTCCCTACATGAAACCTATCATATTCTTCCTGTGCATATACCTTTCCAATTACTCTATTAATCAGTTTCAACAAACTATCTACCTGACAGGAATAAGTGTATGTGCCTATATTTCTGTACATGGACCTTCAGGAATCATTTTGGGGTCATAATCAATTAGCTACTCTACAGTGATCTCAAAGCTTATGTAGCCGCCATATACAGGTAATTTTTTTTTTTTTTTTTTTGCTGTAGTTTGCTATCTTTGTCTGGTGCTTGTTTAAGATTCTTTAATTTTAATTTCTGATGAGAAGGTATGGCTACAGTGGGAAAGAAGTAACCCTGTCTTCTATTTAAAAGCACGTGTGCTCCTCTTATTAGCCATCTTTTTTTTTTTTTTCATTAAAAATGCAAGAATAAAAAAAAAACATAATATCATGGTAATTTTAGTTGGCTGCCCTAAAAGGTTCTCACTCAAAAACTGAATACCGGCACATTCCTAATCAAGCCTAATGGGTACCGTAGTATATACTTGTCTTTCTTTAGTAGATCATTAAATAGTGTGTACCATATATCTGACTATTATGTATCTATGTGTCAATATGCTGATATTATTAAGTAACTGATATGTTCTGTAGTGCATCCATAGATTACAAGGGACTAGGATTCACTTTTCACTCTTTCAATGCTTTTTAACATTGAGGCAGTTTTTATTATTGCATTTACCAAATACTTCTCAAATCTGTGCAGGGAGGCCTCAGGGTCCAATTGTTCACAAGGATGAGGGGAGATCTCAACTAGCCACCTTTGTGCCCGACTTGTTCTGACCTTACATTCACATTAGGAAGTGACAATGTAAGCAGTCATTTCCCATGGCAGTACACATCTACAGTTTCAACATGGACTGCATGCATAACAGAAGGAGTATATTTGAGTCCATATACAGTAAGGACAGGTGATGGATTCTTTTGGGGATACACTACCAGTCGACACACCTGTCTAATTTTTAGACACGCATTCTAATTTCATGGTCTTTCGTGATTTTTATTCCTTTTTATGCGGAAGGCATCCAAAATATGCAATAATCTCCTCTGGACAGTTGATATGTTGTTTCTACTACTTGTGCCCTGTAGAGCCCTGGTGATTTTTAAGGCTAGTAAATAAATTAACTTCTCCTCTATAATAACTAGCAACTGCTAGTTATGTAGTTTGATAATAAAATTAGCTGAATTTTGAGTTTTAGAATCTTTTGTTGTTCTGCAAAAAAAAAAAAAGAGAAAGAAAATTATTATTAATGGTATGTTTGAAGACTTGTATTGGCTGAAAGACACCCCCATTCCCCCACCTAAAGACCTGCTCATTGGTCCACATCCAATGTACAGACCCTGTTCCCTGATTTTGACACACTGACTGTCTACAATGTTGGCTATTAAAACTTGTTAAATAAAGACCATTTAAGTCAACACATTTATAAAAAAGTGAGTATAAGCTTTGTAGTAAACTATAAAAAACACTTCAACTGTAGAGTGAATGCCATAAAGTGAAAAACTGGGGCAATACTTTGTCAACTTTTAATGTGAATGCATGTTATTCTATGAATTATTACCATCAATACTGTTTAATTCCCAATACAAAATAATACATTACAAAATCCCTTTAAATCCATTTGGTAAATGCAAAACTCAAACAAACCAAAAATGTAACAACAATTTCAGAAACCCATAAACATTAAGCCAAAAAGGCAAGATCATCATTAATCAAATGGATGTCTACCATAAAGGAAAAATTATTTTTTGTCAGCCTAGCAAGTGCTATTTAATGCAAAGTTATTTTATTTACTATAGTGAGGAATAATTCTTGTTTCTAAAAAAACCTGTATTGCTTTAAATCTGTATTGATTGTTGGACTATTTTTTAGGGTTATTGGGTTTATTTTAATGCAAAGTTGACAACATATGTTGTAAATCGTCTTGTATTTCATCTTACTGTAAAAATCACAGTTAAAAAACTTTTTTTTCTCTCTCAGAATGATGTGCACTGTAGGCGACGGGCAAAACACTTGTGATGTTCAATAAGAAACATCCCTTTAAGTGATGAGATTTCTGTTTACTTTTTTACTGTTGTGTTTGCTGATTTGCTGCTCCGTTTTTGGTTTGTTCATGAGTTTCATACTTACAGTCCACTGTCATTTAGCGATCCTGAATACTAAAATAGGGTAATATCAGATCCTAAACATCCCCTGTGTTGGCATGTATTTCACATTCAGATGAAACCTGACCCTGATCCGTCAGCTTAAGTGCCATTTTTACATCACTTGCCTTCAGGTGTTTCGGCTTGTATGCGCAATTACAAACCATTGCGAGAGCACATCTCTGCACATCACATGCATCTATATAAATATAATAAGCATGTCATAATTTAGAAGCTTACTCTATCCAGATGATCCAATAAATAAAGAAACCTCTAGTCCTCTACTAAGTGAATAACTAAGATTAGTGTAAGTACTCGACATTGAAATGAACTTTTAAACACGTCGAGCTGCCCTACATACTGCTAAACTTATTACAAATGTACCTAATAATCTGCTACAAGCTGGAAGACAACCTTGTTATCAATGCTAGAAGATGAACAGAAGAAATTTGTGTGAAATTAAAACTGAAAAACAGAAACCCGTCTCAGCCCTTCTGAAAAGGGAATCTGAAAATTACAAATCTACACAAAAGAAAAACCCTGCACTACTATCTAAAACTTGTAATATTTGGCATGACAGACAGATGATGAGCATGGTGCAATGTACATTCCCACTCGCTGGTGGAAATATGGAACAACAATAACAACATAAAAACACACATTGTTTCAAAGTCGCAATTGGTCAAAATCATTCTGGAGTTTCTGCAGGAGTTGATTGTTAATAATTTTGATAAAAAAGCAACAACATAGGTCAGGAATAGGTAGATTAAAACACAAAAGGACGTTAAATTAGGATTAAAAAACTAAAGGGATAAAATTAGATAAAAAAAAAAGCAGCTTTTACAAAAAGACGTAAGAATGCATAAAGTGACCCTTTTTTTCTTCTGTTCCGGCAGGCGCGGCTGCTGATCACAGAGAGCCCGTGTAACACTTGAGGATTTTGCATACGACGTTTAACTCCAGATCTGTTTAAGACAAAGAAATATTCACATGAATTTCATATCATTTCATTTGTCCCTCTTATGTTTTATGGTCTGCATGCACTCTAACTATCTTGGACTTAACAAATGTGTGTGTGAAGCCTGAAGATCCAGGTCAGCTCAATTATACTGCCCTTTCAAAAAAAAAAAAAAAACATTTCAAAAAGGGCTGAATTATGTTAGTGTTATGATCTGAGGGCTGCTTCAGTTGGTCAGGTCTAGACTAGACCAACGTTATGTGCCAATAAAATGAAGTCAGCTGATTACCAGAATGACAAGGTCATCACATCAATGAGGTTTTTCTTCCCTAAAGGCATAGGCATATTCCAGGAATCAAATGGTAAAAGAGTGGTGCTGGGAACATAAGGAATCATTTTCACATATTAACTGGCCACCACATTGTGTGCGGTAAGCAATGCTGCAAGCAAAAAGTGACTGAATGAAATCTAAGAGTGTGCTACTTTTTTTAGCCAGGCAGTATACACTGGTATGGTGTTTAAGCAGAAGCTTCCTTAAAAGAGATAAGGAGTTAACATGATCAATATCACAAATTTGCTTTCACTTAATGGTACATGGTCTTTAGTACTGAATATTCAAGATAATGAACATTATTTTCTTTGCGTTTCATTTTCAATTCTAAACCCATCCAGATATTTTCCCAAAAATAATGATAATAATAATAATAATAATAATAATATAGTAGATATTCTAAGTGGTGCCAGACCACCGTAGTCTACAATAACTACGTGCTGTCCCTCTGTTGCGTTGCCTCATTTCTCATTTGTTGTGGTGTTTGCTGATTTTCAGGGTTACTAAAAAGGATGGACATTAGTGGGAGATTAATAATTCTCGGCACATCAGTGCCACCAACAGGACTGTGTATGAAACTCTCCTTTGATAAATGGAGTAAAAGAGAGATTGCACATTTTGCAGAACAACAATGTAACCTATCATATGTTCCCATTTTAAAACCATGCAGAGTTGGTCCCTCTTGGCCAACTAGTCACAACAGGCTCCAGTCTTCTGGGGAGGCTCGCCGTTTGATTTTGAAAAGTGGCTGTGCAGACTTGTTCAGTCAGTCACAAAAATGTTAGTGACCTCATTTTACTGATGTCAACGAAAAGATCTGGCAGGCAGTTCAGTTGATCTAAAGGGTATTTATTAGGATTGAGACACAGGCTTGAAGTTATTTCATGTCCTTAACCTTTGATAAACCATGTCTTTATGGACATTACTTTTAGTAGAAGGATTCTTAAAATGTAACGGGTTTGGGCCCCTTAGAAATGGGATATTGTAATGCTATTAAATGTACAAATAAATTTCAACTTTGTGGAACACAGACATATGATAAAGATTTCCATATTATTTTGGTGATATAATCTATATTCAATATGGGTAAACACTTAAACCCCAATCACACAGTGTGCATATAAAACATGAGTAATATTGGCATGTTTTTTTTTTTTGGATTAAATTCATTCACTAACGCAACTGCAATGCTAGCCTGGAAACACTGGTGACAGACCAAGCACGTTGCAAAACATTCTGATAAAAGGGCTTACATGATTGACAAGTGGGCTCTACCAATGAGGTGGCACGTAGCTGTAGCCAGGTGTTCCTTGTGGACGATATGTTGGCACCGTGACAGGGTGTGCACCAATGGGAGTGTGCTGGGGTGTGGTCAGCAGCGTTCCTGATTGGAGAATCGGCATTATTGTTAGTCTCTTAGTAGCGCTATCTATTAAAGCATTAGAATACTACAGTTCAGAGAAAGAAGCAATGGACAGATATAATTAAAATATATTTAAATACAGATATAATTAAAATAATAAGGACAGAATTGAAGCTGAGAATTTCCTATTATGCCAAAACGTCGTGGCCAAAGGTTTTGAGAATAACACAAATATTAGTTTTCACAAAGTTTGCTGCTAAACTGCTTTTAGATCTTTGTTTCAGATTGTTTCTGTGATGTACTGAAATATAATTACAAGCATTTGTTTCCATCGTGCTGGAAAATGCATTGTTTTTCACCAAACTGTTGTTGGATTGTTGAAAGAAGTTGCTGTTGGAGGGTGTTTTTGTACCATTCTTTTTCTTCATGTTTTTGGGCAAAATTGTGAGTGAGCCCACTCCCTTGGATGAGAAGCAACCCCACACATGAATGGTCTCAGGATGCTTTACTGTTGGCATGACACAGGACTGATGGTAGCGCTCACCTTTTCTTCTCCGGACAAGCCTTTTTCCAGATGCCCCAAACAATCGGAAAGAGGTTTCATCCGAGAATATGACTTTGCCCCAGTCCTCAGCAGTCCATTCGCCATACTTTTGCAGAAGATCAATCTGTCCCTGATGTTTTTTTTGGAGAGAAGTGGCTTCGTTGCTGCCATTCTTGACACCAGGCCATCTTCCAAAAGTCTTCGCCTCACTGTGAGTGCAGATGCGCTCACACCTGCCTGCTGCCATTCCTGAGCAAGCTCTGCACTGGTGGCACTCCGATCCCGCAGCTGAATCCTCTTTAGGAGACGATCCTGGCGCTTGCTGGACTTTCTTGGACGCCCTGAAGCCTTCTTAACAAGAATTTAACCTCTTTCCTTGAAGTTCTTGATGATCCTATAAATTGTTGATTTAGGTGCAATCTTAGTAGCCACAATATCCTTGCCTGTGAAGCCATTTTATGCAACGCAATGATGGCTGCACACGTTTCTTTGGAGGTCACCATGGTTAACAATGAAAGAACAATGATTTCAAGCATCACCCTCCTTTTAACATATCAAGTCTGCCATTCTAACCCAATCAGCCTGACATAATGATCTCCAGCCTTGTGCTCGTCAACATTCTCACCAGAGTTAACAAGACTATTACTGAAATTATCTCAGCAAGTCCTTTAATGACAGCAATGAAATGCAGTGGAAAGTTTTTTTCAGGATTAAGTAAATTTTTATGGCAAAGAAGGACTATGCAATTCATCTGATCACTCTTCATAACATTCTGGAGTATATGCAAATTACTATTATAAAAACTTAAGCAGCAACTTTTCCAATTTCCAATATTTATATAATTCTCAAAACGTTTGGCCATGACTGTAGTCAATGGCTTTCATTTGTCATTTATAAGACGTGACCTGAAATAATACACTTCAGACAACAAACAGGTTTTGGGTGATGGCATATAGTCAGAAATGGAAGGAATTATGTAGATTTCATTCATGAATGGTTTATCATGTCATTTGATTTGAAAAATACAAAAATGACAAAGAGCCATATACTGTCAATATTAAAATGCAAATTGTAAAAGGGTAACTAACTGGTTTCTGGCTCAAGTTAATATAAACAGTCATTGATATAAACAGAGTAGATATCTCTTTAATTCACTACATTAATTAATTCGTGAATTACTATAAAAGTAGCAATGTTCACATCATACGACTGCAAGTATTTCAGTACTCATCAGTACAGATACTGACCTAAAATAAAAACCTATTCAGCATTTAAGCAATCAGTGGCATCATGGAATATTTTGTTAAGCTCTTTTCACTGTGTGCAGCTAGACATGAACTCAATGTTCTTGCTGTCCTGTTATGTTATGGCTTAGAAACCTTTACTGCTTTATTCAGAGGACCTTACAGACATATTAAATCATCATCATCCATACTGATACTGTTCTACAAACTCAGGAAGGTCTTCCTTGTGCTCTTTACTATAGATCCTGTTAAACACATGTTTTATTGATGTTCATCCTGCATTGCAGGATGATGATGTACTAGTATTCTTGATATTTTCAGATATTTTCATCACTTTCAATTTATGTTGTATGTTCATTAGCCTTGCAATGTACACTAGGCTTTTTGGATATTTGTATCAAAGCATTTATATTTTATATCATTTAATGAATCCTTTAATATTGTAAAATTTTGTGAATAGGATATATTTTTTTAAACATGCCTTCAGATTAAAGCAAAGCAGTAGCCAATCTGGACTCGGTTCGTCAATCTGTGTGCTTAGTTTGCGCACTCATAGCAGTTGAGAGTTACGCCATCACTGCACTTAAAGTAGTGTGTGTGCATGCATGTGTGTATGTGTATAGTTTATTGTTTCACCTGCAGACATGGCCATTGTGGTTCCTGCCACCATGCCCATGGTGAGTGCGCTGGGCCGGGGGGTCACAGGGGGCACTGGGGCGGGGTACAGGGCAGAGGGAATGCTGTTAGGCTGCACCACTGTGGTGTGATGGATAACATGGGGCTGTGCAGCATACACAGGCTGGGTGTAATAGGCTCCCTAAAGAAACAGCAGCAACAGAATGTAATTAACAGACAATATTCCAATCACATTTCCACAAAAGTGTTATGTTAATATTAAAATTCAAGCCCTGACTTACTAAAATTCTAAATAGGGAGAATTACTTACCATGGGCAAGCTAAATCGTTTGTTCTACATATTAGAAAGCTCAAAGAGACCCCCGATAAACCAAAAGTAAGGCATTTGAGCAATTCTGAGTCAAGTCAGTCTCAAACTGTTTTAAATATTAAATAAATATAAAATTTAAAAAGGGATATGAATACATTGTAATCCCATGGTATGTATGAATCATGCTTTTGATGCAGTAGGCATCTGAGGTGCAAATGTGCTGTGAATATCTAATAAACCAACAATATTGTGCTTACATAACTTGTAACTTGAAAGGACATTCTCTTTATTTTTACACACATAAATGCATGAAAAAAGGTTTCCTATTATCTACAAATGGTGGAAACGAGCTCCCGCAGGTTTAATACCAGCTCTTTGTATTCATTTATGCATGCAATTGTCGTTCCTGAAGTAAATATCAGATTTAATAAATCTGATACCTTAATGCATTTGCATAGACACCGTCTTGTATTTTGCACTTTAAAGCACAAATGCCTTAAAGGTATAAATGCCTTGAAACTGCAGTAATGAAAGCAAACGCCCCAAGACATTTTTCTGTCTATTTCAAAGATGCAATCTCTGTAAACCCATTTACTAATCCAATGTGCACATATTTTTGTGTTATAATTTTGTATGTGCTTTTGTGAAGGTTCCCAAAATTTTTTTGTAAAGCACAAGATTAATGAATCCAAAAAAAAAAAAAAAAAAAAGAGACCGTCTTCAACAGCAAGTACATCAATGACATCACTGCATCACGGCTGAATCAGAAGCAATGGATGACTGTGAAGCAGGGCGCACTGTTGATGACCTGAAACTCTGTGTATGACCCCACACGTATCTCACGCAAGCTTTTCACCTTCCTACTGTTTGCAAATAGGCCCCTTTGATTTCGGGCCCTCTCAGTCAGTCACAGGAAGTTTCTTCCTATCAGATGCCTCAATACCCAGTGACTGGACATGTATACACACATGCACGCACACACGGTGTCAGCTACTGGGGATCATAACATATATAGAGAAAAAATATATATATATTTAAGTTACAATCTGTGACCGACATACCAAGCGCACAGATTACAAACCGACCCATGGTTTTCAATCTGTGAACCATGTGCATGGAGTGATAAACTGAGTGCGCAAACTGGCGCACGGATTAATGAACCGAGTGCAATTTATCCACTGCATTGCTTTAATGTGAAGGCATGTTTAAAAAAAAAAAAAAATCCTATCCACAACCTTCAGAATATTAAAGGATTCATTATTAACAAGTTAAATATTGACTATTTACTTTACAGTTAGCATGCTGGCAAAGTATACCCGTCCTTCTTCTACTTTCCATCTGGTAATTTTTACATTGGAATGTTTACCCCGTGAACCAAACCGTGGACTCAGTTTGCCAATCAATGTGCACGGATTATAGTCTATACACATTTATTTATTATTTAGTTTCCACATGACCACATGATACTCAATTGTATCCAGTGATGAAAAACCATTCCACTCTTACAGTTTTGCACATGTAGTTATTAAAGTGATACTTTAACTTGAGGTAATTTTTTGCCATTGTGATTCTACACTTTGAGTCGAGTTTTTTTTTCTTTTTTTTTTTCAAAATTGCAGGATAATACTGAATATCTACATCTATAATCTATATTTTAGAATTGGACAAAATAGCTACATTTAGCTGTGACAGTATGGCACACTCATGGCATTACCTCATCAGATTCATGAGGTAGTCACCTGAAACAGTTTTCAGTTCATAGGAGTGACTTTTCAAGAGATAATTTGAGACTTTCTTGCTGTCTTCATGTGCTTTAGACCACCAGTTGTCTTGTGCAGAGAAGGGAGTGTACAGAGTCAATAGCCCTATGCTACTACAACTACTGTACAAATCCATATTATGGCAAGAAACAGTCAGTTAAATAAATAGAAAAGGCAGTCCATCATTACTTTGAGAACGAAGGTCAGACAATCCGAAAAAATCTCAAGAACTTTTTGCGCTATGATGAAACTGCCTCTCATGTGGACCGTCCCAGGAAAGAAAAAACAAGAGCTACCTGTGCTGTAGAGGCTTCAGAAATTGCAGAGATTTCAAGCAGCAGACATATTTCAACATCCACTATTCAGAGGTGACTGTGAGAGTCAGGCCCTTCATGCTTAAATTGCAGGAAAGAAACGATTACGTTGGAAGAAGAACAAGCAGAAGAGACTTGGTAGGGCCAAGAAACACAAGGATTACACAAGGATTTGACATTAGATCAATGGACAAATGCCCTTAGGTCTGATGACTCAAAATTTTTGATTTCTGAGTCTAACCGCAATGTCCTTTTTAGATGTAAAGAGGGTGTACAGACAGCAGGAACCACACTTTCAGGAACTGTGAAGCATGGAGGAGGTGTGATGGTGGGGGGATGCTTTGCTGGTGACACTGTAGGTGACTTCGAAGTAAAAATCGAAAGCACACTTAACCAGCATGGCTACCATAATCATTTTGCAGCGACATGCCATGCCATCTGGTTTGCACTTACTGGGACGGCCATTTGTTTTTCCAACAGGACAATGACCCCGAACACGTCTCTCGGTTATATACGAACCATTTGTCTGAAAATGACAGTGATGGAGTGCTGCATCAGATGACCTTGCTTACGATCTCTCAATCTAAATCTAAGCGAGATGGTTTGGGGTGAATTGTACCCGAGAGTGAAGAAAAAGTAGCCAACAAGTACTCAAAACCTCTGGGAACTCCTTCAAGATTATTGGATAATTATTTTAGTTAACTAGCTTATGAGGCTGACAGAGAAAATGATTGTTGATTACATAATTTCATACTTGTTCTGTCATAATTTCACCATCTACAGTATTAATATACCATGTTTTTAACATGGTAATGTTTTCCCCCTTTTTAAAAAATAAAAGCCATTGAATAAGTAGGTATGTCCAAACCTTAAACTGGTAAAGAAGGTCTATGTTGGTCCTGTGGTAGCTGTCCTGTACCGGCTGTATATGCTTAAAAAGACAATAAAAGCCACTTGACCTGACACATAGAAAATAAAGCAATCCACATCTTTCCCTTAACCATCAGTCAATACGGCATAATAATCTTGACAGTACTTTCTTAAATGCTACTGCGAGTGATCCATATTATTTCACCACTCCCTCCCACACCCTCAATTCTGTTTCTACCTCAAGGCTGAAGGTTTTCACCCACTGCCTTTTAAATAATCTTGTTTCAACATGGTGAAATGTTGCTCAGTCTTACAGCCTCCCTTACCTGAGTGTAGAGGTTCTGTTGGGGGTAGGCACTGCGGATCGGGTACATTGCTGAGGGATACGTGCTTGGAGAGGGTGAATAAGGTGGAGGAGCTCCGTTTGACTGAGATGGGGGGACTTTATACGGGGTGCCTGTGGTGTATCCTGATATAAAAAAAAAAGATATATTTTATTAATTCATGTGTAAAGAGATTGCACAATATCAAATTTATACAACACAGAAACAAGACATGTATCATGGTTTTGGCAATTTAGAGTAAATGATAGAAAACAAATATCATGGGATTTTATAAGAATAACAATTTAGTTGCACAAATTTTAGGTGTCTTGGGGTTTCTTGGCTTGCATTCCATTAAAGAAATTGTATAAAAGAAACTGATTTATCAATATAACATTTGTTTGATAAAATCTTTTCCGACTGCTGAACTGATAGGCTTTAATAACGGTCATTATTCTTGCCTACAGGTGGAACGGTTTAATGCAAACATGTGTATGCCACATGGTCATTTACTTATAAAGACAAAATTTCAACCTTTTAAAGCAGTCCAAACAAAATGATTCATAAAATTAAATTATGTTTTAGCTGTCCCAGTGGTGGAACTGAAAAAACTATTCATGGAAAATGATGTATAGTTTACATATATAGTATTTTATAATATATAGCACTACATATATACATATAAACTATGACAATACCTTTATACCGAACTTAGATTAAATTAGTGAGAAAAAAAGAACCCCAACAGAAAAACGGAAACTCAGAGAAAAATCCAGAGAGAAAACAAAGGAAAAAAGAAAACATAAATCAGATGGAGGCCTACACTATTTATATGTCCAGTGCAAAAGTTTCCAAACTGTTAAGTGTCCAAACACATCTCCTCACAGACCAAAGATTTAATCTATACTAAGCCTCTTGGCATTAACTATATACTTGTTTCTCTCTTTCTCAGTATCAGAGTGATTTGTATCGGCCCTGCTTTGCTTCACTAATGCACTTAGTTTAGACAAGTGGTGACTTGCCTAAATTTGCGACAAAGCAAATTTTGCTAAACATTTCAGTCTTTGACGCCTTTAATGCTAGACTCAAACAACAGCTGAGAAAACACAGGAGTAGACACAAAATGACAGTTTTGCTATCATTGACGCCAGTAAAGGGGTGCTAAAATCCTGTGGATATTATGCTTGCTTTGAATAGATGCATTAAGCAAATTTTGGCCGTCAATGAAGATTCATATTGTATAGTAGAGAGGCCATGCCCTTTTCATTGCAATCAACGAGCACAGAGAGCATGCCTCTTTTACTGGAACTGACTGGCAGAAAGGCCGCACCTTTTTAACAGGCAAAAAGACTATGTAATATAAATTACTGCATTAGGAAATCATAAGTGCAGGATTTGAGTGGCACATAGTTACATTTCTAGTGTTAAGCTTTTCCCAAAGACTAGGAGGTATTAAGTTATACAATATAATCCTATATCACACACCAGACATCACACACACACACACACACACACACACACACACACACACACACACACTGTACCCTTCAAATATCCTTAAGGCAGAGACATGATTGATGTCTAATAAGGTTAAGGTTGGATAAATATTTAACAAATTGAGAAACATGACTGGAGGGAATATTATTGCATTTCTAATTAATTTATGCCTTTGTGTACACTATGCTGTTTCTCTTGCATTTGTACATATTGTTGCATATTTCATCCTTAGTAACTACATGATCAGAGTTTGATGAGCCAACTTGTTAGCTAAAAAAAAGCAAAAAAAAGAAAAAAGAAGAAAGAAGCAAAATCAAACAAAACAAAACACCACCGCTTTTGGTTTGGGCCACTCTCACTTTGGGTTTAAATCAGAATCCAAGAAGAAATACCGATAATGTCATATATGTACACTATATCGTTAGAAGTTTATGTCCATACTATTGTCACAAATTTAGAGGAACAATATACAACTGTACAGAAGCTCTCTGCATGCTGTAACATTATAATTTACCTTAGACCTAAAGGGCCTAAACCTTTTCCAGGATGACAATGCTCCTGAGCACCATGTAATGGCAATGTTAGTGATGAATAACTCGAGTGTCTTGTACAGAGCCCTGACCTCAACCCAACTGCATCTGGAATGCTGACTGTGCCTCAGGCCTCCCCACTTGACTCATCATATTGTGCATATGTGTGGAAACTAATGTGATAACTAATGTTATCCACATGAATATCTTTATAAGAAAAGTATATTCTCTGGATAAGCACAAGGAGGCAGTGTGGAGTCACGATACCCAACAAATGTTTTTATTTTCCATTATGAGGGCAGTATGATGAATGTATTAATCTAGTGTTATAAAAAATGATGTATGATGATGCATGATATTTAATTTAAGACAAAGTCTTACACTTTTCACTACTATAGGCAGTGCTGATGAATACATTGTCAGTTTTGTTCATAGAAATTATTTTGTTCATAGAAATTATAATTATTTAAAAAAATCCCTAATCGCACATTTATCAGGTTTGTAAGCCAAATTAGGTAAAAATAATGTTTATTAAAATGAAAAGAACAATGAGCTCGGCACATAATGGTATAGGGCTGCTGCCCTGCAGCTTGAGTCCCTGAATCAATATTGAACTTAAATTACATTCTGCCTAGAGTTTTGTGGAGTTTCTTCAGGGTCGCCCAGGTTCTTCATACCTCCTAGATATATTATATAGTTCATACACACAGTAAGAATTACACAGTATGTACATACATACATATATCTATAAAATGTAATAAAACAGATTATTACCTGCTAGCTAAGCCTTGCAGGAAACAGGAAACCTTTTTTCCCCAAACCACTTACGGTGGTGCTTCATACGTTTAAGTAAATTGCTGGTTGCGGTTGCTAACAACCTCTGGGATGTAATGTGCTTGACATTGTGCTCAAATTCACACAATGCCTAACAAGCAAAAAACACCCTTACCACAGATTACAACAAAAGTAACCCTAAGAGACGGATATGTGTGAAAATAGATAGACATTGTACAGTGCCAGCTCAACTCTCTAAAGGTGTTAATATGAGCCCAGCAGTTCACACACATGCCCAGATGGGGCAAAATGCCCAGGGTGTGTGTTTCTGCGCTGAACTCTGCCTATACCTATCTGTTAACATAGAGAGAACAGGGCATCTTATCCACTGGAGGCTGTTGGAGACTAAAGTTAAATCATTTACATCCAACAGCTCATTACAAACACACCTCTGTGTGTCTGAGATTACTAGCTTCTGCTTAATCACTAAGCACTGTTAATCCAAATTCCAATGCAAGGCAATGAGCAGTTTTATTAGTTCATTAGGTAAGTGAATAACTTTCATGTATTTTTTTCTTTATCCAAGTCTTTTGTAGTATAGTGTAAGCAGTATGAACAATAACAATAGCAGTGGCAATGTATTTTTATAATGCATTAGGCATTCTGTCATCTGGCTCTTACCTCAGTCATGGTGTTGTTAAACTGGTGAAATATGTATCGTGTCAAATAAAGCTACACATGGGACAATGCTGAGAAGACGTCACCGCTGAATTATGCATTTATTAGTTGGCGAAAAAAGCACAATTAACTCAACAATTTCACTCACTAACTTTCTAAAACTGTTAAAGCACTGTGCTGTTATTTTCTCTAACATTATGAATGACCTACATTTTAAGTAAGAGTTTTAGAGAGCTGTATGTTTGTCAAAAGCAGAGTTTTTTTTCTAAATAAATGGAATGTGTATTGATAAGAAGCTCTTGTCTTGCAAAAACTAAACAACAAAAGTTTAGGTTCATCAGTTTGGTTTCCACCCTGTTTAACTGGATATCTAATACGCCATGGAGTATACAAAGGCTCCATTACAAACTAAAGCAATAGACCTTTAATACCCCTATTCACTGGAACACAGTACACATCAACATATTTTAACCATACTTATCCATCCTTCCATCAATACTTGTATGTTATCTCATTAAACTGACTGCTCATCACTCTTGCTGCAATTATTGAGTTCCTGGGTCTCTTAATGTGTGTGTTTTTTTGTGTGTTTATTTTACTAAATGAGGGCTCAGATTTTCAAATGACAGAGAAGGTTACAGAGAAGGTTACACCCCAAATACAAAAACAAAACAAATCATTGAATTACAAAAAAACATAGGATTTGTAATCCTTGCTACCACCAGAACTGATTACGTTCCGTCATTGTTCCAAACACGCTCATGCTATATCTGAAGGGGGTTTGAGGCATACAAATTAGTAACACAGACTAGAGTTATTGGCAGGGGAGGCATCTATATTGGCATCAAATACTTCTCATTGTGTAAGTAAGCCTGTGGCAAACAGTTTGTGCGTGCGTGTGTGTGTATGTGTTTTCTCACCTGGAGGGTACCCTGGACTGCCTGTCTGATAGAGACTTGGTGTGTAGGCAGGAGCTGCAGTGGGATAGCCTGCTGGGTAACCTATTAAACATACACAAGGGAATAAAGATATAAGCAACAAAATCTGGTCAAAGGAATGCAAAGCTTTAAAAAAAAAAAAAAAAAAAGTCAGCTCATGTATCAAATTAATGATGAATAAGAATAATTTTGACATCAGCTGTGATATACTAATGTAAATCTTTCAAGGCAGCATCAGAATGTTTGGAGAATTAGGGAGCTGGAGGGGAAAAAGAGAGAGAGATGGAGAGAGAGAGAGAGACGGGGGGGGGGCATGGTGACTGAACAGGATGGGCCCAGATGGTGTTCATTACCACTCGTCTGTCTTAATAAGATACAGTCGAGTGAGTGCGAAACACATAGCACCCACTGCCATACTGAACAGCAGAACTGTCAGACGCATACAACACACAAGGGGCAGAACTCTCCTGGAACAGTAAATTGAAACTGCCACGTCTGGTGAAGAGACTGCGCTGGTCCTGCTGCATCTGATGTAATAAGAGACGATTTCACTGGCTGAAATCACCTACACTGCTTAGACGGGGTAGCATATTTCTGCCAAACTTACTTACCAAACTTAAAATACATAATATACAGTATATATATATAAAAACACTAAACACTGACCATAAAGGCTGTCAATGAATCTTGATCCAGGAGAAAAATTATGTTCAGTTACTCAACCACAGTGGGCCAGATGGCTTTTCTTACAACCTCTCTACCTTCCTCTGTCTCTCTCTCTTCTTATCACTCATAGCATCCCCCTTTCTCTGATATTCCAAGTAGGTACTTACTGATTTTTCTTCCGTCACCTCCGCCAAAGTCTGCTAGCTATCACACAACATTAACCGCAGTCTAAAAACTCTACATCTCTCTCTCTCTCTCTCTCTCTCTCTCTGTGTAATTGAGTCTTGGATATTCTCAGCAATGTGGTTGACACTACAGTGTTACACTTTGAATACTCACACTTGCCTAGGTGTGGCACAGACAGGTGGAAAGTGTAAGGAAATATGCTAAATAAAACATGCGTTCTACAATTATCAGTGCAATAAGTACAGAATACGCAAGTATACTCACCATCTCGTTGCATTTATCTACTTAGCCTACTACACGGCAGAAATTCCGTGCATTTAGGCATGTAGACATGGTCAAGACAATCTGCTGAAGTGTAACGCTGACAACAAATTGGGGAAGAAAGAAAGTCTCCCAGTTTAAAAGTAGATTCAAGACACATCTCTTTAATCTGCCATACACATAATTCATCCTCCAGTACATTTAAATGCACACTCTCATCTAGTGCTGCTAATATAATATATATATATATATATAATATATAAACGGCAGCTACGCTAATTCTTTTCCAAATGTTTTTTCTTTTTCTATCCATCTTGAGGCATCTGGAGATTGTGCCAGCTCCAGTAGACAGAGGCCAACCCTGTGAGGATCCTGACGCATCCAGAGCTCCTCCAGCTGGATTCTGCTTTGTGATGGTTTGGAGCTACACAGGCTGCTCCTGAGCTCCCAGTGATTCAGACCCTCCCTGCCATAACGCCATAACACAGTATGTCGGCATAAAATTCCTGCTATCTGTTATGACCCAAATGAGGATGGGTTCCCTGTTTAGTCTGGTACCTCTCAAGGTTTCTTCGTATTGCTGCCTCAGAGATTTTCCTTGCCGCCGTCACCCTTGGCCTGCTCATCTGGGACAATCTGATCATTATGATCGATACACATTTTTCTTGCTCATACACAGTTCCATAATTTTCTTTTAATTTTGTGAAACAGCTTTGAGACAATGTCTTGTTGAAGTCCAAAAGAACTACCTTACTACCTTAAATAACGTTTCATTATAACTGAAGTATGTCGGAGAGCATCTCTGAACACATAGCACATCAAATCAATGAAGCATATAGGCTTCAGCTGCCGAAGACCACACCAGGTGTCATACTTTTCAGCTAAAAATAGGAAACTGAGGCTACAATTTGAATTACAATCAGACAACGGAAGCCTGGGGTGAAAAAATGTTGCCTGGTCTGATGAATCTCAGTTTCTGTATTGTTTAAAAGCCACAGCATTCCCGAGTATCATTGCTGACCACGTCAATCCTTTTATGACCGCACGATAACCAGCTATGTCACAAAGATAATATCATCTCGATCTGGTTGAACATGGCAGTGAGTTGGTCACCATGGTCTCAATCAAATAGAGCACCTTTGGACTGGGATGGAACGGGAGATTTCCATCATGGATATGCAGCACCTGTGTGATGATATAAGGACCTGAGGAACATTTCCAGCATCTTGTTCAATTAATGTCGCAAAGAATTAAGGCAGTTCTGAAGGCAAAAGGAGGTCCAACCCAGTACCAGCAACGAAATGACCAGCAAGTGTATTTTGGGTGGGTGCCAGACAAGGGTAAAAGGACCATCAACCACAATTATTTTAATAACGTGGCGAAGGAAATAAAATACATTTATGACCATACTGTATATGCTAAAAATGATTAAAATACCATGATAATAACTTGGTAGAAAATACATATCTTCTAAAACCAGATCTATTTTAAATCATAGTGGCTGATAGTTTGTTTAATTACAGTTTATTGACTAAGAGATGTGTTTGTTTGATGTTGACCTTTTCTGAACATTATTATACACACAATTACAGCACAAAATGTTTTCACTCATATGTAATCAGCTGCTGAATGTGCCTTATGTTATCCAACCAAATTTAGAACGCTCATGAAATATTTTAGTAAGACAGTCAGTTCATTCCAAAAATCCATCTTCACAGTTACAATGCTGACATTTGTACTCACTCACACTCTAATGCAAAACTGCACTACTAATTGTCTCTTACAGAAGAAAGAGGAGTGTGCTTTATCTTTTGCTCACTTGCCCTGCAGTGGTTAAATGTTCATTGTACCACTGCAGGGGAAGTGGTAAAATGAACCACTTGCCTTTTTCTTCAACACTCTGCTTGTCTGCTGGAATGAGAGCAGGCAAGCAGAGTGTTGCCTTGGAGTCAGACAAACACTTGGGTTAATAGAGACATTTGGAAACAAATACACACCCACAATCATTGACTCTCATCCACATCCTCACTGCGCATATTAATTTCAATATGTTTGTGAGTACCTTGCAAAGACAATTACATATTAAAACGGTTTATTATAAATCTAGCCCTAACCCCGATTTCAGAAGTCAAAATAAAACCACAACAGGACATCATTAGTGAATATAAAGTATAAATGGCAAATATGGACAGTAAATACTGGACGGGAGAGTTAGATGTATGGAGAGCATGAACAAGAGCAAGCATAAACAGAAAAAATGGCCTATGGCTGAAATGTATTGACAGTGTGTATTAATAAATATGGATCATGAGTATGGACAGTAAGTGGTGAGTAGTATGGATGGCAAGTCCCTACTGAAAATGAGCATAAATGGTGAGTATGGACACTGACTATGAATAGGGACACTGAGTCTTGATGGTAATGGTTGGTGAGTATGGACACTCAGTATTACATATGAGTATCAGTGTTTATTATGACCAGCAAGGACTGATGAACACACACAGTGAGAACTGGCAATGATTATGGATATAAATTATGGACATTGAGCACTGATGATGACTATGGATGTTGAGTACGGTCAGGGGGGTATTGATGAGTATAGATGTTGAGTATGGCCAGTAAATACTGACAATGCATATAGGCAGTGAGTATGGACAGAGAGCAATGATGAGCACTGATGTTAAGTATTGACAATGATGGTGATGAGTGTGGATGTTGTATATGGACTGCGTGTTGATGATGAGTATGAATGTTCAGTATGGACAGTGAGTGTTGAGTATAGATTGAGTACAGATGGCAGAAATGGGCAGTGTATGTTGAATAAGCATGTTGAGTATGGACAGTGAGTATTGATAATGAGTATAGATGGTGATAAATGGAATATAGGAGTATGGATGGTGAATACAAACTGTGACTACGGATGTGAACACATTAAAGGATTATGGACAGCTATGGTTGATGATGGACATCCAATATGGTTGACAAAATACAAACAAACAAAAACACATTACTGAAAGTTAGCGAACTTTCTTGGCTGAGTTCTAATGTTTAAAAAGTCTGAACTGCTGATTCAAATTTTCTCTCTTTAAAAACTAAACTAAAACTGACAGCATTCACAATTTTGTCTAACTTTTTTTTAACGGAAAAGAACAAACTTTCAACTGTATGGTCATGACAAAAAAAAAAAATAAAAAAAGGACCATTCAATACCTTTTACATTTTCCCAAAAACCTCATGATTTTGTCTAGCGCAAACAAATCTCAGAATAAAAAGGTATTCCAGGATTGTGTAAAGCTTTATTTACAAATGGCAAAGACAGAAAAGGCTATCACATGCTTACTCCAAGACATTTGATGCCATCATGTTTCTTGAATTGCCTACGCTCTTACTGGGGCAAGGGGAAAGTGATGTACGCAAGTGCAGATTGGCTAGTGTCGCTTGCTGTGTGAGTATAAATACGCCTCCTGACCTCCCGAAAAGCATGGCCAATCTGCTTCACAGACCCCAGGCTATGGGTGTCTGCAAGGGGATTCAAACTCGCAAACGCTTTGCTGCTGTGCTACTCGGGAGCGTGTGCGAAATCGGCATTGAATATGTAAGGTTGATCGTCAGTCACCATTCATTGGACGATCACTTGGGGCTAATAGGTAGTGATGATACAGTTTCTCTCTGCACAAAAGCACTTTAAAATCTGTCACTTTAAAGATTTTAAATTATTGCAAGTCAGCACTCATTTCCTGTTGGCTTTCTGCAGCTTATCCAGGAATTTATAGTTTAATTACGTTGCATTTTTGAAATGGGTATTACATCTCAGTCTGTCACATTCTGATTCAGCATTTCTTACCCGTGTAGGCCATGGTTTTGGGGTTTCCATATGGAGTCCCAGGCTGCACTGGACTGTACACAGGGTTCATACTGGATACTCTGCTCTTACTGAAAGAGAGAGAGAGAGAGAGAGAGAGACAGAGCAATAAAACAAGCAGGAAAATATTAATTCTGTACACTATAAAACAGACCCAAAAACAAAAAACGCTGAACTCTTTCAAGGACATAAATGTACAAAATATTTTGGAAAAACAGATGACCTGGAATTCAGATAAACATGAGCCAAGAAATATCAGGCACAGATGAAGACACACACAGAGACAAAAACAACAGAAGGCAAAAATACATATCCAGAGAGCGAGCGAGAGAGAGAGACTATAAAAACACATGAAAAAGACAAATGCACTCTCCTAACTCCATGGCTACCAGAGAACATTACAGTTGCATGTACTGTACAAGTATTTCTGTGTGTATAATCAATACAATTTATGTTGGTCAAAACCATACACTGCTAACAGTTCGCTTAGTTTTTTTTCTTTCTATATTTGGCAGTTTGTGGCTTGCCTTTTGTTATGACTGAGAAACAGTGGCCGCTAGCTAGCAACTGTGACAAATTTTCTTGTGCTGAACACCTTGTGCTCTCCGTATAAAAGCTGTAAGATTGACACAAGCTCCAACATTTGTAATGCGGTTGAGGTATAAAATAGATTTTTGTGCATTTGTTAACAGAAGGCCATGTTTATTTATTTACTTTTTTTTTTTTTGGACAGTGTGTCTCATGTATCTACCCTAGTAAACTCCCAGTGGAGTCCTAAAATTAAGTAACTGCGTCCCCTTTTCCATTTTTAAGCTGTTTATGGAATACATTCCATAAAATTAGATAGTGGCCCAGGTTAAATCTATCTAGTGATAATAGCTATGTTTACACATAAATGCAAAGACTACAAGCACACACGGGATCGACAGGATTATGGAACTTTTTTGGACAATATATCAATATCAATATGCTCAGTAATAGAACCAATAGCACTTTTATAGAGGAATTAATTCATCTGCCACGTTGCATTTGTTGGACCTGGATTAATGTGAACGTATAAGGGCCTGGTCACAGGCATTCACATTTCGGTTTACAACTGCAATTATACTGTATCTTCCAGCCAAACTATAATATGACATGAGCCTTTCCAAATGTTACTGGGCCTGAGACGGGTTTAAAAAATACTTCTTTCTAGTGGTTAAAACCACTTTTTATTGTGAAGAGCCAAAACAGAAGACAAACTAAAATAATATTTTTATTTTCCCATTTCCTTGCTGAAGTGCTCTATCTGGACACCATATGTGTAACTAACAACTTTTTCGATAGTCAACTAATCCATCAGGTAAGAAGGTAAGAATCAATTGTCCAATTCAGATTTTCTTGGTCAGATCAGATTTCTATGACAGAATACGTCGCATCTGTAATTAAAAGTGACTTTAATGTGGTCTGAAAAACCATACATTGATACGTCTTTGGTCGCTTCATGTGGGTTAAAAGACGTCATATTTGTGTGACCACACATTCATTTCAAACAATGGATGTGGTTTTCTAGTCGGCTGCATCTGTTGAGGTCCAGAATGAGAAGAATGCCAAAAGTCTCATTTAAGCTGTTTTAGCAGCTATGGCTAGTGCTATAAAATCACTGATCGGCAAAAAGTCACAAATTCCAAACTGCCCGTTTTCAATCTTGATCCAATCTGAAAAGAAATCAGCTGTGTGCGTTCGGAGAGCAGTAAAAATCTGATCTGTGGTAGGGTAAATAAAAAAAACAGATTTGAGAAAAACAATAGCGAGAGTGGAAAAAGACACAAATCTGTGGATAATGCAGTCTAATTGTTGTCTTTGTGTTTCTGCGAGTCAGAAAATTAAAAGGAGAGCAGAACAGGAAAACGAGAGAGCGAGAGAGAGAGAGAGAGAGGGAGAAAGCCCAGGTTAAATTTCATTGAGAAACCCTGTGATATTTTCTGTGTGTTTTCTATGTGTACGGTGGTGGCCAAAAGTGTTGAGACAAAAGTGAAATTCAATATTTTAAAAACATTCTCTATTTTTGATTTATATAATGACAAATCACATTAAAAAACAAAAGATAAGAATAATTTGTCATTTTATGCAATGCAATTGCTATACAACAATCAATATTTAGTATGAAGTCCTTTATTCTTTAAAACCTACTGGATCTGGCTGGGCATAGAGTAAAAAAAGACTTCTGCAGTACTCTGGTGTGACTCGCTCAATATTTGATTGTTTCCTGAAGATCATGTACAGCAGATAGTTTCTTGACTGCTACTGCTTTCTTCACCATTATCCAACAATTTTCTGTTGACTTTAGAAAATTGTGGGGATCCCAGGTCATGGCTCCAGAAGCTGAATACTGTTGTTGCATTGCAGATTTTTACTTTTTTTTTTTTTTTTTCAGTTAAATAATACAACTCTTCAGTCAGAAGTAAGAACTAATTAGTGGAATGTGCACAGGAGAACTAATACATAAATGGCATATGTTGTTTTAATACTTTTGGCCACCACTGTATATAAATGGACATTTTGTTTAACAATGTTGAATCTTTCAAAAACATTCTAATGGATTAAATTATTATTATTATTTTTAACCATTTGCCCCCCCAAAAAAGTAGTGAAAACAGCATTATGGAGAAATTTCCAAACAAAAGTAAATTCACATTCAGGTGCACACAAGCACATACACACCCCTACATGGTAGATATGGGGCTGGTTTATACAGTCTCTACACTGACCTCTTTAAGCTGCTGTCTGTCGGGTAGAGAAAAGTGTATTTGTCAGAAGGAGGTCCGCCTGCCATTCTCACTGAAGCAAAGGCAAATGAAGGAGGGATGGATATGCAACTCTGAAACATCAAATAAAAACAAGAAAAAAAAAGGAAGAAAGACAAAAGGAAAGCAAGGTCATGGTTAGAAAAAGCACAATTGAGCACAGCAACAAAAAACAGGCAAAGCAGAACAACATAGCTCAGAGAGCGAGCCAGGGAGAGAGAGTCTGAGGTAGAGACAGTCAGAAAATAGAGAATTAAAGACAGTCACAGAGTCAGTATGACAGAAAGAGGAGCAGAATATAAGAATCATATAGAAAGTGAGTCAGGGTGAGTGAGTGAGAAAGTTTCTAAAAGTCAGAGAGAATGAGAGTCAGTGGCAGAAAGAGTCAGAGAGAGCGAGGGAGAGAAAGAATGAGAGGGAGAGCATGTCAGAGAAAGTCAGAAAAAGAATGAGTCAGAATGGCAGTCAGTGAAAAAAGTGAGTCAGAGAGATAGGATTGCAGAGGCGCAGTATACAAGCTGCGATGGCATGAAATGTTCAACTCATGAGAAGCACTGTGTGTGCGCGCGCCCATACTATAGAATCATTAATCAGCAAGACTTTGGATGTTCCTCCATTTTTCTCGCCTTATCAGTTACTTGTCTGTCTGTCCTTTCTTTCTCTGTCTTTCAATCTCATTAACTGTACGTTCTGTTAATGCAAGATGGCCTTTTCAACACAATACATTCTGTCACAGAGAAAATGCATTTAAAGCAGCTTTCGAGGCCACACACACCCACATATTCATTCAATCAACATTCACTTTGCTACTTTTTCCAGACAAACACCATGAATTGGCTTGGCCGTACTGCAAATATTGTGACTAGTGCATTGATTCCAAATAGTTAGTCATAGCATAACTATTGTGTATGTTCTTACTGAAGTCATGTGATTTGATTGTTGAATAAAAATGGTAAATTATTGTTAGAAGACTGTTATATTTGATATTCAAAGTACGATAAATTATATAATACTAGATTTTCTAGAATACTAACTACTAGATAATACGTGATATTGAAACTAGAGATGCACAATTTTTCTCGGATGATACAGATCTTCATACATCATGAACACAGATTCTCCGATATCGATCTTAGCTGATTCCGATTATCTTTTTTTTTTTTAAAGAACTATAATGAACCTCATACAAAAATATTTTGCTTTAATTGAAAAGAATGTCTTAATGTCTTAAAATTGCAACAAAATTGGAAAAAATTTAATATTCACTTGGGATACTTATAAAATCATGATACTTAAAGAGACCTAGGTATCAAATTCTAATTTTATTTGTCACATACACGGTACAATATGAAGTGAAATGCTTGTACGACCGCCCATGAGGAACCGCAAAAATCTCGTGTAAAGTGGTCACTGATTCACATCCCTAGTGTGTACACATTCATCTTATCATCATTTCATAAAATAAAAATACAAACTGATTTAAAACATGGTGGTTTAACTTGATCTGTTTTAGCTTCTTCAGTAACCACAATTTGTGCACTCTGACAGTTTTACAACAAATATTAAACCCATTTACCATGTGTCTGTTAACACTGTTCTGCAAGTTTACACTTAACTCTCTAGGTATAGTAGCCAGAATGATGCTTGCTTTTCTAACGTTGATTTACTCAGGTATCAAAATCTGATTGGATCAAGAGCACTTTCCGATACTCAGGGGTACTGAAGCGATTTGGTGGCTAAAACTTGAAGCCTGATAATGGCACAGTGTTTGTCTGATCCACAGACTCTTATCAGAATAAAACATTACAAAAGCTATGCATTCAAATGCAACAGAAGTAAGCACAGCTAATTAAACAGTTTGCCAGATTGCAGCACAATTCTACTTCAACTACATCAGACGAAAAAAGAAACTATCCCTAAACTTTCATGCACTAAAAAGAGCCACATTTTCTTCATTTCCTCAGTGCTTGTGTGGGAAACATTTTTGCTTTGCTGCTTTAAAGCAGCCCAGTGGACCGAAAAATATGAGGCAACAGTGTTAGGATGACATAAGGGGGAGTGTATGAAGCATGGGGCATTTTGTTTTTGAGTCTTGTGTTCTCTTTAACATCACGTGAAGATGAATGCTTTGAAAATCTGCCTGAATAAACGCTGCTCTGTGTGTGTGTGTGTGTGTGTGGTTATTGGTGCTGTCATATGCTAGCGTGCTAACTATTGGAAAACAGCGTGCTAAGGAGAAGTGTGTCTAGCTTATTATTCAAGATGAAGGGAAAATTACATTTTGAGAATGGGGGGGTCGGGGACTCATTAAAGGCCTCATATTTCACTCTCTCTATAACAAGTTAACACAGGTCTTAGGGCTCCACTAAAGTGTCCGTTAATGCTCCAGCTGAAATACCCTGAAGATAATACATTTTCATACATTCATAACGTTATTTCACTCCTCCTCCAAATGCACCATTTCAGTGACTATGTAAATGAGCTAACCACACCCCTCCAGAAAAGCCAGGGGAGGGTCTCTTCTTATACGAGTCCAAGATAGGGAAAAATAAATAGAACTGGCTTGTTTATTGTCCCAGTTATTGCTTTTTTTTTTCACCTTCTGATTTTTGTTTGTACATGCACACTGGGCACCCATTTCAATGTCTAAAAATTATGAAGTGGATTTTGCATAATAGTTTAAATGTTTATTAGACTTCATGTAATGTAAGTCAAGATCTTCTGTATTATGTAGTTGAATGTATGAACTATTGCATGTCTTATTTGATATGATGACAAATCAAATTGAGGGCCTTGTATCAAAGAGTATGATATGTTGTATTGTAACAACCCTTACCTGGTCATCACATTTCATGTTTACAAAAATTTCCCCCCTTTTCCCCTAAATTGTCTCCAAACATTTTCTTTTTTTAAAACAGGGATTTACTGAAGCCGGGGTTTGACTTAAGTGGGATATACATTCTTGGCCAAAAGTATTAAGACAACATATGCCATGTGTTATAGTTCTCTCTTTGCACAACACGGGTGGCTTCACTAATTAGTTCTAGACTATCTGGCTGAAGAGCTGTGCTAATTTACTGAAAAACCAGTGAAAAACTGTTGACCCATGTGACAATGGTATTCAGCTTCTGGGGTCATGGCCTTGGTCATCTCCAGACCTAAACCCAATAGAAAACTGTTGGACAGTGGGGAAGAAGCCATTAGCAATAATTAAACCATCTTCTCTACACGATCTTCAGGAAGCAATCAAGCAAATGGATTGACGGTCTGACACTGAAGTGCTACATACATCTCCTCTTTGACTCTATGCCCAGCTGGATCCAGCAAGTTTTGAAGAATAAAGCACTTCATACTAATTATTGATTGTTGTATGGCAATATTATTGTATCAAATAAATTATTCTTATTATTTTGTCATCATCTACAAAAATTCTTAATATAATTAAAACACCCAATTACATTTTTGTCTCAATACTTTGGTCACCTCTGTATAGGTGCTTTAACACTTACAGACAGGGAAGGTCCTCACGATGAATAGAAACCGAGGAGAGAGGGGGAGAGAGAAAGAGAGAGAGAGGATGAGAGCGAGAGAGACACACACTGACAACGACCCACACCTCTCTAATCATCATTGTAAGACAGACATCATAACAACCCTAAACATACCTTTCTACTTCACTTTTCAAGCACACTCAGTCCACTACAAAGCAGCCAGAAAGGAGCTTTAAAATTCATCACTCATGCAGCTGAGTATCCATAAAAAGCACCCTTGCTCCCTTTTTAGTTCTCCTGCACAACCCCTAGTGCCATTCCCTTTTGACTATAGGACACTAATGAGGTCATGCCTTCTCTCTCTCACTTCCTCTTCATATCTTATACAATCTCTCTTTTCTTAAGAAGGCATTAAATTTTATATGATCTCTTTTTTCATTCTTTATATATTTTTGTTCATCATTCCATCTCTTTTACTTTCCTTCCACTGTCTCTCTCCATACCTCAGTCATTCTCTCCTATTTCCCTTCTTTTATTTTTCTCAATTCATCCATCTAAATATTTTTTCCTTATTCTGCTTTCCTCTTCACCCTAACTTGCTCCTTAGGGTTTTTTAAATAAAAAGTTAATTTGCTAGCCCATCAGACATGTCAATTCCCTAATGTGTTGCCTAAAAAAAGGGCCAGTTATTGTAATGTAGTAACCTTCAGCCAGCTATTTGCTTAAGTCCATTAATAGAGACTAACTCTGTATTTGACGCAACAGTATATACAGCTATATGGTAAAGTGACAAATTCAAATGAGTGGGTCTGAGATTCCTGACTGATGATATGGTTTGTGTGTGATACACTTCCAATCTCACGCTTTGTTCCCTATCTACAATTAGTCCCCATTTACTGCTTAAAGAAAAAAGAAACATTAAATAAAGACATCATATTAAATGACAATAGAGACAAACGATGTTAAAGTTCCAGGGATTTATGCTGTCTCTGGAGATGGTTTGCAGCTAGAACATTTGTATAGCTTGCACAACAATTTTTCACCCAGATTACTGTGTTATTTACTTAATTAAGCCTTATTGCACAAGCAAGAGTTGGTATAGGGTAAGTGCCATAAGAAATCACACCCATGCTAGTGTTTCGTATAAGCGCTCATTTGCAACCGAGATATTGCTTTTATACAGCAGCTCTATAAAAAAGTAATTAATCAAGTAAATGACATTTTAGACACAACATGGCCAAGTGTTTTGTTTATTGTAGGTGGTGGCGACCTTATTTTGTAGGGTCAGTGCGTCCACCCAAGATCTCAAGAAGGAGTGTTTGAATGGTTGCAGAATTTATTTGGAATGAAACTATTGTACCCAGCAGATGAACTGATTAGGTTTTTGAATGGATCGAAATAGGGTCAGGCAGGATCAAATGTCTAAAATATTTTTTCTCCAGAAGTTTCCTACCGGTTTGAAATATAATTTAAGGCATTTCAGACTCACAAATGAGCATTCTGAAGAAAAAAAAATCCCCATCAATGATTTTAGCATTAATTTCTACTTGTTAAAAATGCTGCTGCCCTTGAAACATTTTCCTGCTTCTATGGATTTACAATTGTACCATTTCCATAACATCTATAAATGATACTAAATTGGTTTGGAATTGTATGGATTATTGTATAGAAATTGATCGGTTGATTGTTTTTTTTTAAATAAACTGACATTTATCAATGAAAATTAACATATCTATGAAATATGAATCTAATATTTTGCCCACTGTTAGCTAGCTTGATAGTATATCCTTTAGTTAGTTAGACCAAGAGCCTTTTATTTTGTAGCTATTCATCAGTTGATTGAAAAAGTAGAAGAAAACCATTGCATCAGAAACCTAAAAAACTGCATGAGATTGTTTTTTTTTTTATTTTATTTTTATTTTTTATATACAATACCCACATCAGAAGATGTCTGATGTGAAAAAAATACTCAAGCAGTTTAACCTGCCTTGCGTTGTTTCAAATTGGACAGTCCATTGTGGCCAAAAGAAAAAACTCTAAAATGATCACTACAGTATATGCCTCCGGACAAAAGAAAGAAAGAAAAAAAAAGGTTGCACACTAATATTTCGCTTTCATTTACCATGGCACTGTTTCCAACATCATCATGCAGAATCATAACATTTATTTTCTGTTCAGGTTTGTATTAATATTTGGTTAAGATATAGCGATGATGAAAGTGTGAGACTACTCTGTAGTCTTCTCCAGTACATCCCAAATACTTTCACTGATAGTCAAGTCATGTGTAAAATTGATTTCACATGCCCCCAGAACCACTTTTTTTTTTATTTACAATTTGAGCATGACAAATACTGCATGGCTGTGCCATTAGGAAAGAAAAACAAAACACTGATGCAATAATCTTCATTTAGTACATTTAGCCAGTCATCTGACTTATTTTTATTGCCACATAAGGTTGCTGAGCCTAGACCTGACCAATTGAAACAATCCCAGATTATAACATTGCATCCTGAGACTTGTACAGTGGGCACTGGCACATTGCTTCATTCCCCTCGTTTTCCTATCCTGACACAATCATCACTCTAGAATAGGGTATATCAGACTACACTATGTTTTTCCATTGCTCCCAATCTTTAAGCTCCCTATCAAAATGAGGGCTTTTCCCCCCTGATTATTCTCTCTAACAAGTGGTCTTATGGGCACACAGATGTTTAATCCCAATTCTGTGAGCTTTTGTTCATGTTAAAATACTCAAGCAGGGATCTCAATTTTTTTTTATGACCACATTTCTTCTATGCACTTGATGGTTCAGCACTATCCTTCCAGGTTTTAAGAATGCATTAGAGATCTAAACCCAACTTCCAGTATTCCAATAATAATAATTTGACTCTTCTGAAACTTAATATCTTTTCCTCGAGCATGAGATACGCCTTCTGACATGGTTGTTTAAGAAGTGAGAAGCTATTCACTGAATCAGTTAGTTAGTGTTTAATAATATTCAGCTGCCTCAATTCATTTATCTCTGCAGTAATTATCCAATTTAAGGCTCCTGAGTATTTGCTTATTTAAATCAAAATTTGGCATTTCTTGGCTGGGCAGTGTACATTTTCAACATGAAACAATTCTCTTTTTTAAGGGATGGACAGTAGGCCAGGATCTCATAAAGCTAAAACAAAATGTGGGGTGTAGTGCATATCGAACAGCTAATTTTCACATTTTTATGTCTCATTAAAAATATGAAATCATTTTAAACAAATATAAATTGTCTGCTGTGGTAAATTGTGTGCTGGAGCACAAGAAGATATGCATCTTCTTACTTACACCCACAAGAGACAATGGTAGTGCTCGCTCAATAAGAGACAAACTATAAGCTAGATGAATGCATTATTGTTTGCTAGTGTAAATGGAGGGTAAGGCAAATGAACTAAAAGGACATTATGAATAATAATTAAAAAAAATAATAGCATGACACATTCTGTTTTACCTAGGTCTATACATTTTTCCACCCTGTTCCTCTTTTTGATCTTGCCCTCCTCTTTCCTTTTGATTGCATATATATCACTCAATCTTTCTTGGCTTTTTCTTCTCTCCCACAGCTACAGAATAATTGCTTTCCTTCCTTCCTTAACTTTACATTATAAATTTCCTCTTCTCTACCTCCTACCTGATTCTTTTGTCTGTTGTATTGAAGTGAACCTAAGCAGTGCTGCAGTGCCCTTGACTCCCTCTCTGCCTCTCTCTCTCATATCCTGGAGGAACCTTGTACTCATACCGTATTTATATAGTGCATTTCTCTTTTTATAATATGCCACTGCTGCTCATTATCTCTGCCTTGGGGCAACAAAATGAGAACACAGACAAGCAAACCATGAACACCAGCAGGGCAGAGAGTTACAACACTAGTTAAGTTTTTTTTCATAAAAAGAACAGATCTAATAAAAGCACATTGAGCTCTCCACAGGGAGTCTAATGTAGTGTACTTTATGGATAATCAACAAAGAAATACACAAGGACATCTCAACATTGTTATAGCTATACATGTGCTTGTATATACGCGCATGCACACAGACACACACACACTGCACAGTTGCTGTGCACCACCATTACCACCATCTTCACCAAAAAAATCATAACCAACCATTACAGAAAACAACTAAGGAAACTGTTGAAACTACTGAAAAGACCTGAAAACCTGAAAGGGTAGTGGTAATCATCATCTATGAGGAAGAAATGTGGTTAGAAAAACATCCTAAATGAATGTGATGGAAGGCCACTTAAAGACCTCAAAAAAAAAAAAAAAAAAAAGAACTCACGACTATGTTTGTCAATGTTAGAGCATTTCAACATGTGAAACGAACTAAAACAGGAAATGTACAGCGGTGTAGCTTTAAGAAAAACATGTATAGATAAGGCTAATTGAAAAGAAAAGGCTTCAGTTTGTTAGAAAGTATTAAAAGAATGCTGTGTTTTGTGCCCAAAAAAATTGTCAGCTAACCACCCCAATATACAAAATTATGATGTTTTTCCACTGATGGCATGGACATATTCCAAGGTGACGACGCAGGATTCACTGGGATCAAATTGTGAAATAGTGGTTCTGGAAACATGAGACTTCATTTTCACACATGATTGGCCACCACAGAGTCCAGTCCTTAAATCCTCTGAGAATCTTTGGGATGTGCTAGAGAAGGCTTTACACAGTGCTCTGGTCGCCCCCCTCCCCCGCCATCAATACAA
Source organism: Clarias fuscus (assembly GCA_030347435.1). Lineage (NCBI taxonomy): Eukaryota > Metazoa > Chordata > Actinopteri > Siluriformes > Clariidae > Clarias > Clarias fuscus. The sequence continues at coordinate 28,449,658 of CM059210.1, read as the reverse complement.
GATCTCTGAGACAGATTAATGAGACTCTGAATGAAAGTAAATGCTGTGACTATGCAATAGATTATTAAAACCTTGCCATGGTGACTTTGTGCCGTAAACAAATCAAAAGACGATCCAAAGGGCCCTCCAAGTGGCGCAGTGGTTAAAGCGCTCGCACTATCACCCGGAGATCGCCAGTTCGAATCCTGGGTGGTGCTGTAACCTCTCGCAGCCGGAGGTCTAGAGAGAGCTAATTGGCCGAGCTCTCTCAGAGGGGAGGGATGAGAGGTACATAGTGCTCCCACATTAATCACGGCTCTACAGCCAGTCAGGGGCGTCTGTGAGCTCACGCAACAGAGGGAGCGGATAGCGCTGTCCTCCGAGTGTGTTAACGCCACCCCCAACGGTGCGCGAGCGAGCAGTTCGAAAAGATGCAGTCGGCTGGCGTCACGTGGTTCGGAGGAAACACGTGATAGTCTTCGGCCCTCCCGGCTGAGTGATTAGTAGCCTTAATGTGGGAGCCCCCTAGTGACGGGGAGGAATTGGACACGACTAAATTAGGGAGAAAATCAGGGGAAAAAAAAAAAAAAAAGACGATCCAAAGTAATATTAGAGTGTGTGACTTTTTTTGGCTGGGCAGTGTGTACATATTTCTGAACAAATGTATTTTTGTTCGTGAATATGCTTAATAAGATTTATGAGGGGGAAAAAAACAGTGACACATAAATTGACATATACTTTAAGTACACTGATTGGCGGTGGGAAAAAAAACACTGAAATATGTTTTATATTTAAAATTTGAAAAAATATTATTATAATAATATTATAAATATATAACATATTATAAAAATACAACAGACGAATCCAAAAAGCTGAAAGTGATTGACCACCAGTGGCAATTTCTGCCCATAACGTGTTGCCTTAAGAAGTCCACCACTCCCTGTGAATTACGTATGTGACCTTGCCTGTATTTATGCCTCGTTCTCACGATGTGTGCATCTACATCTTTCCCCCTTACAATGTATTTAAAGACAGAAGTACCTCCTGTCCTGAATGAGAAATTTCACCTGCTGTGTCATTGATCTGAGACACACGCCTGCGCGCACGCTCTCTCTCTCTCTCTCTCTCTCTCTCTCTCTCTCTCCCCCTCACACGCACACACAAAGGAGAGGCTTTGAATTATTTATCATAAAGAGACGAGCTTAAAGAGGCACTCTGTTTAAAAGACTGGCCACACACTAGCACTCTGTGTGTGTATGTGTGCGAACTGTGAGGTCCAACTGCGAGAACACCACAAACAGCAGGGGAGAAACAAGCTAGACAGTGAGAGAGAGAGATAGTCTGCTAAAATATTAATACATGACACTAAAGCAAGAGACTATGGTTGTAAAGAAAATTATATCCTGTATAAATAACATTAGATGCATAGTCACGATAATAACCTTTGACTTAAAATATGAAAGCTCATCAGATGATGATGAAAAAGAAGAAGGAATTGAAATTCATTGAGTTAGCTAGTCAATGTGCTATAAAGTGAACATGGCTTCTTCCGGATCTATTACCATCCCTATTATCACTTTCTCTCTATATATAACATACCGTATATAGAGGGATGTGAATCAGCACTAATCTCCCGATACGATATTATCATGATTCTTAGGTGCCGATTCGATTAAAATTACAACTTTATAAATATCCCAATTTTATCTTACATTTTCACATGATTTTATTACAATTTTAAACTGTTAAAAATGTATAATACGTAATTACATTTTCTTTTATAAGATTTCTTATAAGATTAGTTTTATCACTTAAGAGCCAAGGGCAGCATTTAAAGAATACAAACTAACTTCAAATACAAGAGTTTTACTGAGCAGCAGCATCTCTGTCCTCCTCCATAATCATCAGCCATTCCTAAACAAACTTATCAAATGTTTCACGCCTACCACACGGGATGAAAATGTGTAAATAGTACAGAGTGTACAATCTGTAGGATTATAAAGAAACATGTTTTATCACCTTAAACACCTCCTCCAAAAACTCAACAGCGAGAATGTGGCTGCATTCGTGGTTTCTAACACGTAGTGTTTTGAGACTTGTGTAAGAGTGTGTAATGAGTGGGTCTGAAGAAAAAAGGCAGATCGGAGGCTTTTAACATGCTCAATTTTTGATAACATAACTCAATTTTCGATGACGCCATAAAATGTGTTTCTGTTGCGCCACTCAGAAGCTTCTGCGCTCGGTCCAGAATTGTTTTATATCTGAGACCGACTGGCCGAACACCGGTCATGGTCAGGCAAAATTAATAACAGCCAATTATGGTCAGTAGCCAATCAACCAGTTCATCTCTATTATAAACATAACAAAGTATAAAAATAAATAAATAAATAAATAAAATAATAATATTTGTGTCAGTGTGGTACATGAGTCACCACACAAAAGTATCACAATTCATAACTAAATCTATTATAATCCCTCCCCCATATAGAATACTACAAATACATTATATAAAAATAAAGAGAACATTCTGACATATTTTTACTGTAATTAAACTTACTCAATATTAATATTATTATTTCTTAAATACAACGGTTGAATAAAAGCAACTTGCTATTATACTGAATCTCAGCACATCTGTGATTTGGCTGCAATAGGTAATTTAGTTTAAGTGCACTCTTGCTCATCTTAATTGTTCTTGCTTACAAACGGCATATTTAAGTGCCTTTAAACTATAATTTTTTCTTTGCCTCATCACCCAGTCAGAATGGCATCCAGCTTTTACGCATGACTACAGCAAAGGACAAACCTGTTCAAATAGACGTGCAGAGATAAACAAAACCTGAAAACAAATGAACCTTCATCTAACTGCACAACACACTGACTTAACAAAGCAGAATGAGAGACTTAATTAATCCTCTTGAAATGACATAATACACCGCTTTTCTTTCCTACAGGATCTAAAAATTAAAGAGATAAGAGAGTTATTGTTTTTTAGTATTTTGTTCTTTTGGTTTCCATAAAAGACCATTCTGGCTGCCTTTCAGCGCTCCAGCACCTCTGCCCTCTGTGAGCCTTTATGCTCAGAACAATTGTATAAAACCTCACACAGTGTTTTGACCTGGCATAGTCATTTTCTTTAGGGTTTATTGCAGGGGAATACCACAAAAAATTGGTCCAATTAAATTTAAGGAACAGATAAGCAACTAATGTGACTAACTAATATTTAAATGCTTAACCATTAACGATTACCTATGCCTGTAAGTATAACAGTGTAAAATGGGTATGTGTTGCTTCATAGTTTAAACTTTTGACAAAAGAAAAAAGAAAAAAAAAAGATAATATATCTTTGTCTTCAATTTCTTTAAGAAGGAATAAAGGCATACTTCATGTTCACTTAACTTTAAACAGTCCGTTTCAGCCTTTTTTAAAAACCATGCCATCAAATTGCTAAGCAGACAAGAGAGAGCGAGAGAGAAAAAAAAAATCTACAAAAGCCGAGCTTTAGCCCAGCAGGAAGCCTCTGGTCCAATGAGCTGCCTCCAGCTATCTACATAAATGACTCCACTCTCATCAAAATCATGACAATTACTCCATCATGGTCATTGCTTCACGCCCATCACATTTAGTCCAGTACTGTCACTCCTATCGTGACAATCTCTCTATCAGGACTAGCACCATCCAGACCACTCAATTAAATTCATTATGCTCACTAAACCCTCCCTACAATCTCTCCATCCTCAACAGTAGAGATGGGTCTGATTCAATCCTATATTGGTATTGGGTCTATATTGGTATATTGACAGGATTGGTGCACTTACCCATGCATATTTCGATCCATGAACCCACTGTAACCTAACATAATTCCATTCCATAAATCTGCAGTGACTTAATTCTTTAACTGAGTAAGTAAAAAATATTAGCTGTTGGTTTGACAAAAATGTAGTTTTTTCTGGAGGCTAAAAATGTTTAGACTGTTTAGGACTGACCATGACTGCAGACAAATGTAAATGCAAATCCATCCTCCCTAATTACACAAGCTCCATCATGACTACCACATCATCAATCACTAGAACTCCACCCTCACTATTATTACAATGCCATCAATGTCACTTCATAACCATCATCACCATTATAACCTCAATGCTTCATAAGTATCACTTTTTTCTTTACCATGTGATGATAAACCATGCGTGTCCCTCCACACACACACCATTTGGTGAAGACAAAGTGATAAAATTCTATCAAACAGGAATATGCTGATTTAAAGATTTTATATCTTGAAGAATGTATTTATGTATTTAAAATCACAACAAATTTAACTGCTATAAAGTATACATAAAACCAAAGTTTAATTAGTGTGAACAAGGTAACTCTACAAAGATGAACACGACTGTAATCAATGCATACAAGAATTCAATCTTAGCTACTAGAGACATGCAGTTAACATAAAGGCAGTTACACCAACAAGCTTAAGAATGGTGTGCAGCGATAATGATGCTACTTCAATCGTTCACACAGCCTCCACATGATACAGTGTGATCATGTTAAAAGTTCAAACCCAGAAGTTTCACCCATCTGACCTTTTATGTTAACACCCAGAACCCTCGGCTTCTCATTAGCGCCTCTGGAAAACACTCACACGCTCACTCGCAGATGAACAGGCAGCTGGTGGACATGCTAATTCTGTCTCATGCGCAGCCCACGTACCAGCAGGAGCCATCAAGAACGTGTAGTAAGTGCATGTGTATGTGTACTGCCTCAGGGCCTGAGTGGTGCAGTGAAATCACTCATACTCCAGAGAGTGAACGAACAATAGCTACACAATCCTCCCCCCACAAGCGTTTTACACCCTTCCAATAGAGCTAAAGCTTAGAGATAAAGCTGAAATTATTTTTCAAACGTGGAACTTGCTAAGCTCTTTTGATATTACATTTACCAGCTCAAAAGACCACAGAAAGTCATTATTCATATATGTAAATTTGACAGTCCTTCAGTCCATATGTGTGTCTGGCAGCCATATTTGGGCCTATGAACGTGTTTTGGATCTCAAGTAGGAGTGAAGTCACTGAGTCATTTAAGAATATGCGTTTATTAGGAATCTCCCCATCTGACACAGAGGCCCTTTCCACACGCGAATGGTCATGAAAACATGGCCTGTTTTTGCTGTTTTGTTTCCTCATTTCAGTTTTGCAAGCGTTTTGAATTTGCCATCATGTTGGCTGACCAGGTTCGTTTTAGAATTTTTGGTCATGTGGGCATTTCTTCATATTATAATATATTATTCATATATAATTCCCCTTCTCTACTGCACAATATGACGCTCCTGAATGTTATTCTTGGGAAATCTTACACAACAGTTTATGACGCACTACCGCTGGGCACAGGTGCTCACATATTTTTAGTTGAACATGCCAGATTTAACCGAAAACACACTAAAAAAAATAAAAATTATGTTCCCATTTAAAAGGCTGTATACAGGAACTGAGCTTTAGAGCAATATACACAGAAAATATAACACTGTGAAAAGGTCATTATTTTTTGCAATTTGAGAAATCTTTTTTTTTTTTTTACATTTATAAATGATAATTTCATAAATATAAACAAAAAAATATTTCTAACCTTTTTTGTTCCAATTTCAATTATTGAACATGGAGCACTGTGAACACTGTAAGCTCATGAAGAACAAATCCAGTATCTCAAAATATTAGATTATTTTATTTCAAGTTTTAGGCATTTATTATTCGCACAGTATGAAAAACATGCATCTTTCAGTCCAATTCAATACATGCACAAGGAAGTCTACTTGCTTGACAGTTGTGCAAAAAATGATCGACACCCTCCACAAAGAGGGTAAGTCACAGAAGGTGCAGTATTGAAGCATATTCATGGAAAGTTTATTGAAAGGAAAAAGGCTGGTAGGAAAAGATGCACAAGTAACAAGGATGACAACAGTATTAGAAAAAAAGAAGATTGTTAAGCAAAGCTAATTCAACAACTTGGAAGAGATTCACAAGAAGTGGAGTGAGGCTGGAGTCAGTGCATCAAGAGCAACCATGCACAGAGTGGTCTCTTTTCAAATGAAAATACTTCAAGGTCCCAGAGTCAAGAGGAAGGACGGAAATGTCCAATGTGAGGTTTTCACTATCTGTGATGATCTGGGGTACCAGAAGTCTGTGTTTTATCAAGTCAAAAGTCAACACAGCCACATACCAAAAGTACTTTATGTTTCTGTCTGCTGGCAAGCTTTATGGAAATACCAATTTCCCATTTCCGCCTGCACACAGGGCCAAAACTACCACTAAGAGGTGTGCTGATCATGATATTCCTGAACATGATTGACTAGCCAACTCTCCTGTAGGGGTGCTCCGATTGACTGATCGCCATTCATAATTGGTTGATAATTGCCTTGGGAAGTTTTATCGGCAGTCTCTATAATGGCAGATATAGAAATATAGATTTGCGCGCTGCTAAAATGGCTTCACCAGTCTGGCAGTTCTACGTGTTGTGTGAAGAAGACAATACATTAGCAATCGGCAACCTGTGTAACAAGCCAATTCCACAAGGCGGGAAGCAGCCAAAGCATTTTAACACCACGGACCTCATCAGACATTTGAGAGAGCGGGAGAGCTCAGCAACTCGCGCGCCGTCACTCACTCAGCTGTCGGTATCTGTCGGTATCTGTCGGCTATCTCACCTACACGGTTTCGCTTGGTGGCCGAAAGTACAGTTCATCATGATTCACCGCGAGTTTTGGCGCTGTGATTACGTTTCCATCTTTCCGCGCAAAACTTAAACATGTTTGTCAAACGTTTAATTTTTTTAAACATTAAACATGTTTATTTTTTTGCCGGTCCTCGCGGATGCTTGCAGACTTTGCAGAACTTCCGGCGACTCACGTGCTACATGTCTGTTATTTAATTTAATTTTATACAATCTACAGGAAAGTTGTATTTGTCAAGCTCTAAGCTGTTCCCAATTACTAACCAAGCACAGGCTGCTATGTTTTAAGCTGACGTGTTGCACATGTTACTTGCCATTAAATATAGTTGTCAATTCATGACATTAATACTTAATTTACATTGTTGTTAGATATAGTTTAATAAATAATACTACATGATAAGGCTTCGAGTGGACCCTGTAATCTGTGATCGGTATCGGCCGATACAGCTTCTAGTGATCGGAGATCGGTGATCTGCCCCAAAAATCCTGATCGGAGTACCCCTACTCTCCTGACCTGACCCCATGGAGAATATATGAGGTATTGTCAAGAGGAAGATAAAAACCCAACCCAACAATGGAGATGAGCTGAAGAATCTTATAAAAGCAACATTCAACAACACCTCAACAGTGCTGCCATTTTCATCATAAAAGAAAACTAATCAATGAGTTTCACTTTTCATCTAATTTACAAAAAACAGACACAGTTTGTTCTAAAGTTCATACTCGAGTGTCTCAACCTAAGCTCTGCTCTACAATTCTGCCCAAAACCAAGTGTACGGTGTTAATTAATAGAATAGAAAATAATATTAAAATTGCTTCAAGGGCATCAAAAACATGCTGATGTTGCCCAGGCAGAAACTGAGTTTCACACACACTTTTTTTTTGTTTGTACCCGACTAAATCTTGATTTTTTTAAAACTAGGTTGCACATCAAATTTGTCTTGCTCTGCTCTTTTTTCTCCAGCACAATTTCCATGTAAATACTAATGATGCTTGTATTGATCCTTGTGTGAATCAAAAATCATTCTATTTGAGGCAAGGTCAGTATGCACACAGCCACATTTTCATTTTGCGGCAGAAAGAAAAGCAGCGATTCATAGTGTCTGCCCACACAATATCCAAAAATACATGCACTTGCAGACTGGCATAGTCCTTGCCCTACTGGGGCCATTTTCAACCAAACGACATTCTCTAAAATAACTTCTTACATCGGCTCCCTAGAGTATAGGAGTAAGAAAAAGAGAGGATATGAGAGAGTCATGAGGAAGACGTGAGGAAGCCTGTTGCTCAGTTTTGGCACAATCAACAACCCAGTGGCAAGGTTGTAATGCCACCATACCTCTGACAATTAGTAATCCAAACATAAAATGCAACATGGTGAAGTCTTCACTTCGCAAACTGGCAATTGGCCTCGTAAGCACTTTCGTTTATTTAATACAGTATGTTCTCATCATAGCTATGTCAGATGTACACTACATGAAGTAAAAGTCTGGAAACAAAATGTCTAATGATGGCTAGACATCCTGGCTATGGCCAAACTTGAAGTGTTCTCATCTTTTCTGTTTTCAGCTGAAAATTTATCACTGGTGATTGGGTATCTAAATTTTCTACATAGTAGACCACATTCTGCCAGCAGTTATTATATTTAGAGGTGTAATCACCAAAGACAATTCACTGTCTTACTGGTGGAATAAAATCTCCATCACTTAAATAAAAAAAATAAATAAATAATATTCATGAAATTAATACATACTGAGGAAGCCAGTAACATTTATTTTGCATTTCAGAAGGTGTCATTGGTTGCAAAAGGTTAGAATACCTCAGATATAATAGGTGTGTTGTGTTTGAATATCAGTTACTTTAGTTTAGCAGGTTATGCTGTAGTTGCTGTTCTAAAATGTTGATATAGGTGCTGGTCTTCATTACTTTGAGCAAATGCCCCAATAGAGTATTTGTCACTGAATGGGTCACCTCATTCTCTATTTGTTTATGACAATAATACCAGTTTTGCTGAATGAACTAGTCTTATTCAGAAAATGTTGGTTTCAATACTGATTCATTAAGAATTACTGTGGAACTTTACTTTTTAATATTAGAATAGGCATTTTCAAGTAGACAATTAATTGCAAAAAGGTGATATGGACCTGCGCAATTATCGAATTGCAAAAGGCTACATTTTTTTTTTTTACAGTTAATATAATATTGGTACATATTGGCTTATTTTAATTGGAACACGTTGCAGCTTAACTGCATTGCACTCACAATATATCTTAAAATAATCGCAGCATGTTTTTTGATCAAATCGTGCAGCCCTATTTTAGATTATGATTTTTAACATGTATAGAGATTTAAAAGGTTTATCAGTATATACACTAAACAACCATAACCATATAAGGTAAAACATTAGGCAAGTACTGTGTAGGTTCTCCTTGTGTCACATGGACAGCTCTGGCCACTTGAGGCCAAATTCTGCAGGATCTCTGGTGGTGTGCTGTGGTGTATAGCTCATGAATGTTAGCGGCAAATGAAAAGGGTGCTGTGGGATGTGGGACTTATTCGTCCGGTGCATCCCAATGGGACTCAATCGAATTGGGATCTGTGGAGTTTGGAGGTCTGGACGCGGCCTTGGGCTCTTTGCCTGCTGGTGCATCTGGTGCCTTTCTGCCGTGGCCAGCGTTGACTTTTTTGGCAGTTCTTTTTTGCATTGGGTTTTCTGTAGGATTGGAGACCAGATGGGTTCGCCTTTGATCCCTGCGGGTATGAATGATCCTTGGGTAGCCATATATACACACACACACACACACACACACACACACACACACACACACACACACACACACACACACACACGTGGACAAAATTGTTGGTACCCTTCGGTCAATGAAAGAAAAACTCACAATGGTCACAGAAATAACTTTAATCTGACAAAAGTAATAATTAAAAAAAATTCTATGAATGTTAACCAATGAAAGTCAGACATTGCTTTTCAACCATGCTTCAACAGAATTATTTAAAAAAATAAACTCATGGAACAGGCCTGGACAAAAATGATGGTACCCCTAGAAAATACTGAAAATAATGTGACCAAAGGGACATGTTAATTCAAGGTGTGTCCACTAATTAGCATCACTGGTGTCTACAATCTTGTAATCAGTCAGTGGGCCTATATATAGGGCTCCAGGTAGTCACTGTGTTGTTTGGTGACATGGTATGTACCACACTCAACATGGACCAGAGGAAGCGAAGCAAAGAGTTGTCTCAGGAGATTCGAAAGAAAATTATAGACAAGCATGTTAAAGGTAAAGGCTATAAGACCATTTCCAAGCAGCTAGATGTTCCTGTGACTACAGTTGCACATATTATTCAGAAATTTAAGATCCATGGGACTGTAGCAAACCTCCCTGGACGTGGCCGCAGGAGGAAAATTGATGACAAGTCAAAGAGACGGATAATCCGAATGGTAAAAAAAAGAGGCCAGAAAGACTTCTAAAGAGATCCAAGGTGAACTTCATGCTCAAGGAACATCAGTGTCAGATCGCACCATCCGTCGTTGTTTGAGCCAAATTGACTACATGGGAGACGACCAAGGAGGACACCATTCTTGAAAACAAATCATAAAAAAGCCAGACTGGAATATGCCAAACTACATGTTGACAAGCCACAAAGCTTCTGGGAGAATGTCCTATGGACAGATGAGACAAAAATTTTACTTTTTGCCAAGGCACATCAGCTCTATGTTCACAGATGGAAAAATGAAGCATATCAAGAAAAGAACACTGTGTCCCTACTGTGAAACCTGGAGGAGGCTCTGTTATGTTCTGGGGCTGCTTTGCTGCATCTGGCACAGGGTGTCTTGAATCTGTGCAGGGTACAATGAAATCTCAAGACTATCAAGGGATTCTAGAGAGAAATGTGCTGGCCAGTGTCAGAAAGCTGGGTCTCAGTCGCAGGTCATGGGTCTTGCAACAGGACAATGACCCAAAACACAGCTAAAAACACCCAATGATGGCTAAGAGGAAAACATTGGACTATTCTAAAGTGGCCTTCTATGAGCCCTGACCTCAATCCTATTGAGCATCTTTGGAAGGAGCTGAAACATGCTGTCTGGAAAAGGCACCCTTCAAACCAGAAACAACTGGAGCAGCTTGCTCATGAGGAGTGGGCCAAAATACCTGCAGAGAGGTGCAGAAGTCTCATTGACAGTTACAGGAATCGTTTGATTGCAGTGATTGCCTCAAAAGGTTGTGCAACAAACTATTAAGTTAGAGGTACCATCATTTTTGTCCAGGCCTGTTCCATGAGTTCATTTTTTTTATAATTCCGTTGAAGCATGGTTGAAAAGCAATGTCTGACTTTCATTGGTTAACATTCATAGAATTCTTATTTATTATTACTTTTGTCAGATTAAAGTTATTTCTGTGACCATTGAGTTTTTCTTTCATTGACCGAAGGGTACCAACAATTTTGTCCACGTGTGTATATAATTTAGTAAGTGTTCATGTATCCTATTTAATATACTGTATGTAAGCTCTGCTAATTGTAAGCTTGCTAATCCAAGCCAATAATCCCACCTTAAACAAATATGTTGATCAGTTGTACACACACACACACACACACACACACACACACACACACACACACACAAGTATATTACTGAAAATCAGTGTTTTGTGGTTTTCAAGTTATAGCTAATCGGTGTATTTAGCCACAGGACGGTACTTTTAACAGAAACAGCATTACAGGTTGAATACCCTTGGCTACAGATGAGAAACCATGCAATCAGACATGAAAGACAAGGCATCTTGGCTTGCCCCTTGTGATCGAATCAAATGAGATGGATGTTAATACCAAGTGTGACGTGGGAAGACGATTTACTATTGCAGTGTACTAATTTGACATCCTATATACTGTAGTATAAAACATATAGGCATATAATTACCAGTTACATGTTTTGACTACGACGCAGAAAGTAACATATCTAATGCCTTTTCATTTATAGTGAGTGGGCTGGTATACCTTATTTTCTCAGCATAAATCACACACTTTCACTTATTGTTGTGAAGTGACATTTAGTAGAAATTGCAGTAATCATAAAAATAATCATAAAAACAACAACAAAAAAGGACACACCAAAAAATAAATAAATAAATAAAAGTTTGCAAACATTTCCCAAAATTTGGAAATGTTTGATACATATTCCAATGGGAGCTAGACGTGATGCACATTTTCACAAATATTTCTAAGCCCTTTTCTAATCTGCTTTATAAATCCCGCATCAGATTTCAAAGAACACTGTCGTCATCTTTTCCAGTGTAGCTAAATGCTATGAAAGCCAAATGATTGACATTTCATACAACTGATGAACAGTTATAGAGTTCTTCTAAAAACCTCAAAGCAGAAGTATCCAGCATCATCTGCTCCCGGTTATCTGGGGAAACCAGCACGTCCTGGGGGCATGAGTGTATGTCTTTATATAAATAAAAAAACAATAATTATTTTTACTCAACCTCATAAACACATACCAGTAGGTGGGCTGGCTTTGCTAAATTGCCCCTAGGTGCAAAGAAGTGTGTGAATGTGTGTGCATAGTGCTCTGCAATGGGCTGTCGCCTCATTCAAGGTGTATTCTTGAGCCGAGTCCTGGGTTCCCAGGACAGACTCAGAATTATCCGCAACCCTGACAAGAATAAGTCGTTACTGAAAGTGAACCAATCAATCAATCTATCCATCAGTCATTATTATTGACTTTGTATTGCCCCAATTATTAGACTATTCGCTGAAATGGGAAGCTGTAAATTTTAGCCACTTACTGAACATAAAATCTATCCTAATTTATTACCTAAAAGCAGAAATTCCCGAACTTAGATTAGCATCAGCTCAGAAAGATCACCTGTGGTGTTAACTTCACACCTACACATGCATAAATAAATCCAGTTGGCACATGGCCAAACGATCTTCCTTTTCATACTGTAATACTGCTGATACAGAATGATTGCACCAGATTTAATTCCAACACAGTTCACCTAAAATACACACGTGGACAAAATTGTTGGTACCCTTCGGTCAATGAAAGAAAAACTCACAATGGTCACAGAAATAACTTTAATCTGACAAAAGTAATAATAAATAAGAATTCTATGAATGTTAACCAATGAAAGTCAGACATTGCTTTTCAACCATGCTTCAACGGAATTATAAAAAAAATTAACTCATGGAACAGGCCTGGACAAAAATGATGGTACCCCTAATTTAATAGTTTGTTGCACAACCTTTAGAGGCAATCACTGCAATCAAACGATTCCTGTAACTCTCAATGAGACTTCTGCACCTCTCTGCAGGTATTTTGGCCCACTCCTCATGAGCAAGCTGCTCCAGTTGTTTCCGGTTTGAAGGGTGCCTTTTCCAGACAGCATGTTTCAGCTGCTTCCAAAGATGCTCAATAGGATTGAGGTCAGGGCTCATAGAAGGCCACTTTAGAATAGTCCAATGTTTTCCTCTTAGCCATTCTTGGGTGTTTTTAGCTGTGTGTTTTGGGTCATTGTCCTGTTGCAAGACCCATGACCTGTGACTGAGACCCAGCTTTCTGACACTGGCCAGCACATTTCTCTCTAGAATCCCTTGATAGTCTTGAGATTTCATTGTACCCTGCACAGATTCAAGACACCCTGTGCCAGATGCAGCAAAGCAGCCCCAGAACATAACAGAGCCTCCTCCATGTATCACAGTAGGGACAGTGTTCTTTTCTTCATATGCTTCAAGTATAATTAGCAAAATTTGCCTTGGCAAAAAGTAAAATTTTTGTCTCATCTGTCCATAGGACATTCTCCCAGAAGCTTTGTGGCTTGTCAACATGTAGTTTGGCATATTCCAGTCTGGCTTTTTTGTGATTTGTTTTCAACAATGGTGTCCTCCTTGGTCGTCTCCCATGTAGTCCACTTTGGCTCAAACAACGACGGATGGTGCGATCTGACACTGATGGTCCTTGAGCAGGAAGTTCACCTTGGATCTCTTTAGAAGTCTTTCTGGGCTCTTTTGGTACCATTCGGATTATCCGTCTCTTTGATTTGTCATCAATATTCCTCCTGCGGCCACATCCAGGGAGGTTGGCTACAGTCCCATGGATATTAAATTTCTGAATAATATGTGCAACTGTAGTCACAGGAACATCTAGCTGCTTGCAAATGGTCTTATAGCCTTTACTTTTAACATGCTCGTCTATAATTTTCTTTCGAATCTCCTGAGACAACTCTTTCCTTCACTTCCTCTGGTCCATGTTGAGTGTGGTACATACCATGTCACCAAACAACACAGTGACTACCTGGAGCCCTATATATAGGCCCACTGACTGATTACAAGATTGTAGACACCTGTGATGCTAATTAGCGGACACACCTTGAATTAACATGTCCCTTTGGTCACATTATTTTCAGTATTTTCTAGGGGTACCATCATTTTTGTCCAGGCCTGTTCCATGAGTTTATTTTTTAAAATAATTCTGTTGAAGCATGGTTGAAAAGCAATGTCTGACTTTCATTGGTTAACATTCATAGAATTTTTTTAAATTATTACTTTTGTCAGATTAAAGTTATTTCTGTGACCATTGTGAGTTTTTCTTTCATTGACCGAAGGGTACCAACAATTTTGTCCACGTGTGTATGAACTGTGGTTCAGTGAACAATGTTTGTTACCATAGTACAGTACAGTTACCACTGTGCATAATGAGGTACAATGAATATCACTACTGCAAAACTTGCACAATCATGGCAAACAACAACATGAGAAGTAGCTACAAAGTGTCCAGCTTTAAATATAATATAAAGTAAGTGACAAAAAGGACCAAATGTGATCAACACAAGTAACTATAGTTTTAAATTAATATTAATGGTATAAAATTGAAATAGCAATTTGGACCCAATTTAGACCTACACAATCAGGAAAGGCTGCTATTCATTACAGGCAAGATATGCATAGTCGGGAATTTATTTGGAGTTTGTCAATAATATAAGTACAGTATTTGTTTATTTTTCTTTAATAATTGATCTTAACATGACAATTTGTGCCATTATTTGCTGGATAAATATACCTGAATAGTAAATGATATTAATATTGGAGTTTAAATCTCAATATGTGTCAACTTTCTTTTTAATTAAATCATGCAACGCTAATAAACACCTACACAGGAGAACATTGACCAGCTAATAAAACAAACTGTCCAAGTTTCATAAATGCCTTCTATTTAAAGCAAACGTTGGATTATAATATGCACTGCTACAGCATGACTACCTCAATTTACACCTGCACAAATGTTAGAAGTGGGTGAAACATTTTAATTAAGCTAGTATACATTATGCTTTTATAGGTATGCAAAGTGTGAGCTAAATTCAGCATTCACTGACAACAAGATTTACTTTTATTATTATAAAAATATGTTTTGCCATAATAGATTAAATGAAATGAAATAAGGTGTATAACAATAATAATGTAATAACAATAATTACAACATAATTACCCAATTGGTGTTGTGAGTTACAAATGAATTGATCAGCAAAAAAAGAGGTTTCTTGAGGAATCTCAAGATGTGTCTGAAGTAATTTATCGCAATGTCAATATTGATATAAATATCAAAACATTAACACCACATCAGATAACCCTATTATGCTTAAATGAGTCAACATGGGAACAAATAAACCTTTGTGTAAGAATGGATTTGACATTCAAACAGGCCATCTTTAAAATTCACCATAATTTTACATTTAACAAAAATGAACAAAAGATGCTGAGCTTTCCTCAAGGTTTAATACGATCTGCAGCAAGAAAAAAAAAAAAAAAGATAACTGATTCTTCCTCTCTCAACTAACCCTGAAAAATCTGCACCATGTGCCATAATGGACACACAATGATTTTCACAATGAACACACACACACACACACACACACACACAGGCTGAAAAAAGTCCCAGCACCATTTTGAATCCCTCTGCCTCTTTCCTCTGTTCTGTGGAGAAATGCATGACAGGCAGATGGAGACAAGTGGCCATGCTCTCTCTCTTTCTTTCACTCTCCCTCTCTTTCTACCTCCTTTAACAATGCACCCATGTATCTTTCTCTATTGATTGTATAAAAAACAAAGTCAACACGTAAACAAACACAATATATTAAATTCACTCGCGAAGAGCAACTGGGTTGATGGTTGTTTATAAGATTTCGTCAAGTTCTCTTCCAAACATTGAACCTTTTCAACAACAACACACACACACTAGACCATTTCTAATTTGAACAGTTAATACAGGCTGTTGACATTAAATAATTTGCTAAAGACTAACATGTACGAGTTGACTTACCGATATGAAATTTACAGAGGCTGATATGTGGGTAATACTCCGTTATGGACGTGTTCCTTTCCTTTCCTCTGGCCTTGCTCTGCCTTTTCTCCTCCGGTTCGGGGTTTTTTTTTTTTGCTTCAGCGATTCGGTAGCTTTTTTTGCAGGCGGTATGGAAACGCTGAAGCATTCACACACACATACACACACTCATGGTGAGAGTAGGAGATGGAGAGAAGGAGAGAGAGGTAGTGGGGGATGGGGGGATGCCGAAAGAGAGAAAGAACAAAGGGGAGGGGGGGAGACAGAGGGACACGCTGCAGCACAGCCAGGAAAGAGCTGTACTCGACTACAAAATGGCCCCCTTTCGGAATGTACAGCGCACTACACTATGAACAGAAGCCACTACTGCATATCATATGTACACCTACATGGGGAATATGGGACACATTTGTTGACTCGAATGTGCTGTAGTTGGACTACAAATCCCAGGAAGATTTCAGCGCGGAAGAAAGACAAACCGGATGTGTTTTGTAGTTCGTTGAGTAAAAGCGTACGCGTCATCAACCTGCGCCTACAGCCTTTCTGTAAACTGTTTGACGCGCGCATTTTTACATCACACAACCATAATATTTTGAATAACATCTCGCACACAAACTGGAGGTCGTAAACAGAAAAAGAATTATTGTTAAACTCGTTAGCATATTGCTAGTTACAAACACAAAGCGACAGACCCTGTGACGCACCAACAGTCAAAATGCACGAGCTCTATTTGTGTTACGTTTAAGCAAACGACATACAACGTAACGCCGCCATCTTGTGTTGATATTTTGTACGTACAGTTGTGTGAATTTCTGGGCAAGCACTTAGTGTATAGCAAGTTGACCGTCACAGAGTGTTTATTTAAATATCCAATTCCAATTTTAGTCCACCCACTGCTGGTATAATAACCTCCTGTTTAGATAATGTTTTCTTTGGACTCTGGAGTGTGGCTGCGGGATTTGCCCTTTCAAGGACAATTGAGGAAGTATTGACAGGTCAGAGCTCTGTGCAGGACATCGACTCTTCCAACACCATCCTTGTCAAACCATGTTTTTATGGATCACGTGTTGTATTCACAAGCCCCTACTTGGTTTGAGAGGTGAAATTAAACACAAAAGAAGAATAGAAAGAAAAAAAAAGTTAACCTTTGTGCTATGCCTATGTTGTTGGTCTTTCGGATGCTCATGTCGAGGGGTCGCCACAGCAGACCATCTGATCCACACTAGAAGTTGTCACAGGTTTTATGATGGATGTCCTTCCTGGATGCAACCCTCCCATTTTATCCGCAATTGGGACCTGTGGCTGGGGTTTGGGCATTGGCTGTCAATTGAGCACGGAATGATTGTATTCTCCCTGATTAAAATGAACCAGACATTTGGCTTAATGTTTTCTGTTTTGTGGAAATACATGTGAGTGTGACTGTCAGGTGTCCAGAACCAAAAGGCAATATGGTGTATGTAAGTTATGGTACAATAAGTGTCTATGATCAGTTTCCAAGGGATATGCAAACATGGTGTAAACTAAAAACAGATGACAAATTACAGTGCTGTACAGATTTGGATGTGTTCTGACAGTCAGTATTTTTCTGATATTCATTAAAGCAGATTTGAGCTACAGAAACCTCACCAGTACATGTCTCCTATTTGCAAAACTATGCAAATACCAGCATATGTTCTGTCAAAACTCACCTCTGTTTCAGGGGGCTTTGTTTGTTTTTGAAAAGTGTACTTGTTATCTACATCTGTTGGTAGTTCTGTCCATAACAGTGTCATCCTCATTGGAATCTAAGGTGGCAGTGATTTTTTTTTTTTTTTTTTTTTGGTGGAATACCAAAAATGTCCTCGATAACATGACAATTTGTCATTGCTACCTTGAGAAGTACATTCTCAAATTAGATTTAGATATATTCTCAGCACCAAATAAGAATAAGCCTGCCTTTGGTTGAGTTTTATATTAGAATACAAAAAACATACCTGTTTGTTGAGTTGTTGCCCTTCAAAAACTGAGTGTTGTATAAGGCTTTGCTATAGCAGGTATAAAGTTGGAGTCAGACATTTAAATAGACTTACTGTATAAGCATGAATGTCATGGCAATAATGGACTTTCAATAATTTGAATAAGGATTGCAAAAATTATCTTCAATAAAAATAATCCAGAGCTCAGGTTTTATTTTATTTTGTGTTTTCTGGTAGCAACACAAGGTAAAAATTATACATACAGGATCAAAATATACATACATACATACATACATACATACATACATTTACTCTACCAACACAAAGAGGGTTAATTTGACAGCATTCACTGAATTGACCAATATACAAGATCTGAGAAAGAGCATAGTAGATTCAAGTAGACACAAATCAGAAATATGTCTTGGAGTCATTTCTAAAAAAAAACAAACAAACAAACAAAAAAAAAAAACAGCACTGTCCAAGATCAGTTTAAACTACTGTATGTAATTACGTTATTTTGGTATTGTTGCTACTTTGCCAAAGAAGTTCCAAACTGTCATTCTCAGCTGAGAGGAAATTGGTTTGGATAGTCAGGAGCAAAGAAATGAACCATCAAGACATAGGCCTGCCATGAACTGGAAGCTCCAAGGAACAGTCCTGGAGTGTCACTGTCTACAGTCGAGTCAGTGTTGCACTGCTGTATACTGAAAGCCTGTCGTCCAAAAATGAAAGCCGGCTCCAACATTGACACCGTCATGACTAAATAATGTTTGCAGCTCACCACATGGACAAAAAAGGCCATCTGCAGGAAAGTTTTAACCAGATGTACAGTACTGTAGAAAAGTTTTAGACAGGTGTAAAAAAAAAAAAAATTCTGTAAAATAAGAATGCTTTCAAAAATGAAAGTGCTAATTGTTTATTTTTATTAATTAACAAAATGAAAAGTAAAGGCAAAGAAAAGAAATGTAAAAAATCAGTATTATTTAATAAAAAGTATTTATTAAAAAAATATCAGTATCATGACTCCTGACCAAATCTCAGAATCCATTTGCAGAAATTCAGTCTCAAACTTGCAAGGAATCTCCATCATGCTTACCTGTTGTCTGCAGACACTCATTATTGTATCTCTCTACATCCCTTTTGCAAACAACCTGCCTTCTGCTACAGCCAAATTATTAAAATCTCAGTGAAAAAATTGTTCAGATCAGATTACCAGCAAATTCTTTGCACCCCAGTTTCTATGTTTTCGTGCATAGTTGAGCCGCATAGCCTTGTTTCCAAGGTGACAGAGGTATGGCCTTTTGGCTGCAATTCTTCCATAAATTGCATTTTTTGCCAGACTTCACTAGACAGTGGATGGGTGTACCTGGGTTGCACTGATTTCTGCCAGTTCTTTGCTGATGGCAGTGCAGGATATCCTTCGTCTGACCACTGTATCTACAGTCGTCAACATTGCCTGTTTCTTTGTGCTTCTTCAAAATAGCTGGAACAACAGATCTTGAAACCCTAGTCTGCTTTGAAATTGTTGAATTGGAGAGACCTTGTTGATGCAGTATATCTACTATTGTGTTAGTTAATAGTCTACTATTGTGTTGCTGTGCTCAGTCTTACCATAGTGTTTCTGTTAATACTGAATATATTTCAACTTTCATATGAAATTTTTGGTGTTGTTTTACTGCCAGTATAGATGGTGCATTACACAAAGTGGATGGATTCAAGAAGAAGGATTCTTCAGCATAACATCAAATCATTAGAAGACTGTTGAACTTAGACTGTTTTCACACACACGGCTGCGACCTCAAACGCGCGACTAAGCTGGTTGTGGGATGGATGAAGCAAGTTTTTTTGGAGCTTGAACCTTATCGAAATTTGTAAATTGTGCTTAATTGTTGGATTAGTTCACATTTAATTGAACAGTATCAATTCTTCCAAGACCAGTGATCAAATATTCAACCAGAATTCTAACAAAAGTTTGCTAATGGCTACCAAAAGCTGCTGCCAATGCACAAACTTGCTAAGGGTTATACAACTAAGTGTTAGGTTTGGTATATACATAATTTTGACCATGTGTTGATGTCAGAAAGCCCAAAATTATCAAACCTTGTGCATATATATATATATTTTTAATCAAGTTTTGTTATGCAAAGAGTTTATACGATTATTCTTCTCCAGGGGCAAAAAGAAAATCAAAACCAGAACTTTAGTGATCCCATCAGGAAAATTTATTTGCAGTTGCTCATAGTCCAATCTAAGAAAAATTATGAGTGACAGTAAAATATAACCTTCATAAGATCACTGCACTTAAAACATTGCACATAACATGACCCAAATATTGACATCATATAAGTGTGGCATGAAGATATTTACCATGAATCCAGTTTGATACTCCAAGTGTCTAAGAGAGAGGTTATATAGTCTGATGGCCACAATCTTCTGTGGTACTCTGTTGTGCATTGTAGTCTGTCACTGAAGGTAATCCTCAGACGAACCAGTGTTGCCATATTGTTTTGGACTGGATGCGAGGAGTTGTTGAAGATGAAGTGAGTGTACCTTGGACAGAAGCATCCTCTCTGACACAGTCTTTTAAAGGCTCCTTCCAAGAACATCAATGGTATTGCAGATCAGTGTGTTGAGTCTGGAGGTGTCTGCCATTCTCAAACTGATTCCCTGGCATGCCACAGAATACAGGAGAGCTCTGGCCACAAAAGACTTATAAAATATTCTTAGCATCATTCAGCAGATTTTGAAGGACCTACTGTATGCCTCCTCATAAAATAGAGCTGGTCAGCTGTTAAGTGCATTGTTGGGATTTCCAGTGAAAGGGGGGAGTTTGGGGGTTTGTTGTTGTTCTATTGAAGAGAAAAAAGACCAGTTAAAAAATATTTGCAGGCCCAATATTATCATGACCAGTGTTTGCAAACCCCTGACTACAACTGTATACAGTATAATATGTAAATATAGTATAGTTAATGGCAGTTACAGATTCACAGTGCAAATGTGAGCTAAATTGCATTATAACTTTGTTTTTGTTGTGTGATGACATTAGATAAACCTATTTGCCAGAAAAAAACTAATATAATTGCCTTAATATACAAAATCATAAAATAATGCACAAGCAATGATATACAGGTATGCACATGTAATTGATATCTATACACACCAAATGGGGTAATTTTCAAGAAGCAGATGTGGCTCTGGTCCATTGGTACACGGGGGTATTTCCAGCTGATATATGTTGCCATAGTAATGTCCCCATAAAGCTGTTTTATTCATTGGCCAGAAATAAAGGAAAAGTAAAAAATTCACATTTGCACAGAATGTGTTATTAAATCATTGCATCAATAACTGATTGAGCAGTTACATTTTATGTATCACATCCAATTTTTTTTTTTTTTTTTTTATCTTTGTTTCACATATACAAAACATATTACGTTTTGTCTGTGCTACAGCTTTATCTTTCAGCACAGTTAGCAGCGCAGAAGCTATAAAAATGTGCTGCCTGCCTAGCAAAATCTATGGCATGTTCAGCTCACTTCCTGTAGTTGGGTCAATTCAGGCTATATTAAAATTCTCACTGCAGTTGAACCTTACAAGAGTGTTCTTGGAAGTGATCAGACCAAAGTAAATGCGCAGAGGGGGAAAAAAACACCAGGGTTCAATTCTGAAGTGTACCTTTAGTCCATCTGCAGGCGTTTATATGTTCTCACCACCCCTGCATTCCTCCATCAACAGAAATAGTGAACAGGGAGGGCTTGTTACCGTAAAAAAAACTACTGCCGGTATCTCCAGATCTCATCAATACCTTTTGATCTCATTAAATTATGTATCAGCTGACCTGTTGTAAAAGTTCAGCTATCTCAATTACATATTCTTTTATATTAGTTCTCCTATTCTTCAGTTTGGTTGTTCAGTGATGTTGATCATGCATATGGCATATTTTAATTGCCACAGGTTTTCGCAAATCTTGCCATTTTATCGGGGCTTGGGATCAGCACTAAGAATCTACTGACTTGTGCACTCTCATGGCTTGGGCTCTTTTTGGGGAATTGAACCCCAGTGTTCTGCAAGATAGGTGGAAATTCTGCCACTTTACAAGCAGGGCAATAATTTCACCTCGGTACTCTATTCAACAAAAGTACAAAGTGGTGAAATATCAGATAAATCTGAATGATCTATGCTGTATATATAAAATCTACTGTCAA
Organism: Clarias fuscus; assembly: GCA_030347435.1. Taxonomy (NCBI): domain Eukaryota; kingdom Metazoa; phylum Chordata; class Actinopteri; order Siluriformes; family Clariidae; genus Clarias; species Clarias fuscus. The sequence continues at coordinate 28,427,441 of CM059210.1, read as the reverse complement.
TCTGACAATGAAATAAAGTTGTATTTCTTTGCCAGACCCTTCATAAACATGCTGTTTCTGTGTGTAGTTTCTGTCTCTGAAACAACAACGAGATCATATGGTATGAACAAAAATTCTTTAATTTCACCATTACTGATGGCTAGGAAGAAGAAAACATCCCCATACCAAATGTAAAAATTCTGACTTATTGTGCATAATCACAATACAAGATTATTTTAGATGTATTATAAAATACCCTTTTTTGTATACTTTTGAAAACAATGGTCCTTATTTGGGCCACAACAACTTTTACAGCATTTTTAGCTCTGCACATTTACATGTGGCTACCAACGTACTACTGGTTATGGCAGTTATGGCTGCTATATCACAAAAACACCACTAGAGAGAAATGTGGTACCGCTTTTGCCATCATGCACCAACTGAGTAATAAAGGAGGAGGGTTGAACACTAGCGCTTAATCCCTGATGGCGTCCACTTTAATATACACTGCTCTTCATAGGGTGTTTAAACCATTATTTCATGCCCTATGTAGTACAGTAATATAGCAGGTAAGAAGCCAAGTCAGAAATAACTCTTGTTAGGGTGTACCTAATAAAAGGAGCAATAAACATACTCCCTATAGGAAATAATGTGAGGTATACTGTGTATAGAAGCTATTATTTCACAGCCTGTGTAACAAGCTTTTTGTTTGCAAGAGACAGAGAGCTGACTTTCAAATGATGCCCTGTTGATACATAGATTTATGTGCAGACTGTAAATAGGATGTATTGATCCAAATCTTTAACCTTTCCCTCAGGTGCACACAATCTTGTTACATATTTTATGTGGTCCACGTAAAAAAGGGAGTAGACACTTCAATAATAATTAGGGAATGATCGCTAATGATCATTTAGTGCACTACAATGGATATCATGCAACCTTATTAAGCATAAATACTGTATCTTGAATACCCACTTACTTCTTGGATATACAGTGCACATTTTATGAAATAGGGGTTTACATTCATCTTGCACATGAAGTGTGTGCATATACATAGGGTGCATAAGCAGGGGGATAAATGAAGAGGAGAAAAAATCTGATGAAAATAAATTTCTGGATACCTCACTACAGTTACAATGGTATTTTATACACCGTGCCTGCAAGTGTTACTGAAGATGAATGTCACTGATGTTCATCAGATATGTATGAACACTTGCAAAGTCCCTTCTAGCAAAATGAAGAAAGGCTTCAAACCGTATCGAAAGTCACAGCTGAATTCAAACCCTGTGCATAAGTATTTCTTACCTTAGGTAGTACACATCTATTGGGGACTATGGAGCTAAATTAAAACAGGCTTCCTTTTTAACATATTGGGGAGATTTCGGAAGTTCCTCAGATCCCTGAAGCCGAATCCCCATACAATGCACTACAAAGGGTGTTTGATTTCCAAATGGTGCCATATAAAGTGCACTGCCTAGGTTATATAAGTCAGTATTTCTGATGTTATGTAGTGCAACTATATATAGAGTTTGAAGCTAAATCCCAGTTGGTTCTCAGTTGATTATCTAGTGCACTAGCTGGGGAGTTAAAAACTGTTACATGTCTTTTTAGAGAAGGAACACAGCAATAAGATTTCTGCATGCTTTTATATGACGAGTGCAAAAGGCAAAATCAGATGAATTGTTAAAATCAACTATTAGAATACTTTCTTGAAATCATTTCTTTCTAAAGTCCTATTTAGATTGGACTAGTTTTATGTGGGGCGGTGGAGTAATTTAATTGTTACTGGAGTATCTCTGGGATTTTAGTCCTGTCAGACTCACTATTTTTTTATGGACTGCACAGGCACAGGTCTGGAAAGATTGCATTGTATCATCCCATCTATAAAATGAGCAGTGGAACTAACCCTAGGTAATATATTCCATTTAGGATGTTGTGGAAAAAATATACCAATTGCTTACTGTGTGACAATGTTTTTGCTTTTCTCCCCTCCGTATACAGACATTTCTGTAGTGGTGCAGACAAGGGCGGGGTCGGCACGATTCTGAATCCTATAAACCGCACGACTGTAGACGGGATTTTGTGTCGGATTCAAAATTCTGCAGACTCCATCCTAGTCTGTACCAGTCAAAACAAGTTGGTGTGTCATTTGGCATGTATGAGGGTACAGATTCAAATCGTCTGTGGGGAGAACATACTGAGAACAGACTCCTCTCAACATGAGGTGTGATATTTCAAACATGTTTGATTTTTCCACAGCTGCCTCTGGATGTTGACACGTAGTGGTCAGTGGTGACCATGCTGATCAAGAGCTAATTAACTTACTGTCAATAGCCAATGAACACAGAGGTGGAATGATCATGGGCAGGACACAGGAAATAGAGGGAAATTTTAAAAGTTTAGTTTGGTTAATTGTAATGTAAAAGATGAAATGTTATTTAAATTAATATTAATCAATTAAATGTAAGGCGGCAATATAAGGTGGTGGTGTAGTGGTTAGCACTGTCGCCTTTCACCTCTAGGGTCCTGGTTCGATTCCCGTCTCTGTGTGCACGGACTTTGCAGGTTCTCTGCGCGCTTAATGGGTTTCCGGTTTCCTCCCACAGTCCAAATACCTGCAGATTAGACTAATTGGTGTTCCCAAATTGCCTGTAGTGTGTATGTATGTTCCTTGCGATGGATTGCACCCTGTCCAGGATGTACTCTGCCTCGTCTGCCTAAGTCTCCTGGGATAGGCTACAGGCCCCCCTGCATACAGGATAAAGCAGTGTAGATGATGAGTGAGTGATTAATTAAATATGAATATTCAATACAGAATGTTAATGAAATATTAACATTAAAACTGACACATATTTAAAATGTTTTGCACCCATGTGTTTTTTTGTTTGTTTCTTCTTCTTCTTCTTCTTGTCTTGAAAGTTTACTCTTGCTCCAGTGAGAGTTGTCAGGAGAGTTTTATGCTTTTGCTTGGCCGTTTTTTAGTGTATGAGCCACTGTTTTTAAATCATCATAAAAAAATCTGCAGCAGCCAGTTACTTAGTGTACAGTATACTCCCAGTCTTTAAATTTCTTTTAGGATTGTGGAGGTCATGAAGTGTATCTCCAGTTTAAGAGTTTAAAGTTTATGTAAACTTGTGATGAAGTCATTATATATCCAGACAGGATGACAGAATGAAAGCTGGTAACAAGATGTCACATAGCCAACATGAGATAACTGTACAAGGATTTCATAGCTGAAATACTTCCAAGCAAATTACTGTTTGAACCACAACTTAACGGGGTAATAAACACATCAAAATCAGTATAAGAAACCTTCCAGGAACCGACATTACTCATACTCTATGTGAATAATGTAACCAACCCATTCAAGGACAGAGAGCTGAATAGATGCTCTAAATGAGACCATTAATTTTGAAGGGCAGCATTGTTCACAATCTCCCTTAACATGTGTAACAATGTCCTGGCTCCTTACATCATTCGGTGACACTGCTTAATTAAAAATATATTTCAGCGCTCTCCTTTGCACCTGCATCACTTATTCTAATTGCTTTGGCATTGTAACATAAAAAGCAACCCTAACACTAGCTTACACCTCATCTTGCCTTCATTAATAATACACTTTAAATTCCCACTCACAGTCTAAAGTGGGCACTCTTAGAGACAGAGCAAGTGTGTAATCATCTGTGAAGAAATCCAACTCGACAAGGTGCCAGAATCTGCAAAGTCTGATCTAGACAACAAACAGGGATGGTTGCTTTCTGAGTTGAAAGAAACTGATGAGGCTTTACAGAGCTGAAGACAGATAAGTACGGTCATGTCTCATTTCAGAGAAAGTTAGCAAGGGTGGTTGCTCATGTCAGACTCAATGTCTCACACATGAAAGGAACAGAATGGAAGCTTCTATAAACTGTCCGTTTATGCTTGATTCATTTCACGCAATGAGCATCTGTTCCTTTTCTTGTCATTAAATGTAAGAAGCTGTTGGACACAAGAGTGCACCAAGTAGGGGAGCAGAAAGCTGAGTTCCACATGACTTTTTATTGTACTACCTAGGGTGTTGGACCAATTATTTCAAGCCCTGTGTGGAGCTTTTAGATATGGTAAATAAACTGAATCCTAAATGACTACCTATTATTCAGATCCCATGTAAAGTGTGTAAGCCAGTATTTCCTACACTATGCAGTGCCCGTACTGATTTCAAAGTGCAATGGATTTCAATGCCTATTGAACATATTGTATCGTGCAAGGTGATGGGTGAAGACGCCTGAAATTAATTATACTTGGAACATATTTTAATAGGTATATGTTCTATTGTAGGGATCCAGACTTTAAAAAGGAACCAAATAATTTTTTAAAATATTTTTTTATTTAATATAAATAAAAAACATAGTACACTTGATGTGTATGAATGGTGCTTATTCCAAATAGCATTTTAATGAAACTATCAAGATGACACATGATGCAGCTTTGACCACAACTGATTAATTTCCTAATTATTTCCAAAAAACATTTTTACTTATATACTTCAAAATATGCCAATAATTCCAATGTATATCTAAAGAATGTAAAGTAATGTTGTATCTGTTTGTTTACTTATAATGTGGTGGACCATCTTTGAAAAAGGTTAGTTTATATTATGGCTTACATTATATCATTGTAAAATTCTGACAGTCCTTCCATAAATTATAAATAATGTCTGCTTACAGAAGGTTTCACCATATCAGTGATTATATATTTTTCTTTGCTAAAGAACAACATATCTTTTTAATCTTTTATTTGATGTCTGCCATGGAAATCCCTGTGAATCATCTGTTACTATAGAAACAATAACTATTTGAACAAGCACATCAGTATAAAGCTGTAATTTGACTGCTGTTACTGTCTGAACCATGCTGGTCAGCCTAATCACAATCATGAATTTAACAGCACTATGGTAAAAATAGAGTATTTTACTTGGAAATTTGTCCATACCTTAAATGTTCATGTGGATGTCTGTTTGTATACCCATGAAGTATAATTTGTTCTCACTGAACTAAGAAAGGGAGCTCGTCCATCATCTTATCAGTCCTGCTCTGCACGTCCGTATGGTCCTTCACTTTTGACAATCCAGACACTTTGATCACTTTTTTTGTTTGTACTTGTGTATAGAGACGAAAAAGAAAAAAGTAAAACACACAGCAAGTTTGTCTCTCTGTCTCTTTTTTTTTTCTCTCTCCCTCAGGTCCTATGGCTAGTGTGATTGGACTTTGAGGAAAAATCTGTGTGCTTCTTGATGATTCAGGCCTCAGGTGAAATCATTGTCTCACACTGACTTTTAAAAGTCCTACAAGAAGTGCAAAGAATCAGACACGGAAACTAAAATCCTGTTAAGTTCAAATTTGAGAAAGGGAGTAAAAAGCGGGACAAAATGTTTTCTTCATCAAGCTGGATGATACAAGACAGCCATCAAGAAGATGTGAAAAAGTGCCAGGTATTGACTTGTCAAATGATTTGTTGACAGAATTGATTTCAGTTATGCATTATAGATGGACTTTTCTGCTATGTTTTATAATATTCAACAAGCATATGTATAGAAACCCAGAGCAGTGCATTGCATGGACTTTCATATTCTACAATAGTTTTTCTCCTTCTTCTAGTAGCACTATGCACCTGAAAACACAGGAAAAAAAGAAAGCCATTTCACTCACTCACTCACTCACTCACTCACTCACTCACTCACTCACTCACTCACTCACTCACTCACTCACTCACTCACTCACTCACTCACTCACTCACTCACTCACTCACTCACTCACTCACTCACTCACTCACTCACTCACTCACTCACCCACCCACCCACCCACCCACCCACACACCCACCCACCCACCCACCCACTCATCATCTATACCGCTAAATCAGGGTTTAGGGTCGCGGGGGCCTGGAGTCTATCCCAGGCGACTTAGGACACAAGGCGGGGCACACACGCACACGCACACACACACACACACACACACACACACACACACACACACACACACACACACACACACACACACACACACACACACACACATTACAAAGTCAATTCATTCATAACAAATAAAAATTTGCAAGATGTTATTCTTCTCAAAACAATTTCACTTTTACAGCTCCAGAGTTGACTTTAGTTTAGAAATGGTCTCTATCAGATCCCATGAGGAACTTTCTGGCAAGCTCTCTATCTAATGTGATTGAATAAGCTTGCTATAACTATCCTTTAAAATGCTACATTTTCAATCTCAAAGAACTCCTGTTTATAGCTGATAACAATAGACACCTAAAAAATATATATTTTTTTCAGATGTAATTCAGTTACCTTTAGTCTGTTCCCTTCTAGAAAGATTACAAAAGCTTCCTGGACACATTATCAGAATCTACTATAAAGAAGTGATGCAGTGTTTCTGCTAGTCACAATGGGGTATTTTAAGCAGCATTTCATTATAATGCCCATATATTCATTCAGGAACATTTATCAATGGTGAAAAATAATAATTTAAGAACATTGAAAAACATGTTAACATACACAGTATATACTGTATATATAATTTTGCATTTATTTATTTATTTATTTATTTATTTATTTATATTTTTGAAAAAAGATTTTTTTGGAGAGCCCAGCAGCAATATGCTGCTCTGTGCACTGTGTGTGCCCTGCGTGGGCTATATGAAGCAGTAGCTCTATAAATAAAAGCATTTTTTGTGTGAAATTCAGGCGATTTTCTGCAGAAATATAGTAAAAAAAAATTTTATTTTAGAGCTCAGTAAAGCAGTGTTTAGGTCAGGAGAGGTCAAAATATGGCATAGCCTATTCTGTTCCTTATTTAGAACACATACTCTGTTCATTTTGACTAATATATTCATATCCAGTTACATCCCTATTTTATGTATTTTTTTTCCAAGCAGTGTTATTAGCGCAAAGATGTGCAAATGCAACAGATCTCATTGTCACATGGATTTCAGTGGTGCATCCATTGATGTTTATCTGAAGCACATGGTTAAAAGAAATAATGTGCTAAATATGATGGAAACTTATTTTCAGAACAAATAATGATATTGTAACTGCGCGACCTCGTCGTCTTCCTTGATGAACACAAATGGGGATAGAACAGAGTGGAACGGCGAGCAAAACCTTTTTCCTTGAAGCAAGAACAAATCAAATTCAAATCAAATTCAAATTCAAATTTTATTTGTCACATACACAATCCTACACAGTACGATGTGCAGTGAAATGCTTAGGCAACTGCCCTGACCTAAGAGAATAAAATAAAATTAAATATAAAATATAGAATATAAAATGTAAAATGTAAGAATATAAATATAAGATGTAAGTAAGTAAAGACTATACATTATACTATACATTAAGTGTACAAATGGAAAATATTGCAATGAAAAATTGTAATTGTACAAGTAGAAAATAAAAATATTGAAATGGGGTGAACAAAAGGAACGGAATGTCCAGGGGTGTGCAAATATGCAGTAAAGTGACATGTTAAAGTGGCTTGTGTGCATATTTAAAGTGACTTATGTGCATAATGCCCATGAGTGAGCAGATGTGCAGTGAGGACTAGTGAGCGAATGTCCTGAATGTCCAGACTGTCCAGAGTGAGTGCAGAAGCATGTGTGGATGTGCAAAATGGATCAGTACTGTGTGCTGTACTGATTAAGAGACCGTATCGCCTGCGGGAAGAAGCTCCTCCTCAGTCTCTCTGTATTGGCCTTCAGGGAGCGGAATCGATTTCCTGACCTCAACAGAGAGAACAGCCCATTGCTGGGGTGACTGAGGTCCTTCATGATCTTCCTGGCCTTGGTCCAGCACCGCTTGCTGTAGATCGAGTGCAGGTCAGGGAGCTCGGTGTGGATGATGCGCTCAGCTGATCGCACCACCCTCTGAAGAGTTCGCCTGTCCTGCATGGTGCTGTTCCCGAACCAGGTCGTGATGTTAACCGTCAAATTGGTGTACAAATGTGTAAGTGTATTTCTTTGAAAATACAAATAGATGCTTCATAATTAGTGTAACCTTTATTTGAAAAGCAACCTACATTGGTCTACTATAACACATTATATCAGATACTGCATAAATATCTAGAGTATGTATGCTGTGTGAATAGAATATTACATGGAGAGATTCCATAGGTAAATGGTCCAAATCCTCTGAGATATTTGTATTTTTATTCCTTTTTCGTGGAAGTCATTATTGTGCCTTGATTACCGAAGAACATTCATGATGTTCTGAGAAATGTCCTGCTATTATGTTCCTTTTCAGAAGTGCATTCAATATATGTAACTTAATGAAATTAAATTACACTTTTTGCATTTGTATTAGTTACAAAGCCTATATGTCAACCATATGAATAGTTTTACTGTCTTCAAATTTAAAGTGTTTAAAACTCGCATCTGATTAGTTGCTGTTTTTACATTTTTTTAAAGCTTTTTCTTTTGGTATATACGAATAAACAAGTTACAGTAATATGTTTGATCAGTCAGTGCTTAATGGTAATTGAAAGTCTTCTCTCTTCCCCTCTTCTTATATAGACAAAATATATATGTGGCACAGATTCATGGTCTAATCCCAGTTTGTTGAAAGAGGGTGAAGTATTGGAGAAGGGATGGATCATTTCATGAATAAATGTTATTAAGAATGCTATTTTATGTGTTGTGTCTGCACAGGGGAGCACAGGTACAGAGAACCTATTGATAAGAGTAAGCCAATGTTGGTGTCCTGCCAAGTTCTCCTCTTTTTTTGACCAGGGTGTCACAGTGGTGCCAAAACCTAGGGAGAACCTGTGACTGAGTTGCTATCACAGAGACCTCACTCCAAAACATTGTCACAGTGTGTACCAGTACACGCTACTGTGTACCCGAATTTACTATCTACAAGGAGATGGACTGCTTGTTTGCGGATGCTAAATGCTTGTTGCCAATGTTGACTGGTCTGTCTCATTTTTTTGTGGATTTTAGAAAGGTCAATGCGCTGTCTAAATTCAACACTTATCCAATACCATGCATTAACAAACTGCTTAATTGGTTTGGTGCCAATTACTTTTATTTAAGACTGAATTCAACTAAGGGATATTGGCAGATCCCCTTAATTCCAATGTCCCTAGAGAAAATTACTTTTCCCTCTCCTTTTGGCTTACACTAATTAGTTCCGATTCCTGATCTAATGAACCGAATTCTTCACCCAGATGCTGACTCTGCTTATTAGACAGGTGGCAGTACGATATTGTGAGTTTCACTTGGGTCATAGGTAGGTGAACCCACTTACTGATAAGATGGCAAAAGTCCAATAAGAAGGGAAGGCAGTTGTTTTTTGGGGGGTGACTAAAGCTAAACTGTTTTGCATGATTTTAGAATTGACCCTATAATGGCATTATATCATATCTCTCATCTTTGCTCAGTGAATAGAATGAGATGAGAAAGCATCCTAATTAGAGACATTGCTTATCTTGAGAACAGAATTTTAATGGATAAAATGATGAACTAATTAACTAACACATTATTTTCTTAATTTAACCATGGAAATGTGATAACAGCCTACTTTCCTGTTCCACATTATGGTTTCATGACCTCATTTTAGTATTTCATGACCAACATTCGATGTGTTCACCCTATAAAAATAACAAAAATAATAACTAACAGAAGATACATGCCACAGATAGTTTTTTTTTTAAACTCATGCCTAAGCTTCGCATTTCCATTGTTAAGACAGTAATGAATGTGATTTTCACTCATGCAGCGGTATTACCGCCCCCTCCCCCCCTTTTTTCTTCTCTGCAGCATAGATACATTTTGGCCTTGTTCCTGTGATGGTCATCATAATAGCTAGTTTCATCATGGTGCTTGATGAGATTTACACATGCAATTCATTTTGCAAGCACTTTTCCAGGACAGTTAACCTTCATGCCTTAAAATAACAACTTACTGTTGTTGCTGTTGTTGTTGATTATTTAATGCCATAAGTGTTATTTCAGTTTTCGAAATTTTTTTCGAAAATTCCAAACATTTTTTCTTCTTGTAATTCAGAATAGTCATCATTCCTCAAATGTATCTGGATGATCAAGTGATAGAGTTCAGTTTGTAATCTACTGATCACAATATTATTTATGATAGTAATCTAGATGAAGAAAGACCAATGTATTCCTGGCGCACACTAACTTATGAAATTAATAATTGTTATCAGGTGTAAACGGGAAAAAAGGTATATTAACTCATTATTACATTTTTCACATTTTTCACCACGCACCTAGAAATTAAATATACATTGAATTGCTCATCAATTCATTACAGCATTAACAAAATCAAATCTATTCTATCTCTGGACAGGATCTGTGCCCTTAAACATTATATATAAAATATATATCAAAATGGGATTTGAAGTGATTGAAATATGTAATTTGTATCACCCTGTTGACTGCAGTATATTGTTACCTTTTCCTGTTTTTAGATATTAAAAAGGCAATAACAGCAATCTGTAATCCAGCCTTCTCACTACTAGCATCTCAATAATTGCTAACACACATATGACCCAGAGCAGGTGACAAAGCCACTAAAAACCTTACTCAGTTTCCATAATAGGTATAACAGAAATGGGATTAAAATAATTTTAAGTGATTATAATATTTGTAATTTGCAGTACCTTGCTGATATTTGTCCCTGTTGTTTTACTGTCATCCTTTACCACTGTGCTATATTTAAAAAGCATGTAGTGATCTATATTAACAGTATATCAGGCAGTAACAGCTGAATCTGTAATCTCCCCTCTTGCTACAAGCTTCTCAGTAATTGCTGATACATGTTTGGGTCGTTTGAGATGACCCAGAGCAAGAGATGAAACCACCGAAGGAGTCGCATCTCACATCATTAGAGCGAAAGCAGCAAGCATGAAAATACACTTAAACTTGCTCTGACTGCTTGTGTGTATGTGTGGGCGCTGTGTGAAACGGGCTCTGATTAGGACTTCTGAAGGTGTGACTCTCTGACCATTAGGGATTTATCTCTAGCCATAAACTTTCTGCTAGTACTGGGAAATGAAAATGCGCTCTCTCTCTCTCTCGCTCTCTCTCTCTCTCTCTATCGCTCTCTCTCTCTCTCTCTCTCTCTCTCTCTCTGTGTCAGTGTTCCATGCTGGGAGTTATTAGAGTGGTGTGGTTTGAGACTTTGCTCGTGAGAGCTTGTTACATGCTTTGGCATAAAAAAAAAAAAAACTTGTTTAGAGGTTAAAAAAAGAAAAAAATTTTTAGTCATAGTTTCAGTTGTGCTGTACAATTATGTTAAGCACAAATCAGACTAAATATTAAGTAAGATTGTTTAGTTAAACAGTTGACTCCATTGAATGAGAAGTGACATGAGCTACAGCAAATGAATTTGCTTCCGTTAACAATAAATGTTACTTTACAGAAGTCAAAATTACACGAATGCTGCAAATTTGTAAACCCAGGGAAAAGAAAAACAAAATGAATGTGGCTTTGGAAAACCATGGGTCATAAAATATTTGTAATTTGCAGTACCTTGCTGACCCAGAGCAAGTTGGCAACTCAAGTCAAGAGTTGTGTGTGACAAGAGACAGTAGAAGTGGGCCTGGTACAAACTGTGCAGAGACTGTTGTATCTCAGGTCTCCCACTTAAAATGACACCGGACTGTAAAAAAAAAAAAAAACCTTGTGGAATGGGATGCAATAAACTACTAAACTATCCTCTGCTAGCCACAGGGTATACAAGGTTGGAAGCTTCAGGTCAAAGACCTAAGATCCTGTTGTTGTTAATCACACCATGCTGAAGTCATGGATTCAGTGCAAATAAATAATTTACATTTCCCCTCACCAACATATACTGCTTCTGTGGAGGTGTAATGTGAATGGTATGTTCTGTAACTTATCAACTTCTGTAACATATCAAGGGTGCTGAGCATTGCAAGAGAAAAGTGTTATGTGTGAAGCCAGAATATGCCATGGCCATCTGTGGACAGCAGTTAAATAATAAGAGAATTATTGGAGGAAAGACTTCAATGTTATGTGTCTACACACGTGGACAAAATTGTTGGTACCCTTCGATCAATGAAAGAAAAACTCACAATGGTCACAGAAATAACTTTAATCTGACAAAAGTAATAATAAATAAGAATTCTATGAATGTTAACCAGTGAAAGTCAGACATTGCTTTTCAACCATGCTTCAACGGAATTATAAAAAAAAATGAACTCATGGAACAGGCCTGGACAAAAATGATGGTACCCCTAACTTAATAGTTTGTTGCACAACCTTTTGAGGCAATCACTGCAATCAAACGATTCCTGTAACTGTCAATGAGACTTCTGCACCTCTCTGCAGGTATTTTGGCCCACTCCTCATGAGCAAGCTGCTCCACTTGTTTCCGGTTTGAAGGGCGCCTTTTCCAGACAGCTTGTTTCAGCTCCTTCCAAAGATGCTCAATAGGATTGAGGTCAGGGCTCATAGAAGGCCACTTTAGAATAGTCCAATGTTTTCCTCTTAGCCATTCTTGGGTGTTTTTAGCTGTGTGTTTTGGGTCATTGTCCTGTTGCAAGACCCATGACCTGCGACTGAGACCCAGCTTTCTGACACTGGCCAGCACATTTCTCTCTAGAATCCCTTGATAGTCTTGAGATTTCATTGTACCCTGCACAGATTCAAGACACCCTGTGCCAGATGCAGCAAAGCAGCCCCAGAACATAACAGAGCCTCCTTCATGTTTCACAGTAGGGACAGTGTTCTTTCCTTCATATGCTTCATTTTTCATGTCTGTGAACATAGAGCTGATGTGCCTTGGCAAAAAGTAAAATTTTTGTCTCATCTGTCCATAGGACATTCTCCCAGAAGCTTTGTGGCTTGTCAACATGTAGTTTGGCATATTCCAGTCTGGCTTTTTTATGATTTGTTTTCAACAATGGTGTCCTCCTTGGTCGTCTTCCATGTAGTCCACTTTGGCACAAACAACGACGGATGGTGCAATCTGACACTGACACTGAAGTTCACCTTGGATCTCTTTAGAAGTCTTTCTGGCCTCTTTTGTTACCATTCGGATTATCCGTCTCTTTGATTTGTCATCAATTTTCCTCCTGCGGCCACGTCCAGGGAGGTTGGCTACAGTCCCATGGATCTTAAATTTCTGAATAATATGTGCAACTGTAGTCACAGGAACATCTAGCTGCTTGGAAATGGTCTTATAGCCTTTACCTTTAACATGCTTGTCTATAATTTTCTTTCAAATCTCCTGAGACAACTCTTTCCTTCGCTTCCTCTGGTCCATGTTGAGTGTGGTACATACCATGTCACCAAACAACACAGTGGCTACCTGGAGCCCTATATATAGGCCCACTGACTGATTACAAGATTATAGACACCAGTGATGCTAATTAGTGGACACACCTTGAATTAACATGTCCCTTTGGTCACATTATTTTCAGTATTTTCTAGGGGTACCATCATTTTTGTCCAGGCCTGTTCCACGAGTTTATTTTTTAAAATAATTCTGTTGAAGCATGGTTGAAAAGCAATGTCTGACTTTCACTGGTTAACATTCATAGAATTTTTTTTATTATTACTTTTGTCAGATTAAAGTTATTTATGTGACCATTGTGAGTTTTTCTTTCATTGACCGAAGGGTACCAACAATTTTGTCCAAGTGTGTATATAATTTAGTAAGTGTTCATGTATCCTATTTAATATACTGTATGCATACTCCCATATTAACCCTTAATAGGGACCTCTTTACATCTGCTAATTAATTTATCAGCCAATCATGTGGCAGCAGTAGTATACATAAAATAAGGCAGACACAGGCTAAGCGCTTTGGTTAATGTTCACCTTATGCATCAAAAAGAAGAAAATTTGGCTGCAGTTCAAAAATTTGATCCAAATCCACAGTCAGTTAAAGGGATAATGATGTGGAGTTTTATTTCTGCAGAAAATAAAGAAATACAACAGTGTCACACTCTGTTATTAGTGTCTTATGTGAGACCAAGATGTTAAGTTAAAATATATAGCAAGGCTCCTTTCTGCATATCATAAGGAATATGCACTGATAACTGGTGACCAGAAAATCTGGTTTTATATGTAAACTTATACTGTTGAGTTAGTAGCAATAATATTCTTAAAGAACAACTCATAACTCATAAATTTTTTGTTTGCTTTATTTCAATTGCACACAATTGCACAGTGAAGCAGTTACAACATTTCACCATGAAAAACTAAATGCTTCATGACTTACAGTACATGTGAAATAAAAATGACAAAATTGACAGTTTGACGAGGTTATGGTTTTTATTTCCTTGAGGTTGAGGATAGATATTTTACTCTCATACTCAACCCAACCAGCCCTTTCCTCCCTGCTGTGCCCTGTCACTTCGTTCTGATTTTCCTGAATGAGTTAAGTGGAGCTTAACATTCTATTCATCCTAGGACAGATAATGTGTGCATACTGCATACAAAATAGGATACTATACATGACCTGATTAAATATGAAATACACAATTAATAGACCATCACTGCAAAGACAGTTTCCTTCTTTTTCATTGCTGTGATCCACATATGACCCTTAACAATGCTGATGGACCTGTCTGTGGAATTCACTTGTCTTTTATTCTTTTTAATAAAGAAATGGCTTTAGCCTCCTTTCTTTTCCCTGGTGCCCCACTCACAGTTGCTGAGATTTTTCAGAATGCAAGGCAAGCAAAAATAGAGAGAAAATATGGTTAAGGGTCACATACTGAGAAAAATAAGCAGTGTACATGCATTAAAACTAATGTCATAAAGGCTGGCTCACTAGCTAATACATAGCGTAGATACAGGCACACATAAATAAATATTATAGATAGCAAAACAGCAGCTGCTTACATTAGACAAATTCTTCAAAAGTCTTTTTTCTTGTCCTCTGGTTATATTCACAGGCTGTGATGAATGAATTTCACGGCAACATACAATAGCCAGCTAATAGTTTTATGTTAATGTTGTTTTTCTAACACATAAAGCTGAACTTGATCTAGCTGAAAGTATTTTCTCTGTAATTGAATGTTATCAGTATACATATATTAGTATGTTATAAGTTTTACTCATGGACTTACACACACATATACTGTATACATGTGAGTCTGCAAATATAGTGTCTCTTTCTTTTGTAGTGCCAAAAAGTGACTGGCTGTCAAAATGTGACTAGAATCCAAGAGTCCCATTGTTTAATGACTTCAGCACTGTGTATCTGACTGTGCATGAATGGAAACACAAAGTAGCCACTTTATACTGGGGTGTTGTGAGTTGATTTTGTATTTTACTCTAATAAGTTAATGTTTTTTTCACTGACCCATTGCTTGCTCTAGTCGTTTTCATTTGATGAAATGGTTTGTCACTCTTGTACATAAATAAGCAAAGAACATTTGTGAAGCAAAAATGTTAAAGCTTATTTCCCTGTAAATTTCGCAACATACAGTAGATAGCAAGACAACAGCTTCTCAAATTAAACAAGTTCTCCAAACTTTTTTTCAGACCTCTAGTTATATTTAACAGCTGTAATGAATGAATTTCATGCAACACGCAATAACCTACTAATATTTTTGTGTAATGCATTGTCTCATAAAGCTCAAATTAAACTGGCCGAAAGTATTTTCTCTGCAATTGCATGTTATAAGAAGTAGTAAACAGTAGTTTTATTCATGGACTTACACACACATTTGGACGTGTGTCGGCTAACATAGTGTTTCCTTCTTTTGTAGTGCCAAAAAGTGACTGGCTGTCAAAATCTGACTGGAGTCCAAGAGTCCCATTGTTTAATGACTTCAGCACTGTGCATCTGACTGTGCATTAATGAAAACACAAAGCAACAACTTTATACTGTTGTGTTGTGAGTTGATTTTTTTTTTTACCCTGACAAGTTAATGTTCTTTCATTGACCCATTGCTTGTTCTGGTCTTTTTATTTGATGATGACACTTCCAGCATTAATATGCAACCATGGTTTTTCACTCTTGTGCATGAATAAGCAATGAACATTTGTGAAGCAATGTGATAGCCATTTACTGTAAATGCGGCAACGTAGAAAGCAAGACAACAGCTTCTTAAATTAAAAAAGTTTTTACAACTCCCCCCCCCCCCTTCAGACTTCTAGTTATATTCAACGGCTGTAATGAATGAATTTCACTGCAACACACTATAGCCAGCTAATATTTTTTATGTTAGTGTTGTTTGTGTAATGCATTGTCTCATAAAGCACACATTTAACTGGCTGAAAACTTTTCTCTGCAATTGCATGTTATTAGTAAAAAATAAGCAGTGTACATGCATTAAAACTAATGTCATAAAGGCATAAATTTTATTCATGGAGTTCCACACGCATATGCATGTGTTCCTGCAAAAATAGTTCCCCCTTCTTTTGTAGTGCCAAAAAGTGACTGGCTGCCAAAAATCTGACTGGAGTCCAAGAGTCCCATTGTTTAATGACTTCAGCACTGTGTATCTGACTGTGCATAAATGGAGACACAAAGTAACCACTTTATACTAGTGTGTTGTGAGTTGGATTTTTAAATTTTTTTTTTCACTGACCCATTGTTTGTTCTAGTCTTTTTCATTTGATTATGAAAACTTCCATCATTAATATGCAGTCTTGATTTGTCACTCTTGTGCATAAATAACCAAAGAACATTTGTAAAGCAATATGTTAGTGATTATTCCACTGCAAATGCTGCAACATGGACAGCAAGACAACAGCTTCTCAAATTAAGCAAGTTCTCCAATCCTTTTCCCCCCCAGACCTTTAGTTATATTCAAACTACAATGAATTGCTTGTTCTGCCTTTTTTATTTGATGATGACAACTTCCAGCATTAATATGCAGTCTCCGTTTGTCATGTGCATAAATGAACAATAACATTCGTGAAACAATATGATAGCCATTATTCGACTGTATGTATTCAGTTAATAACCTTTCAATAAAAATATGTGTTATTATATAAGTGTTTGCTTTATGAGTCTGTTTTCCTATATAAATAAGTTTAAGTGCTTTTTTTCATGAAAGTGACAGGTCATGTGGTGATTATTTCCTGGTTCACATCAATTAAGGTAAAGAGGCATGAGAATTTTAGTGAATCTGTCAGAAAATGCTTTTATCTTTTTCCTTGACGAAATTTGATTAGCACCCATAAATATACAGTAAAAGGTTCTCTATATCTATAATTAACTTTAACCTCTAAACACCCTGCTGTCCTCATGTATGGACATGACATTTTCCTCCTAACTGCATCGTGTGCATATCCTTGTAAGAGCCTCATATGAATATTGTTGGCTATTAACCTTTTGCCAGACTCCAGCCTGTTTAAAGACATTGATTATGTTCATAGTTAGCATGTCATAATAAACAAAAACACTGAGGAGAAATTACAAGGTACACAACACTAAAATCCAGGTCTCAGGAGGCTAATTCATATATTTTGACTACAGAAAAAAGAAAGAAATGGAGCCAAGTTACTGAGAGAAAACCTTATATAAAAATGGCAGAACTGAATATGTTCCTGCTGCCAAAAAATGATATATGCTCACATAAAGACAACAAATGCTTTTTCTCACTCATACCAGTTTTTATTAGTATTTGGGAATTTCAACATGTGAATAATAAACCGTTTGAGTCCATTTGTTATCAACAACTATAAAAAGACCAGAACAAGCAAAGGGTCTCTACAAAACATCAAGTTGACAGAGTACAATAAAAAGTCAAACCTATAACTCACCAATATGAAGTTGTTGCTTTGTGTTGTCGCCTACGCACGGTCAAGCTGAGATACGCAGTGCTTCAGGCATTAAAGCCTGGGACTCTGTAGTCAATATATGACATGTACTCCAGTGGAATCCAATCAGACTTTGTCAGCTAGTCACTTTTTTGCACAACACGTGTCCTCCAGTGTGACACCTACTTTGAAAACTGCCTCTTCCCGGCAAAGTTTAATAATGCACAGAATAGTACATGTCAAAGGGCTGTTCTATGATCCTAAAACCTGGCGTATACTTGGGGGACATGTCCCCCAGTCCCCGCCCCCCACAATTATGCCTCTGGTCTGGTCATTGTCCTCTGATTTCCCTTGTGAATAAGGTGTTTCACCCTGTAGACCCTGAATTCACAGAGCGTTTTTAGAACCATTATGTAAAAACTCTGAATACTGTTGTGTGTGGGAAAATCCCAGGAGATCAGCAGTTACTGAAATAATCAAACCATGGCAATGGTATTAGTTTGGCATAAGTAGAGTCACATTGTCCATCTGATGTTTGATGTGAACAATAACTGAGACTCTAGACCCGTGTTTACATTATTTTATGCATTTTGCAGCTGACACATGATATGGCTGGTATGGACAACATATGCAGCTACATGTTTATAAATTGACAGTGATGAAGACCTGTAGGATGGATAGCAAAATAGTTCATGGAGAAATATAGGCTATTGTATGTTCTATACTAGAGTGTACTTGATGCTAAAGAAAAAAAAAAATCTCTGTTAACACCCTGCATTTCTAGCTAACTTCAGCACTTCCTTATCTGATGCCTACTTATTGCCCACTCTCTCTCTTTTGGCAACTCTTTAAAGGTAAGGCTTGTAACAACTTAAGAAAAGAATTCACAAGATTTGTAAACTTTGTAAATGAAGATCAGTTATATGTTTTCAGTCTTTGAATCTAACATCAGCACTAAAGCAGAATGTAGGTTTCCTAAATTATTACCAGGAGCAATGTTTCACAAAAGGCTTACAAATGTCCATTGTTTTTTGAGGTGTCATAAAACAACAACAACAATAACAAAACCTGCATGAAAATGCCTCTGTGCAAATAGACAAGGTAGAGAGAGTGTCCTGTACAGATACTGAACCTGTACAAACTTATCACTTTTTGGATGAATTGGAACGCTGACTGTGCACCAGGCTTTCGCACACCAGTGACCCATTTTACTAATGCTCTTGTCACTGAATGGATACAAATCCCCATAGTCATGCTCCAAATTTAGTGCAGCATTCCCAGAAGGTTATTATAAGAGGGATTATTATAACAGCAAAGAGGGTACTATGTCTGGAGTGGGATGTTTAGCAGGCACATATGACTGTTGTTATTGTTATCTTTGTCTAGAACACTGTCCGGAAGAATTTGCAATGGGTACTGCTTGAGGTTATCCTCCAGGGCTGAGGCTCACAGGACAATAACCAATATACACTTTCATGAACATGCAGAATTTATTTATTCATCATTATATCCATCACACTAAGCCATGCCCCAAGTTGGATGAAAGCAGTAAGAACTTGTACAACTTGTCAGTAGACTGACGTAGTAGACTTTGATGTGGAGCTGACATCTGTTTTTTGGACATGTTTTTTGAAAATCCTTGCAAAGACATGGTTGAAGCAAGAAGCAGGAAGAATATGAACTTATTATAAGGACAGTGGCATTGATACGCTAATGGCGCAAAGAACAGGGCTTTGTTACTCTACTACAAACATAACTCAGATGGAAAAGACTGGATAGTGTTCTGCATAAGTTGTGACTCAGGGTAGGTTAGGTTGTGACTGCATTGTTGCTTCATCAATGGAGTTCTTTCAAGGTTTGCGCTACGACCATGTTAGGTCCATGCCACGTTGTAGAATTGTCATGCTCAGAGAATTTATTTGAAATACTGAATCCAATTTCTCACACCATCACTTCATGAAAAAAGCACAGCATGTATTTATGTATTTATATAGGCAGATGCAATGGCAATGTAAAGGGGCACATCATAATTATCTGGTAAGAGGACAGTGCACTCGGATTGGACATATTAAAAACTTTGCTTGATCTCATGAGACCTGGTAAACACATTGAAAACGAGGACATGGGTAGCATATGGTATGAACTTGATAATGCTCATTTTTCCATTTTGTCCTTATTCTCCTTATTCCCACTGTGTTCTTGTGTGACAGGGTCTTTAGCCTGATCAGGGTTGCTGTGGTTCAAATTAGGCAACTGAATTGGTTACATAATATTGTCATACAATGCACAGCCTACAAGGTTCATACATCTCCCTTTGGACTTAAATTAGCGTCATAGTGTTAACTCAAGACTGCGTATTTTAATATGTGGTAATTTGGTATTTGCGAGGACTCCTGAGTCGTTGTGTACTTCGAACAAGGGGCTTGTGTAAGACGTTGGACTGCGAGCTGTACAGTATATCTATGATAAACCTACAAACATTGCATTTTAAAATGATCATTTAGGTCATTTGATGTATTAGGTCCCTGTTTTCTCTGATGTTAATACAAGACTCACATTAGATATATCACCCCTATCTTATCTTCACTTCATTGGCTCCCTGTGAAATTTCGCATTGATTTTAAAATACTACTTTTGACATATAAAGCATTAAATGGTCTTGCGCCGCAGTATCTGAGTGAACTGCTAGTGTCTTATGATCCTCGATGCCTACTTCGATCATGTTATGGAATAGCCTTCCAAATAGTGTTTGGGACTCAGACACAGTCTCCGTGTTTAAGTCTAGGCTAAAAACTTATTTATTTAACCAAGCATTTTGTAAATAGATTTGCCTTAGGTAAAGGAGCAGATCTGGGGGACTCATGGACATAGAGTATTACGGTGAACTGGTATTTTTAGATGCCGTCTTCCCCACTCTCATTGATCACTCAGGTTTGTTGACGGTTTGGTGATTGGTTGCTTTACATCTCAGGGATTCCTCATTTCTGTGTTTCCTTCTGGCTCGTTTCTTTTAGTTATGCTGTTATAGTTAGTCCTGCCGGAGTCCCTGCTTGCACTCTACACTAAATATACATTCACCTTATACATTATGTGACTGTGACCATACCTAACTGTTATCTCTCCTCTTCTGCTCTCCCCTCCTCTCTCTTTCCCTCTCTCTGTCGAGTTGTTCCAGACTCCAGACTCCCTCTGCCCTCTGGACCTGTCTGACTCATCCTGGTGCCCCGCTTCTGGTTGGAGATCTTGTCACATGGACGTCCCGTGTGTCTCTTTGGGATGCGTCCAATGTCTGGGGACGGTTTCACTCTACTATGAAGACGGTTCTGGCCTCGACTGATGTTGACAGCCATTTCTCTGCGGACTTGGCTACAATTGCTCGATAGTTCAGGACTGGAATTTCCTACAAGTCTACCTGAGCCTCCATTAACTACCTGGACTTCATATTAACATCAATTAACATCTATTAACAACTGTCATACTGAACTGCCTGTCACCTAACACACAGTATGAATGCAGATCAATTCCTGCTTTCTGTTTCACCCAACTGAGGATGGGTTCCCTGTTGAGTCCGGTTCCTCACAAGGTTTCTTCCTTTTGCCATCTCAGGGAGTTTTTCCTTGCCGTTGTCGCCCTAGGCTTGCTCATCAGGGACTATCTGACCATTTTGATTCATACACATTCACAATTTTATACATTCAAATAATTATTTTGATTGTGTAAAGCTGCCTTGTGACGATGACAATTGTTAAAAGTACTATACAAATAAAATTGAATTGAATTGAATTGAATATATATTCCCATCTGTATATATTGATTATATAACATTTTTATGGAGTAGCCTTGACATTGACTTAACTTTTTAAAATACACTTTTAAATCTGTCTCCTCACGAACGTCCGAGGTTTGCACCCAACAGTCCCACTTCTTTTTTTCTCTTTTGCTTTAACATGCTGAGCAGACATCCTTCTTTTCAGCCTCTCATGATTTGCAAAATTGGATCTAATTCAGAGAGGGGTAAGTCGAGGACACTGGCAGTTCTTCATTTTCAAAGAAGAAAAAAAAAGTGTACTTCGGCTGGTTAACCAGTAAAATTGATGTATAATCTTATTAGATTCAATGAGGCTAACTTGGGAGTATTCTGTAACTTCAAGGTGATTTTTCTCAACTTCTAAGAAATACAAAATTAGGTCTTTGAATTCACAGAGATTAATCAAAGAGTGCCCTTCCATAGGAATAGATATTCATGGACTGTGCAGTGCATGCAAATGAAGATAATCATAGTGAATTGTACCATACATAATGGCTAATATATGCAGCAATAACTCAGCAGACATAGATTGATTCAAGGAAGTCTGTTGTGCTTATACCCTAGATCCGGACTGAATTAACTCTTTAACAAAGAAAACATAATTGTCATTATTTGCACAATTTAATATTATCAGAACAGTAGTGGTGTTTCACAGAGCCCTACAGTAGTTCACCGTTTCTCTGAATGGTGTTCAATATTGTCCATAGTGTAGGACAGGCATCCAGTGAAAATTCAACATAAACGCACCATCTAATAAATTAGAGAAACAAATGAATCTAGCCTGTATACTATATCTGAGGAACAAAACATACTGTGTATAGGAATCCAGTAAAATGAAATATACCTGACTATTTTTCTTATTTCCAGCATCCATTT
This sequence comes from Clarias fuscus, assembly GCA_030347435.1. NCBI lineage: Eukaryota > Metazoa > Chordata > Actinopteri > Siluriformes > Clariidae > Clarias > Clarias fuscus. Next base: position 28,405,036 of record CM059210.1, on the reverse strand, counting down.
CTCTGTGCAAGGGAAAACTGCTTTCTCTTCGTGCTTTATATTAATTTCTGTCTATGCAGCACACTTCTGTATATGGACAAAGGCATTTTGTGAACCTGTAAATATTATATTATATAATATGTATTACTTATTACTTTTAGCTATATTTATACAGTATATTTAGGTATTCAGTGTGACTCAAACATTGTTATGTAGTTTTAACTCTCAGATTTACACTTGTATAATTGAAATGATTAACAAATTATTTATTTGTTAAATGATTATTAGTTTATTTGAGACTCACATAAATATGACAGACACAAATACCACATGGCATGTCTGCAGCTTGGCAAAGTATGTGGGTGGTTTCATGCATCTGTGATCTCAGGGCAAAAAGGCTTAGCAGTGGCTACCATTATGACTACAACCACTATAAAATTAACAAAGGAAACAATGTGTGGTGATAAATGGACAATATTTTGTCTATATACTGTATACAGCTCAACAAATAATTTATATGTAATTTTGCATCTAATTAAATACCAGGAGTTGGGTAATGAACCCAATCAAGCGTATTTCTATAATCCACCAATATAAATAAGTGCCAATGAAACTAGCTTGTGTTCTCTATCTTTGAGTCAACTGTGCATTGATCACACATATATATATATATATATATATATATATATATATATATATATATATATATATATATATATATATATATATATATCCTACCAACAACCATTGTTGTTGATGTGCAGATGGATGGGGGAGGGGGGGGGGAGAGGCAGTGATGGGATAGGAGAGGGAATGCTGTCCTTGGGAAGGAAATTTACCACAGATGTGCATATGGGTTTAGAGACTTGAATTTGTGTTTCACTCATCTGTAAAGCACCAATTATAGCATCCATTTATCAGATCTACTCAATGGTATAGGCAAACATTTTTACTGATGTTGGTATGCAGTCCATCTACTGTAAGCCATGTTATGCATGTACACGGATCAACCATAAAATTATAACCAGACACCAAATATTAAGTAGTAATGTAGTAATGACGTATATGTTCTGACACCTTTCTATTGAAACCAACATTATTTTTTTCTCTTGAATTTGCACAGCAGTAGCTCTTCTATTGGACCAGACTACACTGGCCACAGCCTTCACTCCCCATGTGGAATATGGTCATTATGACCCTGTTGCCAGTGTTCCAGTTTTCCTTCCTTGGATCACTTTTGGGATGCCATGACCATTGCAGCCTGGGAAAAGCCCACAAGAGCTGCAGTTTTGTATTTGCTCTGACCCAATTGTCTAGTCATTATAATTTGGCCCTTCTCATAGTAACTACATTTTCAATATCTTGTTACAATCGCAGTAGTGGGTGAGATAAACAACTCATGTAGGTTTTTATTATTAAGGGAACACAAAATCCAAAACTACACAGTCCTGTGTGAAAAAGTGTTTTCCCCCTAAACCTAATAACTGGTTGGGCCACCCTTAGCAGGAACAACCGCAATCAAGCGCTTTCGATAACTTGCAATGAGTCTGGTACAGCCCTGTGGAGGAATTTTTTGCCCACTCATTTTTGCAGAATTGTTGTAATTCAGCCACATTGGAGGCTTTTTGAGCATGAACCTCCTTTTTAAGATCATGCCACAGCATCTCAATTGGATTCAGGTCAGGACTTTGACTAGGCCACTCCAAAGTCTTCATTTTGTTTTTCTTCAGCAGTTCAGAAGTGGACTTACTGGTGTGCTTTGTATCATTGTCCTGCTGCAGAACCCAAGTTTGCTTCAGCTTGAGGTAATAAACTGATGACAGGACATTCTCCTTCAGGATATTTTGGTACACAGTAGAATTCATGGTTCCATTTATCACAACAAGTCTTCCAGGTCCTGAAGCAGCAAAACAGCCCCAGACCATCACACTACCACCACCATATTTTACTGTTGGTATGGTGTTCTTTTTCTGAAATGCAGTGTCAACTTTTGTCTCGTCAGTCCACAGAGTATTTTTCCAAACGTCTTGGGGATCATCAAGATGTTTTTTGGGAAAACCTATGTTCTTTTTGCTCAGCAGTGGTTTTCATCTTGGAACTCTGCCATGCCCAGTCTCTTTCTTATGGTGGAGTCATGAACACTCACCTTAACTGAGGCAAGTGAGGCCTGACAAACACTTTTTCACGAAGGGCTATGTAGTTTTGGATTTTATTTCCCTTAATAATAAAAACCTTCATTTAAAAACTGCATGATTCATTTACTTGTGTTATCTTTGACTAATATTTAAATTTGTTTGATGATTTGAAACATTAAAGTGTTACAAACATGCCAAAAAAAAGAGAAAGAAATCTCTAAGGGGACAAACACTTTTTCACACCACTGTGTATTAGGCAGCAAGTAAACCATTTCTGTTCAAAGCAGAATAAATGGGTAAGCATAAGAATTTTTAGTGACTTTGACATGAGCCAAATTGTGCTGTCTAAGGGACTGGGTCAGAGCAACTCCAAAACTGCAGGTCTTGTGGGATGTTTCTGGTCTGCAGTGGTCAGGCCCTACCAAAAGTAATCCAAGGAAGCAAAACCAAAAAGCAAAAATGGTCATTGGTGGCCAAGGCTCACTGCTGCACATGGGGAGCACAGCCTTGCCTGTGTAGTCCTAATGTAGCTCAAATTCAGGAAAAGGTTGATGTTTGTTTCAATAGAAAGGTGTCAGAACACACAGCGCATCACTGTTATGGCCTACTCAATATTAGGCAGGTGGTCATAATGGTATGGCTAATTGGTGTACGTACAGTAAGAGTAGACAATAGTGACAAGCCTGGCATGACACCATGATTGGATTAAGAACTATCATAGATCATAATCTTTTTTATTCACTCTCGCTTTATTCATTAACATAAATCCATTCAAATCATAAGGACTAATGATATAACAATCAGTGCTGTTTTTCAAAAGGATGTCAATAAAAATAAATACAGTATGTTAGCACTGATTGAACTGATGTAAATATTATTCATTGTCTCTTACACTGTTGACATATTTGTCTCTGGAGTCAGAAGAGACTGAGTACAAATTCATATTTTTTTGAAGCTCTTTGTTACAGATTCCAATAATGATACCAAAATTACTAACCTACTTAGTATTATGCAATCGGTTGTGCTGCAAGCATTACATTCCCCTTATTGAGTTTTATTTGTAATAAAAGCTCATTTTAATTTTAAAATATGCATGTTGAATCCACTTTTCTCATATCCTCAACAAGATAAGAATGTGAAAGAAGACAAGTGTTACACAACAGTGACCTTTTATATGCTATGGCTTAGGAACTGGTACTTGGAAAATAATTGAGCAAATGGGGAAACTACTAATTCAGAACAGCCTTGGTGGGCCGGAACTAATGGAAGTAGAAATGTGTTTTATAATTGGATTTTAGTCTCCATCAGGTTGTAGTTGATCTCAAAGGAGAAAATACACTCTATTTTATTACCCCATGGGTGCTATTTTATAAGTTTTTTTCAGAGTGCGGGGGGGGGGGGGGGGGGGCATAAAAGAAAGCATTTGTTTTACAGACACTACAGCTCTTGACAAAACTGAAAACCTCTGTCCCGAATGATTTACGTAGGAAAAAAATCTGGAAACCTTAGAGGAGTGAACTGCAGAGAAACCTCTTCCCACCTCTCCAAAATATTGATTCATCTTTAAAACTTAAGCTGTGGACTTAAAACTCCATATCTAAATATGGCCTACTGGATGTAGTTGCATAATGTGTGCTGTGTATTTATAATACCAGAGAACAGATCAGAAAAAAACAAAAATACTATCAACCAAAAAATGTGAATTCTCTCAGGCTAAGAAAGAATTCAATGATGTGGTAAGATAGCACTTAATGACAAAGTGGGTAAGGGCCTGTCCATGTGTCATCGGGCACAGAGGGCAACAAATAGATAGATGGAGTACTTTATTAATCTCTCCCTGCAGATATATCTGTCTTTTCAGTGGCAGTTTCTGACTGGGTTGGGTTGCCAGCTCTGAGCATCTGAGCAGTTGAGGGTGAAGAACCTTGCTCAAGGGCCCAACAGTGGCAGCTCAGTAGTGCTAGGTCTTGAACCGCGGACCCTATAATCAGCAGCCCAACATTTTATGCATTGAAATGGTAATTGCAGCAGTGCAAAGGTTCAATTATTTGGTTACTCAAGATACAGTCTTTATAGTTGATGGAAGGAGCTTTGGTACTGTAGCTTATTGTAACAGTGGAGAAATATAGTTTGAAAGAGCTTACTTTCTTTAATAATTGGCTTTAAAATGATTTGCTGATCTATACCATATACCAGTATTTACATCATGCCCCTAAATTCCATGTACAGTAGCTCTCTAACATACTGTCTGGAACTTGGTGTACCAGTGGATAGTTTATAGACATAATTTACTTTTAACCAAGAAAACTTTTTCCTCACTGAGCTAATTATAACATCATAACACCAATTATTTGTGTTGTAAAAAGCAAGCACTGTGCAATTAAAATGCGGCTTGTTATTTCAGGTTACGGAAGAGCAAACCCACTGTACTTACAAATCAGATAATGAATCAGAAAAAAAACTCTTCTTATAATGTTCTTATGACCTTTTGCATTATACAGGTTTGATAAAAGCTTCTTGGTCCCTTCCATATCAGACACATGTGATGAGCATCACGAAGGAAAAATCGTTTGATCAATATGATGAAAAGGGTTGACAGCTGACATTAGAATCTCAGACAGTCTATATTGGACATAGCCACTCTCAATTCATTTACTTATAGTTCTACCTTGTATAAAGGCTAAACATCTAGGCTCAGTTGTAAAAGGATGCTTACTGCTCACAGAATGAGAAATTTTAATTAAGGCTAAGGTTAAATGCAATATTTCTGAAATTACAAATCATGCACAAGCTTATTGCATTTTATAAATAAATGATTATCTTCACACCAGCATCCTTGTCCATGCACAAGCTCTCTTAGCCAAACAACAAGTCATCTGATGAATTCAGTCTTACAATCTTACAAAAAAATCACATGCAATCAGAGCTAGAAATAATTGTATTTAAACTGTCTGTTAGAATGAAAGAAGGAAAAAAAAACACCACTCCTGTTTACACTGAGTATTGCCAGACATTGCTGCATTTCACCATTATAATTTATTTGAGTCATGAGAGTGAAAGTCATTTAGCATTAGGCAGGTTAGAGTTATTGATCTAAAAATCGACCTTTTAACAGATGTGATGGTAAGGAGACCTAATACTCATCCATTACTGTAATCTATCTGTTGCTACATGCACATATGCTATATTTATCAAATAAGCTCTTAACATTTAACTAGTTTATGGATTATCACCCTCTGGATTAATAAATATTTTTCTTATCTTATAGCTAAAAGTAATAGTGATTAGTAATAAAGCTGTAGTTAGTTAGCCTTAGCTTTGTTGGCTGTAGTAGAAACAAGTACTGATCACAGAGGGACCATTTGAGGTTTATTTTATTGCTAATGGTTCTAAGAGTGCCCTTCCCTGAAAAAATATCCAGTTGTCATCACAGTTTCATTAGGTGAGCAGCTCTGCTGTTCTGTAAAAAAATTAAGAAAAAAAGTTAATTTAACACACATGCCTTCTACCAGATTTTGGTCACAAGCTGTCATGTCATTCCGGGAAGAAGCGGACGCAGACGCAGATTCCATTCTTTTCGTAAATGTTTATTATTTCTTTTTTCTTTTCAAGTCAACGTTTATCAAGTAAGACTCTTCTTACTTAAACTTCCCCTGACTGGGTCTGCAGGTGGGCAAAACAAAAAGATTACAAAACAAACAAAAGAGGCTTTCAGTTCGGAAGACCTGGTGCTAGGCGACGACACGTCCACCTTTAAACGAAACCACACCTGCAGACACTGCTCAGTCCTGGGGGGGGTGGAATCAAGATGAAAACGCACGTTAATGAACATGCACACACAGACATAAAGGCATTGCACAACAGTGAACAAGCGGAGTGCCACGGGTTCGACTGGAATATATAGGCTGACACACAAGGGAATCACAGGTGCTCTTCATTTAGTGTTTAAGTGCAGGTAGTACACACGTAGACACACTAGGTGGGGACAATAGCGTCGACTCAGTAATCCGGTGAGCTAGATCTTATTTCCCTGTGCTGCGGTGGTACAGATGTTACAGAACCCCCCCCCCCCCCAGGACCGGCTTCCCGAGGGGGGTGTGAATGCTCTCTCCGCATTACTGGAGGGAGTCGGGGCCCACCGACCTGAAGGGATTGCCGGTGGGGGGGGACGACCCGAACGTCGTGGTGCAGGGCGATCCGGCCGAGCTCGATGAAATTCTGTAATTAGTTCTTGGTGTAGAATGTCTAGGGCCAGGACCCAGCTCCGTTCCTCCAGGCTGTACCCTTCCCAATCCACTAGATATTGGAGGGAGCCCCCTCTCCTCCGGGAGTCTAGAAGTTCTTTGACTCTGAACGCAGGGGTGCCCTCTATCTCCACAGCCCCGGGGATTGCTGGTTCCGCTACGCCCTCGTCCAGCGGCCCCCGGATCACTGATCTGAGAAGAGAAATGTGGAAAACAGGGTGAATGCGTAAATGGGATGGCAATTTTAATTTAAAGGAGACTGGGTTTATTTGGGACAGAATGGGGAAGGGACCTATGTATCGTGGAGTGAGTTTACGACAGGGAAGGTTAAGGTGAAGATCCCTCGTCGAGAGCCATACCCTATCGCCTACCTGGAGCAGAGGACTTTCCCTTCGTCGTCTATCGGCATACCTTTTAAAGCGATGAACTGCTTGGGCGATTCGTGTGTGCGCATCCTCCCATACTTTCTCCGCTTTCTTAAACCACTCGTCCACCATTGGCACTTCGGTGGGAGTAGCGTCCCAGGGACATAGCGGAGGTTGATGCCCAAGTATGCATTAAAACGGCGTTAGGCCAGTTGGGGAGTGACGTAGTGAATTTTGTGCATATTCCGCCCAGATTAAGCATTCTGCCTATTCATGCTGTCGGCTGCTACAATATGCTCGAAGATATTTTACGAGTTCTTGGACAGTCCGCTCTGTCTGACCGTTTGACTCGGGATGATAGCCTGACGATAGGCTAACAGTGGTCCCCAACTTCTGAAAGAATGCTTTCCAGACTCGGGCGATAAATTGGGGACCACGATCGGACACTATATCTTCGGGTATGCCATAGCAACGAAACACTGTTGAAAAAAGGGTTTCCGCCACCTGGAAGGCTGACGGGAGAGAGCTGAATGGGATGAATCTGCATCCCTTAGAGAAACGATCTATCACAATTAGAATAGTCGTGTATCCCTTCGAAGCTGGCAGGTCCGTGACAAAGTCCACTGAAATGTGGGACCACGGTCTGTTTGGCATTGCTAAGGGCATTAATTTTCCAACAGGTAGGTGGCGAGGACTCTTATTCGCCGCACACACCGCGCAAGGTAAAACCACTGTTCTTACCGTCTTCCGCATATTCGGCCACCAGTACTTGGGTTCCAGTAGCCTAGAAGTACGAATTACGCCGGGATGTCCGGCTGCCACACTGGTGTGCGCTTGTATCGTTACTCGCTCTCGTAGTGGCTCCGGCACGTAGATTCGCCTCGGAGGGCATTTCCGTGGCGCGGGGTGGGACCGTGCCATTTGCGCTATCTCCGAGTCGAGGTCCCACGTGATCGGTGCCACCACGAGAGACGAGGGCAGGATGAGTTCTGGTTTTGAAGCAGCTTCAGGTGCCGGATAATACCTCGACAACGCATCCGCTTTTTTGTTCTTTGACCCGGGACGATAGGTGATAGTGAAGCGGAAGCGCGTGAAGAACAGCGCCCAGCGGGCTTGGCGAGGGTTTAATCTTTTCGCTTGCTGGATGTACTCGAGATTGCGATGATCGGTGAGTACTACGAATGGGTATTCAGCTCCCTCCAACCAGTGCCGCCACTCCTCTAATGCCGCTTTAACTGCTAGTAGTTCACGGTTGCCGATATCATAGTTGCGCTCGGCAGGTGTTAGTTTACGCGAGAAGAAAGCGCAGGGGTGGAGTTTTTCTGGGTCGCCTTGACGTTGTGACAGCACCGCTCCTATCCCTACCTCGGAAGCATCGACTTCGACTAAAAAAGGTTTAGTTGGGTCGGGTAATCTAAGGATTGGTGCTGTAGTAAATGCTGTTTTGAGACGTAGGAATGCCTTTCCGGAGGAAATTCACGAAGACATTTCGGTTTCCCTTTTAGGAGTGTAGTGAGCGGCGCTGCCAACAAGCTGAAGCCTCGAATAAATCGTCTGTAAAAATTAGCAAAACCCAGAAAACTTTGTAGCGCCTTCACTGATCTTGGTTCCGGCCATTGTTGCACCGCCGCGACCTTGGTCGTCTCCATCTCGACCCCCCGTGGTCCTATGCGATAGCCGAGGAATGCAACCTCCCGTTTGTGGAAATCGCATTTCTCCGCCTTCGCATAGAGCCCGTGTTTGCGTAACCGATGAAGGACGGCTGTTACATGTCGGACATGCTCAGAATATGACCGGGAGTAAACCAAGATGTCATCCAAGTATAGTATAACATACCGGTTTAACATATCTCTAAACACGTCGTTCATGAACTCCTGAAACACCGCAGGTGCGTTTACCAGTCCATATGCCATTACATTATATTGGTAATGTCCTGATGTCGTGCTAAACGCAGTCTTCCATTCATCGCCTCTTCGCACACGAACGAGGTTATAGGCGCTGCGGAGGTCGAGTTTGGTGAAGATGGAGGCACCTCGGAGTTGGTCGATTGCGGCCGGTACCAGTGGCAGAGGGTGCTTGTATTTTTTTGTTACTGCATTGAGACCTCGGAAATCAATACAGGGGCGTAAGCCCCCCCCTCTTTCTTATCGATAAAGAAAAAACCTGCCGAGGCGGGTGACGTGGACCTGCTGATAAGACCTTGCTGGAGAGCTTCACTCACGTATTCCTCCATAGCCCGGGTTTCCTCCACGGACAATGGATAAATGCGCGAGCTCGGCGGTGTTTTCATCCATCTCTCTATCGCACAGTCCCATGGCCGATGAGGGGGAAGTCGTGCTGCTGCCCTAATACTAAACACGTCTCGAAACCGTTCATACTCTGATGGCACTTTTATAGAGACTTGGGCAATCGGGCTTTCAATTGAGGTGGTATGGACCGTCAATACCGACGGTATGCATGTCTTAGCACATCTAGGGGCCCAGGAAACGATGCGAGAATTCATGATCGAGTCGGTTGCGTGTACTTTCAGTTGCATGCACATCTTCTTGTGTGTCTTTCCAGGTGCTGATCAAAACTTGTTTGCGTCAGTGAGGGGCCAAGCAATATAAGTTTACATGGATCTATATACCACTGTGTGAGCACAATGTTCTTCAAGCCGGGTTGCGGTTGAAGTGATTCTACCAGCTACGAGGAATATCAGTACATCCTTGGTAACAGTGGATGAAAAAGAGTTGAGCTAGGCACAAATGTTGCAGTGTCTCACTGCAGGGAAGTAGGGCGTGGCTCAGGGAGTGAAGGGCATGTGGTACAGGGTGTGACATCAAAACAAAGCATACATTAAGGAGAGTATAGTACATTTCTGGCACAGCATTGCATTTCTTTGCTAACAGGACTAAAGGGAAGCATTTCTAGACAAAATGAACACCAGTCTTTTGGTCATATTTTTTTTTTGCACAGATAAAAAAAGTTCACTTTGGGAACAATGATTATAATTTTTTTCTCTCTGAAAATAGCTCACTACTAGACGCATTCCCTTCTTCGCTGCCTTTAAATAAATGATTCACACTTGGGGCCACCTGTTTTTTACTGGAAGATGGAGAGTGTAACACAGAACTGTCTGAGCCAAGTCTTGCGAAGCAATTCGAATCACTGTCACTCATGTTCTTTCGTATGCATACAAGAAAGGATCCTGTCGTAAATGTCTGATCTTCAAAAGTGAGGAAAAATCTACAATTTGAGGACATTTCTGGCTAAGTGTCATATTGAGACAGATAGACATATTTACAGTTTGAGAAAGTGGTTTGACAGCATAAGTTCTTTTATGTGAGTGAATCTATACAGGCCAGTGTACAGTAGATTCAGTTATTCAGTCAGCATGTACTTTTCTTTATTTATTTTCTTTCTATCTCTTATATACAGTATATACAGTCAAGTCCGAAATTATTCATACCCCTGGCAAATTCTGACTTAAAGTTGCTTTTATTCAACCAGCATGTTTTTTCTTGATTATAAATGACACAGGTGTCTAGCAGAAGTTAATAAGATAAGAAAATACTCATCTTTTATTTACATTTTAACAAAAAGTGGCATGTCCAAAATAATTCATACACTTCTCAGTAATCAATGGAAAAGCCTTCATTGGCTATTACAGTCATCAAACACTTCCTATAATTGCTGACCAGCTTTTTGCATTTTTTTAGCATATGAACTTGCTTTAAGTAACATCCGATTCTTAATCCACAGGGTTTAATATGATTCTGGCCCATCCTTTGCAGCTATAACCAGTGCTGGGTGTAACGCGTTACAAAGTAACATGTTAGAGTACTTGGATTACTTTTTGGATGTAATGAGTAATCTAACGCGTTAGGTCTGCCATTTAAGTGCTCAGTTATTTAGTTCAATTTTCAAAAATGTAATCCATTATTCAGACAATTTATATAATCTGTGAGCCAGACAGCCATGATTCCGTTAATGTGTGTGTATGAAAGTCGTCCTAAAAGCCCCTCCCCTCTGTTATTCCTGCTATCATACCTCTATCTTACCTGTGCGGTTTCTGTCGGTGAGAAGCGGTGTTAGGCACTGTGCTCTCCCGTGAGTGACCACCCGAAGTTCCCTGAAGTTCTGCAAGGTCCGCGAGCTACCGTGAGGGCCGACATGTAGAAAGATGGAAGCATAATCACACACCAAAATTCCGCTGATTCATGATGAACCGTACTTACAGCCACCGCGCGAACCTGCTTAGGTGAGAGCTGTTAGCAGTTAACAGATTTGTGAAGGCAGACAGTGATGTTGGATGAGAAGGCTGGGCTCGCAGTCTCTGCTATAATTCATTCTAAAGGTCTTCTATCGGGTTGTGGTCAGGACGTGTTTGCTTACAACGATGGATGAAACGTTGGGCTGAAGGGACCTCTGTCTCTAATTCTTGGACTGGGAACAGTGGAGATTGGTAGCCTAAGCAATGCTGAAATGGGGACAGTCCCGTCGAGGCGGAGGGTAGGGAGTTGTAGGCGTATTCGACCCAAGGGAGGAATCTGCTCCAGGTGGTCGAGTCTTGAGTAGTTATACAGCGGAGGGAAACCTCTAGTGCTTGATTCATTCACTCGGTTTGTCCATTGGACTGACGATGAAAACCAGACGATAGGCTGGGAGTAGCCCTGATGAGCTTGCAGAATGCGCCCCCTGAACAAGAGGTGAATTGAGGACCCCGATCCGAAACGACATCTGTTGGACAACCATGAAGTTCATTCTCCATGAATACATGGAGAATTAGTAGCTCCGCAGTCTCCTTGGCAGAGGGCAGCTTACCAAGGGGGACGAGATGCACAGACTTTGAAAAGCGGTCAACAATGGTCATAATGCAGGTGTTCCCATCAGACGGAGGTAGGCCAGTAACAAAGTCAATGGAGATATGGGACCATGGACGGCGAGGCACCGGTAGGGGTCTGAGAAGGCCAGCCGATGGTCGGTTGTCAACCTTACAACGGGTGCGGATGTCGCAAGCTGCCACAAATCGGGAAACGTCCCTCCCTAACGTGGGCCACCAGAATCGTGCTCTGTCATTCCATCCACTTGAGGCAGCTAAGGTCCGAAACTCGATAGCGTATTCATAGGCAGAGCGTGATCCTTGGTGCAGGCATAATAGTTTAGCTCTAGCCTCCCTGCCGACGTGAGATCGGTCAAAAACCCTCTTCATCTCTCCAGAAAAGGCCTTCCCAGAGAGCTGTGCTCCACTCCCGGGCCCTACCAGTGAGAATGGTGATAACCTAGGCCACCCGGGATCTTTCTGACAAGAAGGTGGAGGCTTGAAGCTCAAAAATCAGAGAACCCTGGGATAGGAAGGATCTACATGTTTCTGGCTCTCCTCCGTAAGTGGAGGGGGAGGGGGGGATGGGGGGACTGAGACACGAGTGTTCGTCTGGTGGTGACGAGCTCCTCCTGGAGCTCGCCAAGGAAAGCACCTTAATTTGCCAGTGCTTGTCTCATCCTGTCCAATCCTGCTGGATCCATAGTGTAGCCAGATTATTCTGTCAGTGGCTATGAGCGTGGGCTGTGGAGATGGATCCAGTTGCAGGTGTTTGGTGAAGACCCTGAGTCTCTTTAGATCTCCTGTTATGACGCAGTGAAGTGGAGGCATAGGAGCTGAGCAGTGAGATCCGTAGTGTTGTGGTAGCTCTGAAACGTCAGACTGAGCCATAGTTGTGAAAGCAGAAGCATGAAATCTGAGCCGTGAAGTCCGTCCGCGATGTTGTTAAGCCAAAATGTGAAGCTCTGCCGTAATCGAGGAAATGAAAGCGAAAGTTCAAAAGCCGTGAAATCAGAACAAAGCAATATATCCAAATCGTGAGACGAGAAAATGGGAAACGAGAAAACAAAGCGGGGTCGATAACGAGAATATCATGAAACGAAACGGAAGGTGCGGAAACACACAATAATCTGGCGAAGAAACAGCGTGCAGTCCTTCATTTTAACCAGAGGGAAATCAACGCTGGATGAGAAACCGGTGTGCAGACGGGGCGGTCCTTGTGTGTGGGAGGTGACATGACAGCGTGGGGAAATAAGCCCGCATGGTAAAGAGCATGACAGCGTGGGAACGAAAATATCAAAAGGCGGAAGCGGTCTTTGATTAGCGCAAAAGCGCTGAGAGCGTGACAAACAGATATATTTCATCTGTGATAATGTGATTTCACAGGTCAATTCAACTGAGCAAATGATCTGACAACTGATGAAAACTGATTGCGTTGTTCCCAGATTCAATCCTATTTTGTGGAGCATCCTTCTGCTTGTTCGCTCATGTCCACTTGGGCTTCTTTCATATTTACCTCCATAGTTTTCTCCGATCTTTCATAAACATGCTAGCAGGTAGTTAAGGTAAGGTATGGGTAAGGCCATGGTAAATTGCCCCTAGGCGTGAATGTTTGCTTTCTTGTCTGTTCCAGGGATAATCTCTTGACCCACCATAAATGGTTACCTAAAGTGTGTAAGTGTAATTAAGAGTGTTTAAAAAACATGTCATTATCACTACTGAACTGAGAAAAATCCTACCCAAAATAAGCATTTCAACTGTTCTTAACTATTCCACTCCCTTGATGAATACGGTAGAAGGGGTTGGCCTCAAATTCTGCATTACTATAGAAATGCTACAGTTCAGAATGAATTGTGTTCTGAGTACAGTGATATAGTATGTGAGTTTGATATAAAAGCAGAAAATTACAAAAATAGCTCAACTAACTTGATATTTTGATGTAGGTTGTGGTGTCAGAGCTCAGCATCAATAACCAGATGGCAAAAGTTGGTATTGCTTGACTTCAGATATGAATAACCTCAAGAATCTGAATATTTTTGAATATTTCTGGCAAGAGCTATCAAAGTCGTGTGTGATCCTCGCTGTTTCTATCTGTGATTCAGTGTTGTACTCATCAATATACCAAATGTGGGAAGTGTTTTTTTTCTTCTTCTATTTTCACCTCTGTTTCTGAACTCTACTGTTTCTTTGCTGTAGTAACTTTTCTGTGAAGACAGACATATAAAACATGAAAAAACAAAACAAAACAGGGAATAAGGAGCTGGAATGTTATTCACTTTATTTGAATGACAGAGCACTTTGTAGTACATCTCGTTGAATAAGAATATTTTCAATACAGAGACCTTTTTCATTTTAAGCAATACTGCCAAAGTAACATAAATCCCATTAGGTTTATAATTGAAACCATCTAATTAACTCATCTATAATGTAACATTAAAGACTTTAGGATTTATTGAATTCCATCAATACACTTTTAAACATATGATTAAACAAGTTTATGATCATTAATATATGTAACTGTAAATCCTTAGTGGCATGAATCTGTTGGATACACAACAATGGTCAATGACCAATATTTCTTTTATGGAATTTCTGCTAATAAATGTTGACAGGGAGGCTTCACACATCAAACAGTGCCTTTGACTCTTTGAATAAGTCACGTAGAACCAAAGTTATCATTACTTTTAAATTTTCACCTACTGGTAATGATGTCACAAAAATGTAGAACTCACAAAATGCAAATATTTGTATAATTTGTTGTTATAAAAATAGGTTGTGCTACAAAAAAAGATATGCAATATATGCAGTATATGGTCTTTAAAACAGAGTCATGCAAGAAAAGCATAAAATAGTTTTAAGAGTCAAGATTTTCTTACAAATGATCCGTGTATTCAAATAAACATTAAAGAAACTCCAGCACATCTGGAGGTCTTTTTATCTATCCTTCATAGACAGTTCCTTCAGAAAGTGTTTGTTAATTTTATAGCAATGGAGCTGGCAGGATTATATTTCATAGCATGCATCAGACCTGCCTGCTGGCTTGTACACTACCTTCAATGTTTAGGTGCCTTTAGTCAAACCTTTAGTGCTTAGATGTGCTCACCTATAACTGCTCAGCGGGTGAGAGATTGACTCAAGTTTTTTTCCGTGTTATTTCCATGGAGCAATAGTAAAAACAAGTAAGCTTCATGTCATAACAATATATTTGATGTTTTAACAAGATATTTTCATGTTATAACATAAAAGTTTCACAGAAAAATGGCAAATGATATTTTCATGTTATTTCAAGATATGTTATTTTCATGTTATAACATTACAATATCTTGAAATAACAGGAAAATATTATTTGAAACATAAAAAAAAATTATTATTTGATGGCAGCAATGCACTTCTGTAAATTATAGATACAACAACACCATAAAACTTTGATCACCACATGCGTTTGATGGCCATTCTCTGTGCTACTGTTGCTGTCAGGAGACACTCACTGCATACAACAGATTGCTTTCTATTTTCAAAAGCTGGAAAAATTTTCAGTTGTTTTCTTTTGTTAATTTTTTTTTTGCCTGGTAACACACAAGATAATCGAAAGCAGGATACACTGCCAAAAGCATGATTAAGCACCAGAAGTGTGCATTGCTGACAATATGCCAGTGACAGAAAAACTGAGCAATATCATTAAAAAATGTACACAATGTCGACAGGGTTATAGCTGCTGGTGTCTCCTGGGTAACTGTCAATTAAATTTTTTCAATCATTTTCTATACCGCTTATCCTGCTCTTGGTAACAGGAAACCTACAGCCTCAGCAGACTTTAGGCGAGATGAGGCGAGGTGCACACACAAACACATGCACACACTAATTCATATACTACATAATTTTGGGAACACCAATTATCCGAATGTGGGAGGAAACCAGAGTTCCCCAAGGCAACCCACCACGGATTACATGCAAATGCCAATGTTTGGAAGCTATTCAAGTCATAAAGCTCTCAGAGCAATTAAGGTCATGAGCCATCATAACAGAACAGCTTGTATCAAATGCAGTCCAAAACCATTTTCATGGTTTTTAAGTGTAGCCATACACATCACAAGCATTTTTGAGGAGACCATATGGTACCATCCTCAGCAAAAAGTGGTCTCCATGTGATGAGAACACCAACCAGAAGTAGGGAATCAGGATGGATCAGACAGGTCTGGAGACTAAAAGAGGTCGTGATCACTCAGATGCCACATGTACGGTAGCTCAACAGAGAGAGAGAGAGAGAATAGGATTTTATTTTTGAACGTTTCATATAAAGTCAATTATTTAAATACAGAACTTTATTATTTGGATATAACCATGATTATTTTTTTACTTAAAATGAAGTGTAAAAAAATGTGTCACAACCCAGGTAGTACCAAATCTAAGTGTTTGGGCAAGAAAGGGAATTGTCAGATAAGGTTCCAAGAATCCAGCTACAACAGTGAAGGAGTTAAAAAGCTCAACCTGTGCAGACTTCAACAAAATTATCAGCTGTATGATGAGAGTAAGAGTGAGTGAAGAACCTGTCAGCTGGACATATGCATTTAGGAATAAAATGCATGTTCCAACAGTACAGTGAGCCAATGCAGGGCAAATGCTTGGAAAAAGATGGTTTGTGCTTTCAAAACGTTGCATCAAAGCCCAGATTGAAAATCTGTGGAATCATCTGTGGCAGAAAAATGTTGTCCAAAAACATTATCTGTCTAATTTGGCAGTATGTGAACATTTGTGTTCAGCAATGGAAGAATATGCCAAAATCAAAATGTGCAAAGCTGGCAGAGACATATCCATGACAACTGAATTCTATAATGGTTAAAGGACAATTGACAATGATGGCATTAATACTTATTAACTAAGCCTTTTTTTTTTTTTTTTTAGATTTTGTTTTTCCAAATAATTTTAAGGACATATAACTACTCACTCACTCTCGTTTACTTATTCTGTACAGGGTCACTGTAGAGGCTTAGACCCTATTTCAGGGGACTCAGGGCAAGTATACCCTGGATGGGGTGCCAATCCATTGCAGGGCACAAGCATGCACACACTCACTCAGGGGAATTTGGAAATTCCAGTTAGTCTAATCTTCATGTCTTTGGCCTGTGCACGCAGTCAGACACACACACACACACACACACACACACACACACACACACACACACACACACACACACACACACACACACACACACACACACACACAGTCATGTCAAAAGGACCAGGAAAATTTGTCTATTCTAATAGGCTTACATTTTTGTTGCAACACAGCAAAACAAACAAACAAACAAACAAACAAACAAACAAACAAATAAATAAATAAATAATCATGGAGAGTGGGGAGGCACTGTATATTAAGTGCAGCTTAATTTTTTTGACAGAACTTGCATAGAAGTGCAGCTTGTGGTCTCAGCAGTAAGAGGTAGTAAAAGCGACATGACAGTCCCTAGTAATCACTCTACCCCACAGAGGCATTAGAAATTATTAATTATAATTATATTTCAAGATGGCTTTTCTCACCTACACTACTGTAATATTTATCCATACTCATGAGAGTGGAACTCTCTTTCTCCCCTAGACCTTTGGTCAGTGTACTAAAAAAAAAGGTGTTTTTACAGAAACTTCAAGTACACTCTGAACCTGACTCTGGTGTATTTCTGTCTCCTCTCATTTCATTGCAGCAACCTCTTGACAAATTTCTAAAAGTATGCCTTAGACTTAGTTTGCTGCCTAAGCTGAACTTATTGTGACTGTATCTGCTTCACTCCAACTATGTGTCATTTGTCAAGACTTAATGCTTAATATTTTCTGCAAAACTTGGATGAACACCAATTCCAAAACCCTTTACTTTATTTGGTTAACCCCCTCAGCTATAGAGCAGAATGATCTAACCTTAAGGTGAATTAAATATAAAATGGCCATTTTTTATTTTAATGCAACTAAGCGAAATTGTCATGTCACCAATCATGTACTTTCAACTTAACAAAATTAGCAGGGAAAAATCCAAACACATGCACACACACACACATATTACTCTGGAGCCCCTCCTTTATGCCCCCTGGTCAAAGAGAAATCATCTACTATAAACCTATATAATATCACTGTTTCATTTACCATATTTCCTTCATTTTGAAATGTAGTATAGAATAATATGCCCGTCATGATTTTGTTATTAATATCGGCAAATAAACTGAAGAAAAAAGAACAAATATAATTGTTGAGAGGCAATGTTCAGGCTATCAGCAAACAACATGAACATGGCAGGACAGGAGCCAGTACAACTGAGCAAGAACTATACACAAATACTTGGGCTAGGTAACAACATAAAAACTTGCACATAGCATTTGTTAAAAGTGTGTGGTCCTAATATACTGTAACTGTGGGATTGAGTCATGATGTTTGCAATCAATAAACAGATGATTTAGAATGTGTAGGCTGGGATTTGAAGTCACGAGTGGTCACAAGTGCATGTGTTTAGTGCTTTGTAGGAGGGCCAACTTCCTTAGACTCAGAGAGACATAGGCCTTGTCCAGATTGCAGGGAAATCCTATGTGTTTCACAAATATTATCTTTAGGACTGACTGTCCACACAGTTTTTAAAAAATGATTAAATAGGCCCCAAATATGGCCCAAAATGCACCCAAAATATTACACATTGTATCGGATCGGATATAGTGTTACTTTTGTTTTACCATTTAGACTACATGAAAGCAAACTCATTCCAATTTGGAAATCCTAGATACTGCATATGCTAATCATGTGATATATGAGAGAGAGAGAGATGTTACTTTTTATTTGTTTTTACATTTTTTATTTAGATATTCAAAGTTCGAGTTTTAAATTAAAATTGAAGGTTTTAAATCAAGTTCATCAGTGTAAAAAAATATCTTTTTATCATCTACCAGCAAGCTTCACTATGCACTACATCAATGTATGTGTGGTTGACAGTGGAGAAACCACTGAACTGCCGTGTTGAGCTTGAGGATAAATGCTGATGGCCCTACCTCAATATAAAGTTTCAGCAGACTTGTAATAAATCTGAAATCACTTTTGTTTCCCTAGCAGGCATTCGCTCTGTTTAATTTAGGAAAACAAGCTAAAAGAAGTTTAGCTAATTTGCTAACATTTATTAGCTACACAGGAACACCTTTACACCTGCTCATTCATGTAGTTATCTTATCATCCATCATCATCATCATCATCATCATCATCATCATCATTTTTTGCAAACTCTAGAGATTAAAATTCCCTGGAAACCTGCAGTTTCAACAATGCAGCAAACCAGCAGCAATGCCAATGAATTCACACTTTCCCATTTCTGACATTTCGTGTGAACATTGAAGCTATTTATCTGTATCTAAATGCTGTTGTGCATTGTGCTGCTGCCACATGATTGGCTTGCTGGATAACCATCTAATGAGCAGGTTCACATGTGTTTCTTTTAAAGTGTATATGAGTGTATTCAACAGCTACAGTTAATGGCAACAACAGCTTCTGGTAAACATTATTTACATTATTTAATGTAATTATTAATCTTTCATTATCTTCAGATTAATTAGTTTTCATTAAGTAAATTTTTAGCTGGATACTTATACCTGTAATTATAAAAGGTTTTATCACATTCTCTATATATATATTTTTTAATCCAATGATCAATTAACTTTTTCCCGCCCCTGCTCATTACAACTTTGGATTTTTTAGGAAATATAAGCGTTTATTGACTTAGCATGCATCAAAATTTGCATTGAACTTGAGATCAGCATCTTTTCAACTATAAGTAGCAGGATATGAAGTATTCACCAGTATACAGTATTATGCAGAACTATGTTTTGATCTTTTGCAAACTGGCACTTTTCATTAATTCCTGAAACATAATTTCCTCATACCACAACAACTGCAGTGCAGCATGATGCTCATATTTAATGCACCAGTGATGCAGCTAGTGAAAACTGAAATGCTGATGGAAATAAATAAAATGTGTGAAGTCTAAAAAGGCTTTGATAATGTGTGTTGTGGAGGGGGGTCAACTTAACATTGTGTCATAATGAGAGTTATTCAAATACTTAAGCTTAATGTTTTAATGGTTAAATAATTAAACAGTTTGTTTCTACTCAATTATGCCTTCTTTAATAAATACTGTTTGTTTTAAATATTGATGTTACATTGGTGATTATATTTGATGCAGACATTTAAGAAAATTCAAGTACAGTACAAACACATGCCACTGTCCCTTTAATATGTCAGTGCATTGCTGAGAATAAACTGGCATCACAGAACAGGTTGGAAAAGGTCACATACATACATTCATACAGTATATACAGTACATGCACCTCTCCTATGCCTGCTTTTTTACCCTGTATCCCTGTAACTCCACTGCCAATGCTTAAAATAAATCTTTCTGTAAGTCAACTTTGGATAAGTTTATTTCACTGCAGCAACAGTTCTTCCTCTTGTGTCTGCACGAGACGTTGATCTGCCATTGAAATCTTTCCTTTATATGGTATATTATAATATGTCTTTGACAGGCAAACATGTTGTTTAATAGTAAATGCGATTTATGAATTTGTACACATTTACAAATATATTGGGTGATACCTACATCTCATGAATCCATTCCATTTTCGTCATGGTGTGTTAAGTAAAAAACAAATATTTGGTGAAGGAGATCCTAGATGGCACAATATTTCACATCACCAGTCAGGCCTGAAGGCTGACGTATTGTCTTGACAGCAGTGAGACAGACTGAGAGGTCACGACACCCATCTCATATCAAGGCATAAGGCATCTGAACATGATCTACTGATGAGCACAACGGCAGCATGGGTGACTTTATCTAAACCACTCAGAAGAAGCTGATGCAACAGGCTGAAACACTGGTGCAATCTCATGCGCTCATAACACCCGTGGCAGCTCTTACTGACATATAAAATAAAAAGTGTAGGTCTTTTTTCTGCCTCTGCTCACTGGAGCGCTACTGGCAGAGAAAAGATTGTGTGTGTGTGTGTGTGTGTGTGATTGGACAGCTGGTGTGTCCTGCTGTGTCTAGGTGTCACCGAATGCAAGATTACCTTCTCCTAAGATCAGAGAAGAACAGTCATGTGAATAAAAGTTGGTTTGTATCTAATCTCAAGGACGATCTATGCTCTAGAATAAATAACTACCTCATGACACCCCCACCCCCCCAAGGCAGACAAACTATTGTTGGTGTCTTGTACAACTGTGTGCTTTTTGGGATGTTTCTAGCATGTCTTTTTACATTAACATTTTGGATAAGAATATTTTAATAATATTTGGTAAGAATGGGCCATGACACTGTCTTACTTTTTGATCTGATGTAGAAAGTAACATTGCTGCATTCACCATAAATAACTTTGATAACTTGCAGTTATTTCAATTATTTGGGAGACCAGGTTTGGTAAGAAAACCACTGATCAATTATCTTTAATTTCAATCAATCTGATTGAGTTCTAAGTGGTGTGGCCATAAGTATACCTGACATCTTTCCTGCATTACTGGTATGGGTGGCTGTGGATAGAACAATAGTGGCATAAGAGCTATGTCTTTATGCCACCATTGTTTTACCCACAGTTCCCGTTGCAAGCAAGATGTGGAAAATATTGGATATACAATCAGGGACTTCTATGTATTCCATTAAAGGTGCCTCTGATATTTCAGTTACAGTACTTCGACCAGATCAGAAACAAAGAAATTTTGCAGCACAATGGTATGTGCAGCCTGGGCAACACTGTAGCTAAAAGAAGACTCAGATTGGCAGGCAATGTGCTGCACATGGGTATACACAGCATCCCCACCTAAAATTGCTATTTTGTGAAATCTACCAGATGGATGAAGAGGAAGGGGAAGACCAAAAAAAAAAAAAAAAAACCATGTCGACAGACATTCATCAAAGACCTGGAACAGCTAGGGGTCCTGTGGGATGAAGCTGAGGAGGCTGCTGGAGAGCGCTTGTCAACGATATGCTAATCAGAATGAGCAGATCTAATTAAGTCAATCAGTCTGAAGAAATGAATTTTATGTTCAGGGACCATTTCTCTCTAAAACAAAGGAGTGCAAGTGCCCAAGTATAAAGTGTGTGAATGGAATTATTTTAGATCAAGGAAATTGCCCAACGTGAACCGAACAGATAGCAAACAGATAAACAGAGAAATCTAATTATCATCAACTTAATGGAAATGTTTGCAAATGTATCCTAATTTCCTGACCTACAGATAAAAGAATTTTAATAACAAAAACATGTTTATTTAGGCGTCGACCTCACATTACAGAGAGGTAACAGTCTGGCCCACTTAAATTTCATACAGAACTCTAGACCTAGAGTGACAAGAGAATTTTCTCCCAGAAGCTTCTCTTGTCACCCACTTGACACTTCTCGGCTGTTCTGCATGGTGTCCTTAGGTCTGTGACTGAATGAATGGATCTAGCCTCGCTCTATTCCTGTCTTGGGCCTCTGTCCCTGTAGTGAAGTGACTAATAAAATGGTCTTTGATGTTGATGCTAGAATAAACTTCACTTAATACGTTTTGGAAAGGTTGGTGCAGTTAATCAGCACAGTTCAAATTACAAGCAATGGAAAAAGACAAGCAAAACTTTATGCTTGGAAAGGTTTGGAAAGACATTTTGGTGCACTTACTTTTTTGGTGACTGATTATAAATCGAACTAGATCAAATACAAGCCAATGACTGATGAATTTTGTGCATTAAAATGTAATAGTAGGAGAACGGAGACTAACAAAAACATAAAGCACAGACAATATGTGGGCACTTTCTTGACAAAAGACAAATGGAGAACCTCATTGCAAGATGAAAAGAAGATGGGGAAAACCTAATGAAAGAAGAAATCATGACCCTTTATACTTTGATGGCATGGTTTTAATAATTTATGTTTCTCTTCTACTCCTGGGGAAACAAAGTAATAATTTGGAAAATATTTTAGATTTTATTGTACACATAACATACACTCATCTAAAGGATTATTAGGAACACCTGTTCAATTTCTCATTAATGCAATTATCTAATCAACCAATCACTTGGGAGTTGCTTGAATGCATTTAGGGGTGTGGCCCTGGTCAAGACAATCTCCTGAGCTCCAAACTGAATGTCAGAATGGGAAAGAAAGTTGATTTAAGCAATTTTGAGCGTGGCATGGTTGTTGGTGCCAGACGGGCTGGTCTGAGTATTTCACAATCTGCTCAGTTACTGGGATTTTTACGCACAACCATTTCTAGGGTTTACAAAGAATGGTGTGAAAAGGGAAAAACATCCAGTATGCGGCAGTCCTGTGGGCGAAAATGCTTTGTTGATGCTAGAGGTCAAAGGAGAATGGGCCGACTGATTCAAGCTGATAGAAGAGCAACTTTGACTGAAATAACCACTCATTACAACCGAGGTATGCAGCAAAGCATTTGTGAAGCCACAACATGCACAACCTTGAGGCGGATGGGCTACAACAGCAGAAGACCCCACCGGGTACCACTCATCTCCACTACAAATAGGAAAAAGAGGCTATAATTTGCACGATCTCACCAAAATTGGATAGTTGAAGACTGGAAAAATGTTGCCTGGTCTGATGAGTCTCGATTTCTGTTGAGACATTCAAATGGTAGAGTCAGAATTTGGCTTAAACAGAATGAGAACATGGATCCATCATGCCTTCTTACCACTGTGCAGGCTGGTGGTGGTGGTGGTGTAATGGTGTAATGGTATCTTTTCTTGGCACACTTTAGGCCCCTTGGGCATCGTTTAAATGCCACGGCCTACCTGAGCATTGTTTCTGACCATGTCCATCCCTTTATGACCACCATGTACCCATCCTCTGATGGCTACTTCCAGCAGGATAATGCACCATGTCACAAAGTTCGAAACATTTCAAATTGGTTTCTTGAACATGACAATGAGTTCACTGTACTAAACTGGCCCTCACAGTCACCAGATCTCAACCCAACAGAGCATCTTTGTGATGTGGTGGAACGGGAGCTTCGTGCCCTGGATGTACATCCCACAAATCTCCATCAACTGCAACTCCAATATGGGCCAACGTTTCTAAAGAATGCTTTCAGCACCTTGTTGAATCAATGCCACGTAAAATTAAGGCAGTTCTGAAGGCGAAAGGGGGTCAAACACCGTATTAGTATGGTGTTCCTAATAATCCTTTAGGTAAGTGTATGTATGTATGTTTCACCATAGCATGTGGACCTAGCATTTAGTAAAAACATTAAAAGACAAATACACGAAACTGTATATATACAAATATATCTGTACATATCTATATTTCTAATGACTACTTTTTTTTTTTTACAATCCTAACTAACAGTAAAGAAGAAAATGAATAATGAAAAACAAACAAACAAACAAACAAACAAACAAACAAACAAAAAACATAAGTAAAAGACTTATAGTTTAAAGACCTAAAATTCCCTTTGGCCTCAGGAAAGTCACTGTCACTACAAAGGCCCCAGAGTTTACATTGTGGACAAATGTAGTGTCTGCAGAACTTCCTGTGAGTGTCTTTATCTGTAATCTTAAATGTTTGATGTGCAGTTGTGCCCATAATCCCAATCCTTCAACACTGCAAGTCTAATCTAAGGAACTGCTGGATTGCTCTAGTGCCACAAAAAGGTTGATGCCTCTTGTTTATTTAACATATTATAGGAAACATAGCCCTTTAATTCCAGTGAAGAGAAATTGGCAACTGGAAATTTGCAGTACACATAGATATTTTTTAACTGTATGCTTTGTGGTGACACTAATCCATAAAATAAATATATCCATAAAATAAATGTTATTTACATATATAACAATCAATACATTTTTATATAAATCTCCATTATTATACATGTTTCATGCTCCCGAGTGGTGTAGGAAAAACCACTCCAAACTCCGTAGTCATGACAGCAACCGAGAAAATTGCTTATGCTTGCTGCATGTTCTCTTTCCCTGGCACTAGCCAATTGTTGTTGTCTGTCAACTCATGAATATGAAAGAGGACAGATAGCACTTTAGATTGTGTGTTATGCTGCCCTATGACAAGGATAAGCAGCAGTTTGAGTAGAAGAGTTTGGCTGGGTTCAGATGTGTAGGATGAAGCACATACAGTATCCTTTACCCTCGCCAAATGGTTGCTGCAGTATAATAAGGGAGATATACTTAATCGATGAGAATTTTCAGGTGACCAAATTGTAAAGATAATTAATGAGCTTAATGATTGCATACGTAGCGTTCAAAATTACCAAAATGAAAATATGAGAAGTACACTCCTTCCGGAGTACAGAAAGTAATTATTATTATGTTAGACAAACAGGGAAAAAAAGGAGTTGTTTACACTTTTATCTGGCAATGCTGACTATTTATCACTGAATTTCCTTACGTTTGCATTTCTAAGCAGTAAAGATGAGAGAGTATTTGTAAATGATGAAAGGACAGACAAAATGGAACAAAACACAGCTATAAAGTCTAGAAAGCAGGTAAAAAAGTAACCTGATAATGAGGACCTCAAACCTATACCAGGCAGTGTACAGCCTGGATGGGGTTTCAATCCATCATAGACTAGTAGAAATGAATAAAAAATGTTTATGTCTACCTCTTGAGAATTTTGCATATCCTTTTAAATATGCCCAACTACTGAATTTAAGTTAAATGACAAGAACATTATAGTTATTCACTATAATTTGTTTCAAAACAAACATTACAACATTTGGTGATGCAAATATATGATCAATTGATCTATCCATCCATCCATCCATCCATCCATCCATCCATCCATCCATCTACAGTATCTATGTTATTTGTTTATTATAGAAAATGATTTATGTCAGGACTCTAACATAACCTTAAAGCCTTTACTGCTTTTACACAAGATTTGTTTTTATGCTGCAAGGTATTTAATTAGTGGCATTGGCACTTTTTAAATCCAGGATGAATGCATGAAATTTTGCATGAAAACTTTTCTCTGACACTGATTCTTGCAGTGGCCATTAAAACAAAAACAAAAACGTAGAACACATATACTGTATATTCTAGTTTAAACTTTCCAATAATTAAAAAAAAAACATTTTTTAAATCTATTATTTAAAAAGTAATTAATTAGTAACACTAAGTTACTAAGTAAAAGAAAAGAAAAAACACTAAAGCAGAGAAAATGAGTGAGAGCACAGACAAAAGAATAGAGAGTATTTGGAAAAATATTTTAAGAATTCTTTAAATTTATATTTCAATTTGAACTTTACTAAGTAATCTTTTTTTTTTTTTTTTTTTTTTTACATTTTTTAAAATACATTTTTCTTGTGCCTGAAAAATGAAATAAACTGAAGAGTAGTGTAGTGTAATTTTGGGCAGGGGTAGCTCAGTGGTTAAGGCATTAGACTATGGTTCAGAACATTCTAGGTTGCCACTGCTGGGCCCTTGAGCAAGGCCCTTAACACTCAATTGCTCATAAGTAATTAGATCAAAATGTAAGTCGCTCTGAATAAGGGCGTCTGCTAAATGCCTAGATGTAGCTTTATTTTTAAAGGGGTACTTACTATTGTCACGGGTACTGTCTGCGGGACGAAGGAAAGGCATAGTAGCAGAGGTGATGTGAACAAAAGTCTTTAATGAATACAAAACAGGGAACAAATGGAACAGAACATGAACTTAAACCAGGGAGAAACTAAACATGGAGATACACAGACTCGGGGTTACCAACAGATGGAGAGACAGACAGGCTAGGAGACAGACAGAGGCTAGGAGGAAACACAGAGCTGGGAGGAAACACAGAACTTGACAGCAAACCATACCAAACAGTAACCCAAACCGAACAGATGCAAGATAAGGACAAACTGACCACAACATTTATAACCAAACTAATGAGCAACCTCGGTTCAGGTGAGCACCACATCACCTGACCGAGGTGCATTCTGGGGAATGAAGTCCACCAAAATCTACAAATGAAAACAAAAGGAAACAAAATGGTGTCTCTGGACGCTTTGGCGCCCTCTAGTGGTATTCCCTGACATTACTCCCCTCCCCAGGGCGTGACAACGGAGCGCCCAACGGAGGTCCAGGACAGCCCCCCCAAGGTACTATGTCGGCTCTGCCGACCGTGAGGCTGCAGCACCCATCCCTTGGGCGAGGTGGAAGGGTGGGTAAGGTTGCCACCAAGGTCGGGCGTCGGAGGAAGCACGGCGTCCACAAGCCTGTGCGAAGGCGGAGGCAGCTCGCTGTCCACCTCGATGCAGGACGGTGGAGGAGTTGGTTCATGCCTTTCGGGGAACTCTGGAGGGTCTGGGCCTCCATTGAGGCTGGCTGGAGGGTCTGGGCCTCCACTGAGGCTGGCTGGAGGGTCTGGGCCTCCACTGAGGCTGGCTGGAGACTGGGTGCTGGCCTTGACGTCAGCTGCCTCTTTGTTGACCTTGGCCAGCTGTTCCTGCACCAATGCCCCCAGCTCCAGCAGGGTTTGCATTTGACCCCGATCTCCTGTCAAGCGACAAATGCTTATCTGCTGGATCAGCACCCCGGCTAGTTGGTGGAGCTCCAGTCTCCGCTGTTGAAGCTCCACGTGATCCACCCTCTGAACACAAGCAGACACATGTTCACCCTCTCCAGCTTCTCTCTGAGGCGCTCCACCGGCAGTCGCTCCGGCGCACCCCAAGTTGTTCCGCCGGATGGCAAGCTGACTCCCCAAGAAGGTCACTTGCCCCGGCGTCACAGTCACAGCCCCCCTGCCCCACCCCCCCAAAAAAATTTTTTCCCGGGGAGGCTCCTCTGCTATACCATTTTTTGGGTCTTGCATTCTGTCACGGGTGCTGTTTGCGGACTGACAGAAAGGCATAATGGCAGAGGTGATGTGAACAAAAGTCTTTAATGAATACAAAACAGGGAACAAACAGAACAGAACATGAACTTAAACCAGGAAGAAACTAAACATGGAGCTACACAGACTGGGGGTTACCAACAGATGGAGAGACAGACAGGCTAGGAGACAGACAAAGGCTAGGAGAACACAGAACCAGGAGAACACGGAGCCAGGAGAACACACAGAACCAGGAGAACACACAGAACCAGGAGAACACACAGAACTAGGAGAACACACAGAACTGGGAGAACACACAGAGCTGGGAGACCACACAGAGCTGGGAAACACAGAGCTGGGAGAACACAGAGCTGGGAGAAAACACAGAGCTTGGAGGAAACACAGAACTAGGAGAACACAGAACTTGACAGCAAACCATACCAAACAGTAACCCAAACCGAACAGATGCAAGACAAGGACAGACTGACCACAAGAACATTTATAACCAAACTAATGAGCAACCTCGGTTCAGGTGAGCGCCACATCACCTGACCGAGGTGCATTCTGGGGAATGAAGTCCACCAAAAACTACAAATGAAAACAAAAGAAAACAAAATGGTGTCTCTGGATGCTTTGGCGCCCTCTAGTGGTATTCCCTGACAACTATATATTTTAGCATTTTTTATTGTCAGATTAAGATAATAACTTTTTAGCATGGTTGTTGGGAAAAATTTAAGAACACCGTTGCAAAATATAACAATTTGATGTCTTAAATGATAAAATTTTGAGTTTTTTTTTGCTAATATTATCCAAAAACTCCAACCCCAGCACTTTCAAACCTGTTATGTGATTACTGAAGTATCTAAAAGGCACCCATGTCAGAGAATGACATTACAAACTACTATAGCAAATTACTAGTTATTTACATCGCCTCCTCAATTACTATCTTACCTAGATATTGAAGAATTACTAGCTGATACAAAGCAGTTTTATTGTCATGAACATAAATATTCAGAGATGATTCCCGGTTTTCACCAATGTCCTTTCTGAGCTTTCCCTTAATGTTTATACTGTATGGGGGCCAATATGCACTTTGCCATACAGTGGAGGTGACCTTAAACCTAAAATACTGGTTTCCATTTTAGCAAATTATTACCTCACATTGGTCCTTTCTGTAAATGTAAGTCTGTGTTTTGTCTGAATATTTACCAATACATTATGCTGGGCATGTGTATTACTTTTATATTGTTATCTGAATGTTTCCAATGATTGCAGAGAACCACACACATGAGTTATTCATCAAAGGGAGCCACAGCACATCCATGGTGTTAATTACATAAACAAAGAATATGAGAACCAGGTAAAATGTAGAAAACAACTGTTCGTTTATGTTCTTATCAAAGCCTTCTGCCTCAAAACTGTTTTCATTTTGTTATTTCTGCTTGCCATGACAAATGTGTTTTTGCTTACAAGCATGATAATTATAATTTGGAAGCACATGATTCACGCTTCATGTGTTGGTAGCCAAGTTTTGCAAATGCTAGGGTAGCACACCAAAAAGAACATATTACACTTAGGCTAATGCAAAAATGATTACATATACACTTCTTTTTCCTGTATAAATCATATATGTGCTTACTTATCCATAAAAATGGTAATAACAGACCGGCTGCGTAGAGTAAATGACAGTTTCTCATTTCAACAACAAACTGACTTGTTATTTTTAGTGAAATAAATGTTCCTTGACAAACTGTATAGTATGACAGTGAATAGACTCACAGTGAATAGATCTCATGGTGCAGAAGCTCAGAAACATAGAACAGCAATTTCAGGTGTTTCAGCACAGTTCGGCAATTATTTAGTTTATTCACAGCTCATTCAAATAATTTTTAATTAGTTATTTATAAGGTTCAGTGGATATGTTTAGGTGCTTGGACATTACAAACTATGCTGAACACTGGCCATCCATGACTGGAGTTGAAGAACCCTAGTTCAGGTGCTTTGCTGCATGAATGTATGTTAGGTTTTTGTGATCTGTCCATATGATAAACTGATGTTCCAGCCTGGATCCAGCATTTACAGAACTTGTTCTATTGTTATCTGTGTTTCAACACTTTAAAGGTTTGTTGTACGTCTGCTGTGGACATAAACCCTCAAGGCAACTTCTTGTCCAGGGCATGTAAAGGTGCTGCAACATGCTGAAAGTAGGAATGAAGCACATGAAGAAATTCAAGTCAAGTCAAGTGAAGTAGGTTTTAATTGTCATTTCAACCATATACAGTTCAGTACACAGTGAAACGAAACAACGTTCCTCCAGAACCAAGGTGCTACATACATGCAACAACATAAATTAACAACACAACATAAATTAGCAACACACTTTACCGGAACCAGCTAGCTAACTAAGGGATCTAATTTGCTGACTGGCTCAGATATGACAGATTTACATTTTTACATTTTTAAGTTAACCTAAAAAAAACTATCAACTTCTATACAAAAAATACACAATTGACAGCAAAGTGCACGTGCAAATGTGCAAACAAAGAGCTAAATGACAAACACAACAATGTAACATGTTACAGTATTTTTTTCTTTTGTGATGAGGTATGAGTTGAGGTAGTGGGAAGAGCAGCAGTAAACAATTGACAGTGGGACAAAAATATTGTGTGCAAATAGTGAGTGAAATAAATATTGTGCAAAAAATGCAAAGAGCAGCACAGGTAGGTAGGTATGAACAAATGAAGATGGTTGTAGATCAGTGTGATTGTGCATGTGTGTTTATCAGTTCAGTCCAGATGTTATGAATGATTTGTGTGTGTGTGTGTGTGTGTGTGTGTGTGTGTGTGTGTGTGTGTGTGTGTGTGTGTGTGTGTGTGTTTATCAGTCCAGTCCCTTTGTGTTGAGGAGACGGATGGCTTGTAGGTAAAAACTGTTACATAGTCTAAATGCGAGTGCCTGAATGCTTCGGTACCTTTTTCCAGATGGCAGGAGGTTGAAGCGTGAGTGTGAAGGGTGTCTCCGATCAGCCACAATGCTGGTGGTTTTGCGGATGGAGCGTGTGTTGTAGCGTGTGTTGCATATGTCTTCGATAGAGGGAAGCGAGACCCCGTTGATCTTCTCAGCTGTCCTCACTATCCGCTGTAGGGTCTTGCGGTCTGATATAGTACAATTTCCAAACCAGACAGTGATGCAGCTGCTCAGGATGCTCTCAATAGTTCCTCTATAGAAGGTGGTGAGGATTGGTGGTGGAAGCTGTGCCTTTCTCAGCCTTCTCAAGAAGAAAAGACGTTGTTGGGCTTTCTTGTGCAGAGAGCTGGTGTTGAGGGACCAGGTGAGCTTCTCCTCTAGGTGGACACCCAGGAATTTTGTGCTCTTGACAATCTCCACAGAAGAGCCGTCAATAATGAGCGGAGAGTGATCGCTCCGTGTCCTCCTGAAATCTGATTTACGCGTCTGAAATCATTACAAATTCTGAGCGACCTGTCGGGCTTAGGTACCGCTATGGGACTGGGACCAGGGACTAGTCGTTTCCTCTATTATGCCATTTTGAACCATATTTTCCACCTCAGCTTCACCAGGCGGTGTTTTAATGTTGTGCCATACCAGATGTGTTAGCCCCAGGTACGTGGAGAATACATCCTGGAACTGATCGAGGAGTTTGTTCAGATCCTGGTGTTGTGCCTTTGTTAAGTCCTCTCCCCTCTGCACCATTTTGCCACCTGTAACTGAGGATGAAAGAGCAGCAAGAGCTGAGACGCGCTGCAACGGTTCAATCCAGCGTTTCAGTAAATTTATATGATAAAGCGGAGTGTGTTTTTTCTTACCGGGCTGCTGCAGACGGTAGTTTACTGGTCCCACTCTTTCTATTACCGTATACGGTCCTTGCCACCGGGCGAGGAATTTGAAGTTAGCGCTGGGGAGGAGCAAAAGTATGCGATTTCCCGGCTGGAATTTGCGCAGCTGTGTTGAGCAATTGTATGCACGCTGTTGTTCTGTTTGCGCTTTTTCCACATGCTCTCGAACTATGGGGAGTACTTTATTTATCTTTTCATGTAAGTCTTGTACATCCTCGACTACAGAACGAACGCGATGGCTGCTCCTCCCATGCTTCCTTCGTGACATCTAGGAGCCCTCGCGGTCTTCTCCCAAATAGAAGTTCGAACGGGGTGAAACCGGTGGAGGCTTGGGGAGTTTTCCATATTGCAAAGAGAACGTACGGGAGCAATTGGTCCCAGAATTGGTCTTCATGCACTATCATCCGCCGGGAGGGCAAAGTAAGCCCTTTGTGCTTTCCTAGTTAGAAGAAGAACAAAAATATTGCTCCACTCACATTTCGGCCATCCTTCCAGCTCCGCTGTTCTTTCAAATGTCTGAAGGTACGACTCGAGGTCATCATGGGGAGTTAGCTTCGACAACAGGTGTTGGGCATACTTTCTTGGTCTTGGAGGGGGACATCTCATCCGCCACGCTGCTGGATCCGGGTGAGTTCAGCGGTCGTGGTCTGTAGGCCCTGCGTGAGCTGTTGCAGAAATGTCTGTTGTTGGATACTCCTTTCCAGCAGATGGCCAAGGTAGTGTTCCGGGGATGTTGGTGCCCCAGGGTCCATGTTCTGAGCACGCATTCTCCACCAATGTAAAGCGTAAGAGGGGGATTCAGAAAAAAGTCACAGACATGAGGGCTGATGCAGGCACAAAAGGCTTGTTTAATTTTTCTCTGCGTCGGTTGAAGACAAACAAAAAGTACTCAAAAAAAAGGAACGAAAGTGAAACCAAAGTCTTAACGCAAAGTAGAACTCCGTTACTTTAGGTTGAGATTGGAGAGTAGGGAAGATTACAGAGGTGACAGTCCCCAGTGTATAATCCAGCCTCGGGGGCAGCGGCGTGAGATGCTGTGGAAGCCTGAGTGGAGGAGACACTACTGGGGATGAGAGGTGCGTGACGGCATTGTCCTTTTTTCTGAGAGATACGCGGAGGCCGGCTCTCAGAGGTGTCCGAACCTGCAGATAAAGAAAAACCAAATAAGCATTTTGGTTTTAACATCCTACTAGGGATGGGTCGCTCGACACCCAGTTTCGACACACATCTCGAGTTTTCGACATGCTAGTGTTTCGAAACAGTGCATTGCTTGAAACGAGGCTGTCACGTGACCTGTGGAAACGAAGCTTCATTTCCTCACCGACACGTCACGCAGGGCTCAAACACAGAGAGCATCTATTGCGCTGTCCCATACTCGCTGTCCATTTATTCCAATGTTATAATTATATCCATAATTGTCATGCCTATATGTATGCCTATATGTTTTTAATGTGGTGTATTATTGTTTAAAAAAACTATAATGAAAACAATGACGTTTGAATGTCTGTTATATGAATGTAAATTAAAACACCTTGTGGGCTCAACCACTGAACTACCTCAACTACAAACTTGTTTGCTGCTTGTAAACGCCGTCCTTTTGAACGGCGTCTTAATAAATATACAAACAAAACCTTACAATGAACAAAACATGTGAATGGCACAGCTGGTGAAGGGATTTTTTTGACCACCGGATGGCAAAGTAGAGCACTGTGTCAAAAAGCTTCGACGCATCAACGCAGTTTGTTGTAAAAGCTTCACTGCTTCGGAAGCTTCATTCAGCACATCCCTACATCCTACTCACTGGCATACACTATTGGGGCCCTTTTATATGGAGCCGGTGACAGGTGGATGACAGGTGGATGGCAGGTGATGGCGCTGTGGCTGATGCCGGTGGTTTGTGAGCTGCTTTTCCATAGGGCGCACAGGTTATGAACCCATCGCCACATCTATGTACAGCATTCTGACGTAAAGACATCAATGTAATGTGACCATATAAACTTTGTACCACATGATGAACCTTTCTTAAAGAAGGTGAAATTGGTAATTTATTTTTGGTATAATAAATAATTAATTCAGGTAACTACTGTATGTCAGTCACGTGAACTTCCTGAAATGTCAGGGTACATTCAGGGAGCCATTTGGTCGTTACTATGCAAGACAACCATATTGAAAGAATTTTAAAAGGACCCCTGATTGAGTTCTACGTTATACTCAAAACAAAATCATTTTGCTTTGTTTTTGTGTTTTTTCATGTTTTTGCATATATATTAAAACATAAAAAAAAGAACGATGATCTGTTATCATGGATACTGATTTCAATCAAGGAGAAGTGGCTTGTCACAAACCAAAATAAATTCTGACCTTGCTGGAAGAGCCTGTTACCTTGCCAAAAGACTTTTACATTTTCTTTTTTTTGTAGTTTTGTTAGATGTCCTTAAAGGTTAGCCAGTGGAAAGGAGAGTGAAATATGGTAATAGAAAAAAATAACAGTATTTATTTATTTTTTATTTTTTCTATTTCAGATGCAGTTATCAAAGGAAAAAAAAAGGAAAATAAAAATAAATTCCTTAGCTCAACCAAAGAAAAAGCAGAAAAAGGGGAAAAAGTAACAGAGAAGCCACAAAGAGAGAAAAATGATGCTTGATCATATCATCAATTTAACTCCACCATGTTTCTGTGGGATCAAACAAGACAGGCTCCCCATAGATATAATTGCACTTTAGGTGCCCAGGATGCTGTCACCAGTCTACTGGTGTATAAATAGCCTTAATGTATTAATGTTATGGTTGATATGTAGATGCATGATGGTGCATTACTTAATGTGCTTCCCTTCTTTCACTGACACACGCATTGCACGAGAAGAAGGTAAAGCTAGACTAATCAGAACCACATGAATTTTAAGATTTTTTTGGGATTTGCCTTAATATTTAATAGTTTTCTTATGGCCAGTCAGGTGTTTAATTCCAGTAATGTGAAGTTTTGTCATATTGCATGTAGAAATGCTCTTATCTTCACTATTAAACATACTTGTGATTTCTACTATCGTTTTTTTACGGTGCTAAATTATCAAGCTTTTAAGTGATCTAACATCAGAATTATTTATGATTTTTTTCTAACCACATTTCTTCCGTGAAGTTGATGGCTCAGCACTATCCTTCCAAGTTTTAATAATGCAGTTCTTAATTCAATTCCAGTCAGTTCAATGTTTTCTTTGCTTAATGCAGGCCAGTAATTTGACCTGTCAGAAACAGTGATTTTTATTTGGCCAGGCACTGTTTTTCGAATCTTAGCAATATTTCTGAGATGAAGTAAGGCTGTCCTAGTAATATTATGTATTTGATATTTAATTAAGTAACTTTAGTTAGCTAGTGAACATGATTTAACTAAAAGACATTCTGAGTTACCTTGTAATCAAACATCAATTCTAGCTGACTGTAGTCCTATTGGAGTCCTTCTGTCTTTTCAGAATAAAATAGAAGGAAGTTTCTCAGCCTCCAGTGTCTAAGGCCCTATGTAGATTTCTCAATTTTATTAAACTGGTGTCTCTCATCTGGCTTTGCTGAAAAATACAAAAGTGTTTATTGTGAACGTAACAATGGAACTGCCTATACTGTTTATGAATATTGTACACAGAGATAACATTGGGGCTAAATTACTGAACCTTGCAAAACACCAAACCTTTCCCTTGTATGCAAACCATTTGCAGCTTTTAAATCGTATGAATATTTTTAATGCTCACTCAAATACGACCAAGTTAGTAGAACACCATTCCCTGAATGTAACCTAATTATTCAAGGAAAATACTTGAAAAATTGTAGTGGTATCAAAAGCTACAAGAAGATCAAGCAACACAAGCAAGCGGACAAAGGAAGCTACTTTTACCAGTGTTATCTGTGTTGTGATAGGGCATTTATCCTGCCTGAAAGATTTTATTAATGCTATTTTTATGTAAGGTAGGTAAAAGCATAATTACTGTAAAAAAAGTAATCGTTACTTAATACTGATTTAATGACTGAATATTCATAATAATAATAATAATAATAATAATAATAATAATATTATTATTATTATTATTATTGCTGAAACCTATTCCTACTTACTTTTGCTATAGTATTAAATAAGCATCTAGGATTTTTTTTGTTGTCATCCATTGGAGAAATATGCTGCTAGACTAAAGCATCACTAAGAGTCTTTGTATAGCTAGCCTTAGATTGGAGAGAGAGTGAGAGAGAGATGTAGGTGCAAGTAAATGCTTATTTACAGTGGAAGAAAAAAGCAACACATACACTATGAAACATGAGGCGAGACAAAAATAGGAACATATTACAGATGTGGACAACAATGTCTAAAGACTGACAGAGATATGCATAATGTGTGACTTTAACAATGTCATACAGGTGGTTGATGTGACTTGGTGAATGTAATGAGCATAGGATGTGAAATGGCTTATAAATGCTCTAGTCAAATCAGATTTACACTGGGAGTTGAAGTTGAAATAACAAAAGTGGGTAATTGGCCTTTTGAAGAACTGAAAAACATTACCAAAATGACCTTCATCAATTACTGATTAAAAAGCAACAACAAAGCCCTCTAAAATTGTACTATTACACTAACTAACTAACTAGAATTAGTTCATGAAAATATTTATCCATTTACTGTTTACTATTGTTTCAATTTATTATTATTATTATTATTATTATTTTTTTTAATTATTATTTACATTTATTGGAATCAAAATTATTTTTTTGAAATTACAAAAAGTCGTATATGTATAAAATTTTATCTCTTCATTTATAAGGGATCATTAAAAGGACTTGAAACATAATGGCATTTTATTCTTCCCCATACACCCATCAATCTTTTCGTGTAAAGGGTCAGAGCGTGAAGAACACTGCATTTCTGTAATCATTTCTTCACTTTTCTCATTTTTCTGACTGGCGTGTTGTCCCACGCTCTCCATCTAAACATTCTGCCCTCATGCTGGATATAAATCTCTCTTAGAGATTATTGAATTTGTAGAAAACAAACCTGGAATATAAACAGTACACAGACACTGGAGCTTAGCATGCAGTACTGACTCATGGTAATCCACTTTCAGTAAGAGTTTGCCACTACTTTCTGACAGGCTTAAGTCACCTTCACAGGTAAAGCCTGTGATTTATTCCTGTTAGAGCATCTTGGAATGTCTAGGAAGAGTTGTAGTGAGACTATACTGTGACCCCTGTAGAATGAAGTAAAGGTGGATTTTACTGTGCATTGTGTAAAAATAAAAAAAGCATAAAAAATGCAACTAGACTATGCTGATTTCAGGCAATATTTTGTAGTTTTTGTAGGCTGTAGCTCATCTGTGTTTTTGTACAATTTTTCATCCTTTGTGTTTTTCATCAATTGAAAGAGACAGCCCCTAGACCGTTGCTGTCCAAGAATCTCATTTATCAAAATTGTAGTCTTGTGCACAACAAGAACTAGATTTTTTCACTAGAAAATTGTTAAAGACTAAAAACCCTAGAGCGAAAAGTTCTTGAGTCTTTCATCTTGCAGATGATGTTAATGTTACATAGACCTCTTGAAAAATGGGGTGATTTGCTGACAGAGCTCAACTAAAAGAGCAAACAAAATCAACTAATGAGCCACTTATTATACTCTGGAAAGAGGTTGGTATAGTCATTCTCTGCCAACTCTTTAAATAAACCATCATCCCAATATATCTTTCAATGAACATTTTATATTAGCTTAATTTATACACTCAGGCCTATACATTTTGGAATAAATATAAGATTTCGTGATTCAAATTCAATGGCACATTCCTAGTCACTAGAATACTCATCGCACAGCTAGACTCAATTACCAGTCAGCTACACACTATATAAACACACTTGATTTCTGAAGTATCTTCATCACACATACTTCATTTGTGAAGTATCCACTCAGTACTATGTTTTGCACCTGATGTACTAAGCCTTTTTATCAGTGTTCTTGTTCATGGTTTTTTAGCTGGTCCCTTTTCCTGGTTTTTGTGATGTTGCCTTTGTCTCTGATATCCTGTGTGATATCTCCTGGCCTACAGGTTTGTGCTTGACCAAGTTTAAATTAAGTCTGTCTTGGATTTGTTTGATGTGTTCCAGCTTTAATAAAAGCAGGCGCTGCAATGGCAGTCATGTTTGCCATTTGACCGCTTGCACAGGAGTTATCACTTAGAAATACATCAAAAGAGCAGTCTTTTTCACCTCAATAAAAATAAGAGATGACCAGCTGATACCCTGACCTGGAATAATTTGCAGATGTTTTGAAGTCTCTGATATACAGTACACCCTGTAACACCTGGTAATGCAATAACAGACCACAAAAGTAGTAAACTACAAATGTGATACAAATCTGCAGTTTTTAATGTAATATTCTAACAAACAATAAATTTCCCATGAAAGTAAAAGCAACTTCTACAAATACTTAACATGAGGTGGCCTAACCTAGTGTATATGCGTGACATACTATAAAGCAAATAAAGGTTAATCAAATTCATTCAAAATAATTGCTAGTGTTTAAGCTAGTCATCTACTGCAACAGTAGCTTTCTCAAACAATCATAACTTGAGGTGACTATTATAACACTAACTAATACACCAATCTGCCATAACATTACAATGCAAAACATTATGCCCAATATTGTGTAGGTTCCCCTTGTGCCACCTAGGTAGCTCTAGCCCTTCAAGGCACGACTTCACAAGACCTCTGGGGGTGTACTGTGGTTTATGGCGACCAGTATGGTGGCAGCGGATACTTTCAGTTATCAGGTTTGAACTCTTTGTCTAAAATTTATATATGGTTATGGTACCCCATGTATTAGCCTACAGGGGGTGTTCACTTACACAGGTATAAACAGTAGGTATACACACAAACACATACTATATAAATATACAAACTTGTTTGGATCACTCTGTATATATACTGTAACCTCAGGCCATGGGGTATACACTAGTTAAAATTTTATAGCTAAATATAAGTTAATCAGGTTTGGTAATTGGTAATCAGTAATAATATTATTTCAGGTTAAGGCCCATGTACATGTCTTTATGTAAAGCAGAACTCTCTATATAACTTATTAATATAAAGAATCTTTTTTTAAGGTTGAGTATATTTTGCCTTGTTTACATTTGCTTAAGTTGTATTCTTTTGTTGTCAGCCAAATACAATATGCGAAGAAGGAATTTCACTGTGTTGTTTACTTTAAAAAAATACACTCCCTGTTCGGTAATCAGAGAGTGAATCACAGATGGGAAATCGAAAAAGAAGATGGGATGAAGAAGTTTTGTCTTAAAATGACTTCAGCACGTTAAAATTAAATAGATTTCCTAATAAATATCTCTCAGTACAGTGCAGTTCACCAGAGCCTGTAATATCATGGTGCTTGATAGGTTTTGAATACACTTGACAATGCTGTTCTTGCAAGAACTATTAAAGAAAGCTTTAATAGACCACCATGTCTTAAAACAACTAAGTAAAAAACTATGTAAAATAACTAACTGTTGTTGTTGTTACACAATTCCATATGTGTTATTTCATAGGTTTTAAATCCCCAATATTGTTATAGAATGTACAGGCCAACAGTTTTGAGAATGACACAAATATTAGTTTTCACAAAGTTTGCTGCTAAACTGCTTTTAGATCTTTGTTTCAGTTGTTTCTCTGATGTACTGAAATATAATTACAAGCACTTCATACGTTTCAAAGGCTTTTATCGACAATTACATGACATTTATGCAAAGAGTCAGTATTTGCAGTGTTGGCCCTTCTTTTTCAGGACCTCTGCAATTCGACTGGGCATGCTCTCAATCATCTTCTGGGCCAAATCCTGACTGATAGCAACGGAGTTTGTCAGAATTAGTGGGTTTTTGTTTGTCCACCCGCCTCTTGAGGATTGACCACAAGTTCTCAATGGGATTAAGATCTGGGGAGTTTCCAGGCCATGGACCCAACATTTCAACGTTTTGGTCCCCGAGCCACTTAGTTCTCATTTTTGCCTTATGGCACGGTGCTCCATCGTGCTGGAAAATGCATTGTTCTTCACCAAACTGTCGTTGGATTGTTGGAAGAAGTTGCTGTCGGAGGGTGTCTTGGTACCATTCTTTATTCATGGCTGTGTTTTTGGGCAAAATTGTGAGTGAGCCCACTCCCTTGGATGAGAAGCAACCCCACACATGAATGGTCTCAGGATGATGGGACTGATGGTAGCGCTCACCTTTTCTTCTCCGGACAAGCCTATTTCCAGATGCCCCATACAATCGGAAAGAGGCTTCATCTGAGAATATGACTTTGCCCCAATCATCAGCAATCCATTCGCCATACTTTTTGCAGAAGATCAATCTGTCCCTGATGTTTTTTTTGGAGAGAAGTGGCTTCTTTGCTGCCCTTCCTGACACCAGGCCATCTTCCAAAAGTCTTCGCCTCACTGTGTGTGCAGATGCGCTCACACCTGCCTGCTGCCATTCCTGAGCAAGCTCTGCACTGGTGGCACTCCGATCCCGCAGCTGAATCCTCTTTAGGAGACGATCCTGGCGCTTGCTGGACTTTCTTGGACGCCCTGAAGCCTTCTTAACAAGAATTGAAAGTTCTTGATGATCCCATAAATTGTTGATTTAGGTGCAATCTTAGTAGCCACAATATCCTTGCCTGTGAAGCCATTTTTATGCAACGCAATGATGGCTGCGCGCGTTTCTTTGCAGGTCACCATGGTTAAC
The DNA here is from genome assembly GCA_030347435.1 of Clarias fuscus. NCBI lineage: Eukaryota > Metazoa > Chordata > Actinopteri > Siluriformes > Clariidae > Clarias > Clarias fuscus. The sequence goes on along the minus strand of CM059210.1, from coordinate 28,365,116 downwards.
AATGAAAGAACAATGATTTCAAGCATCACCCTCCTTTTAACATGGCAAGTCTGCCATTCTAACCCAATCAGCTTGACATAATGATCTCCAGCCTTGTGCTCGTCAACATTCTCACCGAGTTAACAAGACGATTACTGAAATTATCTCAGCAAGTCCTTTAATGACAGCAATGAAATGCAGTGGAAAGTTTTTTTGGGGATTAAGTTCATTTTAATGGCAAAGAAGGACTATGCAATTTATCTGATCACTCTTCATAACGTTCTGGAGTATATGCAAATTGCTATTATAAAAACTTAAGCAGCAACTTTTCCAATTTCCAATATTTATGTAATTCTCAAAACTTTTGGCCACGACTGTACAAAATAAATCACTAAACAAAAACTAAACAAAAATAAATTTATAAGTGCTCCCAAACTTTTGAGCAGTTTTACGTATATGTGTGTATGAGTGTATGCATGTACGTATGTATGTATGTATGTATGTATGTATGTATGTATTCAAATTCAAATTAAAATTTTATTTGTCACATACACAATCCTACACAGTACGATATGCAGTGAAATGCTTAGGCAACTGCCCTGACCTAAGAGAATAAAATAAAATAAAATATAAAATATAGAATATAAAATGTAAAATGTAAGAATATAAAATATAAACTGTAAGTAAGTGAAGACTATACATTATACTATACATTAAGTGTTCAAATGGAATATATTGCAATCAAAAATTGTAATTGTACAAGCGGAAAATAAATATATTGAAATGGAGACGGAATGTCCAGGGGTGTGCAAATATGCAGTAAAGTGACATGTTAAAGTGGCTTGTGTGCATATTTAAAGTGACTTATGTGCATACTACCCATGAGTGAGCAGGTGTGCAGTGAGGACTAGTGAGCGAATGTCCTGAATGACCAGAGTGTCCAGAGTGAGTGAAGAAGCATGTGTGGATGTGCAAAATGGATCAGTACTGTGTGTTGTACTGATTAAGAGACCGTATCGCCTGCGGGAAGAAGCTCCTCCTCAGTCTCTCTGTATTGGCCTTCAGGGAGCGGAATCGCTTTCCTGACCTCAACAGAGAGAACAGTCCATTGCTGGGGTGACTGAGGTCCTTCATGATCTTCCTGGCCTTGGTCCAGCACCACTTGCTGTAGATCGAGTGCAGGTCAGGGAGCTCGGTGTGGATGATGCGCTCAGCTGATCGCACCACCCTCTGAAGAGTTCGCCTGTCCTGCATGGTGCTGTTCCCGAACCAGGTCGTGATGTTTCTCGTCAGGATGCTCTCTATGGTGCAGGAGTAGAAGTTCCTAAGCACCTTGGAGGGCAGTCTGAAGTCTCTCAGGCGTCTGAGGTGGTAGAGACGCTGTCGGGCCTTTTTCACCACGGTGTTGATGTGACAGGACCAAGACAGGTCCTGCGTGATGTGAACACCGAGGTAACGGAAGCTGTCCACTCTCTCCACTGGGCTCTTGTTGATGACGGGGGTCTGGTAGTTCCTCTTCTGCTTTGTGCTGAAGTCCATTATCAACTCCTTTGTCTTGCTGACGTTGAGAAGGAGGTTGTTCGTCTGACACCAGTTCTCCAGATTTCCAATCTCCTTCAGGTAGGCCGTCTCATCGTTGTCAGTGATCAGGCCGACCATGACGGTGTCATCAGCAAACTTGATGATGGTGGTGGAGTTGGTAGTGGCTACGCAGTCGTGAGTGTACAAAGAGTACAGTAGAGGGCTCAGAACACAACCCTGTGGGGCTCCAGTGCTGAGGGTGATGGAGGCTGAGACATGTCCACCCATCCTTACTGCCTGTGGTCTCCCCGTTAGGAAATTGGAGATCCACTGACATAAAGATGAGCTGAGTCCCAGGTGCTCCAGCTTGGTGGTGAGTGTAGAGGGAATTATGGTGTTAAATGCTGAGCTGTAGTCGATGAAAAGCATTTTCACATAATTCCCCCTTTTAATGTCCAGATGTGTGAGAGCAGTATGGAGTAGATGAGCGATGGCGTCATCTGTAGAGCGGTTTGAACGGTAATGTATGTATGTATGTACTGTATACATGTGTGTGTTTGTGTGCGTGTGGGTGTCTGGTCCGAACGCTTGTGTAGTAATTGGCAATAGCTCTGGATTGTAGTGCATCCCTGCATTTACTAACACCCAAAAGGGCTGAAATCACCTGGAAGCTCCACCCCTCCTGAAATCTCATGTGCTCTGTTCTGGATTTGTGGGAAACTCTTGTTTTCTGTCAATGTAAGTGAAGAATGTTTTGAGTTCATTAAGAAACCAGCATCCATTAATGTATGTAATGTATATAAACGTTAGACAAGTTTATATTTAACATCAATTATCTGTATTATTGATGCCAATGAAAAATTCCTATAATGATCCTTTAATTAGTAGGTTAGTAAATGCACTACATGTTGGTCAGAACCACTATAATATGCTTTTAAAGGTTTAGTTCACATCACTGCAAAATAACTGAACATTTTGCCGTTTTGCAATGTCATTGCCAGCAATCAGTTCCTGTGACTTGAAATGGTCAAAATGCTAATTATCCTGTCTGTTCTGGATAATAAATCATTACTTTTTTAATTGGTAAGTCATAGGCGGGGTGGGGGGAATCAATATTGCACTTGCCTGCTGTTAAGTTTAGGCACCAGTTATACCTGCTGAAAAGGTTTTTTATGATGAACATATATCATATGATTTTTTGTATTATTTCAAATATGTTTCTGCATGATATTATTTTCTGCATAATAAAAACAGTGTTGTTGTTGCATGCGTGCGTGCGTGTGTGCGTGCGCATGGGGGTGAGGGGGGGGGGGGGTGTAACAGGGGTTCATTTGCTGCCAGTAATGGCAAGACAATTTTGATGAAATAAAGTATGATCTCAGATTCATCACCAGCTGCCCTACTGATAAAGATATAATAACACATAAAACCATGAAAATGTGATGTAATTGTTTTCTTAAGACCTGTGTTCATGAATGAGAACTAGTCATCGCTTGGAATTTCTGGAAAATGTGGCTGGGAAAAAAAATTATTATATTAATCATGCATTTACAGTGGGTGCAATGTGCTGCAATAAAGTAGTTGAAGGTCATTTATTTTCACAGAGAGCTGGAAAATTAAATATGACAGCAGATAGCACAACCATTGGCACAGCAAAGAACACTTACCAGCCACTTCATTGGGTACTCCTTGCTAATACAGGTTTGGCCCTCCTTTGGCCTTAAGAACAACCATAATTTTTCATGGCATAGATTTAGGAAGCTGCTGGAAACATTCCTTAGTGATTTGGTCCATACTGAGATAATAGCATTACAATCTGTTTACTGTGGAGACCATGTGAGTATATTGTCCTGTTCAAGAAACAAGTTTAAGATGATTTTAGCTTTGTTACATTATCATGCTGGCATGTTCAGGGACAGGTCATGGTCAGCAACAATACTCAGGTAGTCATGGTCAGGACATGGTCAGCAACATTACTCAGGTAGACTGTGTCATTTAAACAATTCTCAATTGGTACTAAGGGACAAAAATGTAAAAGAAAAAGGAAAATATCCCCTTGCCATTGCACCACCATTATCAGCCTGAACCATTGATAAAAGGCAGGATGGATTTTATCAATCAATTGTGTGTTCAGAGATGCTCTTCAGCATACCTTAGATGCAATGAGATGTTATTTGAGTTATTGTTGTCTTTCAGATCAAATAAGTCTGGCCATTCTCATCTGATCTCTGGCATCAACAAGGCATTTTTCACCCTTGTTCATATATTGTCCATATTCAGTACATTTACAAAAAGTTCTAGAGCCTGACCAACATGCATTTCTAATAGCCTAAGGCCCCACAGTACTTGCTAAAGTTAATATGAAGTTAAATGGAGCATGGAAGATTTTTTTTTATTTATTAGAAATGCTCAAAGGCACTTTATAGTAATATTGACCCATAAAATCACTGCTTCTTTTGACCTTTCAAAAGATCCTTTAAGCTGCAAAATGTCAAAACAATTGTCAAGGAAAAAAATCCCAAATGTCCAATTTCATGTCCAAGGATTTGATTTAGATTTACTTAGATGTTAAACACAATGTTTGACTGGAGCAAGACATATGCTGAGTCATGCACACAACTCTCTCTCTCTCTCTCTCTCTCTCTCTCTCTCTCTCTCTCTCTCTCTCTCTCTCTCTCTCTCTCACTACTGTTAACTGTTGAAGCATCAGTGTGAAATAAATGTTTGATAAGGAGTCATCTTAGATTCACTAACTTGAGGAGACTGTCCACCATGTCCATGATTTATTCTTCTCATGTTTTGGCTAAATAGTACTGGAAATAATTTAAAAACCACTTTCACTTCTGTGTGTATATGTACTCACATTTCTTATATATATAAAGAGAAGTTTTGTTTGATATTATTATAATTTGTATCTACAGTACAAGATACAATACAGCCAACTTTATACTGCAGGACTTTCAAGGTTAATTGTTCTTTAAAGTCTCATTCCAAAGGATGTAGCTCCAAAATTCTGTCCTTGTGATATGCAATAAAACGTTTATTATTTTTTTTATAACCATTTATTGATTTCGGTTTTCTTAACAAAACAAAATTACTGACTGCTAGGCAACTTCATTCTGGTTTCATCCTTCAAATCTCCAACCCACACAAACAGACTTGTCTACCTTGCACTCATTCATTTGTACCCAGAAAGATGTCTTTAAAGACACCAAGCACCTATGTCCGATAATTAATTTTAACCTTTCCTCTTTACAAATTTTGTTTTATTATAATTTGGGGGGTTTTCAGAAAAGCTAACCAAACATATGCTATAAACCCTTACTACTTCTATTGATTTCCCTGGAGAATAATTTTCTCTAAAAGCAAGGCTCTGAGCTGAAATTTCTCAGCTCTGCTTTTCTAGGGCTTTTGCCAGCAATGGGACATTCTCAGCTTTACACTTTCACAATCTCCCCAGTTCCTCTTCCAGTCCTGGGTGTTTCTCCACCTTCTTGTTTGGAAGTTACTCGGACGATACCGTAACTTAGAATTGCCACATCCATCACCACTGCTGTTTTCTGCTTCTTATCTTTTATTATGTGTCTGGCTGGTTATCTGTTATTTGTTTATCTTGAGGTTTCACAGAATTTAAGCATTGTATTTTTAATAGTCATTGTGGTTGCGCCCATTTGACTTAAGAGTATCTCCGAATATAGAAAAGCCCTATATTAAATGTAATGTTTACAATAAAATAAAAAAAAAATCAGTTAATTTGTGCTTTAATTACTTATCCTGCTTGCTTTATAAGTACTGTAATAATATAACGTCATTGACTGGAAATGAAAGAGTTGACACTTTGAAAGGTTAATTCTAAGGATGTTCCAGTATGGGGTCTTTATGTATAATCCCTGCATACATATATGTGTGTGGAAAGTGATCTATTAAGTTATTCTCTTCCATAATTAGAAAAGAAGAAAAGTTAAACAACAGATTAACTGAATGGGCTCTCTCATCTCCCGTAATTCCACTATATTATGTCAGAATAATTGACAGTAACTGCTAATTATGGTGTTCACAAGTAGGACCATAACAGGTGACAGATTATACAGTATATAAAATAAAATCACATAAAAGGAACATCTGGAGACTGATTTAATGGTGCAGACAATGGTAGATCTTGTCTAACAATTTTGTTCATACAGCTTTGCACTGGGACCTTTTCTTCTTGAGAGTGATGAGTGTCTCATTAGTTGATTTTGTGCACCCAGTGCAATTTTACTTGATCCCTGCCAGCAACTCACTATACTTTTGGGGATGACAAAAAAATGTCTTCATATCACTCACAGCCAAATACCTTACATTTCTTGACATTTGAGCACATAGAACAAATAATTGTTTAATAATTTAATTAAAAAAAGGGACCTTTGACTGCAGCAATGCGGTAGTGTAGATTTTATTATTAAAAAAATATTCCTGTTTAAACAATTTCTGTTTAAATCTTTGTAACAGTAGCTCTCTTTAATTGTATAGGCACTGGCATGAAGTTAGACTGCTATGATCTAACTTAATAGCTTTTATGGAACAGAAACACTAGGACTGACAAAGTCACACAAGAACAGATTAAGGCTGATTATTTAGTATTGCAAGCTGTTAAAAATATTTGATAAATGGTTTCTTAGCAATTTATTTTGTCAAATTTGTTTTAGCTATATCAGTATGAATTATGTATGATTTTTCAAAAATGCTATAAACTCACCAAAACATTAGTGACATTTGTTGAACACAAAAAATAGAGCCAGGGTTCAACATAAAGAGATTCTTTGCACCACAATATGAGCCTGGGTAATATAGACTAAACATGAGTTGAAAACCAGTCTTATGCTGAGCTGTAATCAGTGGCCAGATAAATACCCACCTATACAGTCTTACGCAAAAGTTTAGGCACCCCTTGATAAATAACAGATTTAGGTGATTTTTTAATTGAACAGATGTTAACACAGTCTCTCTTGGAAAGGGACAAAAAGCATAATATTTTCAACAACACTGGTGCATAGTTACTTTTTATGTCACAAATTGAACAAAGATAAAATATAAAAACATTATTGTGGCAGTGGCGGCCGGTCAATACGGGGCGCAGGGGCGCCACCCCCCTTAAAGTTAGGCAGAGAAGAATGCTCCATTAACATGTAATTATTTAACATAATTATTTCTTTTAATAATGAAATAAAGTCATTTAGTCACAATATTCCGCTGTATTTCTTAATATAATTTATTTGCAATAAAAAAAAAATCTAAACTGTATTACGTTCATTTGTGTTCATGTACGTGGGGCGCCGGACAAACGAGTGTCTATGTAGGCGCGTACGTTTTTGAAAAGCTTGTGACTTGAG